>JAVRKA010000062.1:1200000-1800000 GCA_034508555.1 Venustoraphidia nigricollis
AAGAAAATACAAATTTTTAAATTTTTACAAAAATTCATAGTCATTGTCATTGCGACATATACTCATTAATAGAATAGAAAGATTTAGAAATAAAAAAGGATTTGACAGCTCGCTTGAAGCTATCTATATTTTTAATATTTTTTAAGGAGATAGGCAGCTTATTATAAAAACAAACACAGTTGTAGTACACGCCACTTTGATACAGTGTTAGTCTGTGCTGAGGAACTCGTAATAAAGAACTGTGCCTCGTATTGCAGGTATGAATATCACTATTATTAGAAAATAATTCTTTATTTTTCATAATAAAACAAAGACATTCATAAATGTAGAGACAGGGCAAGGTTAAGATATTCAGAGACTTGAAGAGTTCTTTACAAGATGTGGTTGGTGTAGAATTAGTTATTATTCTAACAGCTCTCTTTTGTATGACAAAAAATCTCTGTAGTGAAAAAGATTTTCCCCAAAAAATTATGCCATAAGAGCAGATTGATTGGAAGTGAGAATAATAAATAGTTTTGAGGACCTCAAGATTATTGAGCATTATACGAAATTGGCATAGTAAATAACATGTTTTGTTCAATTTTTTACTAGTTTCAGAAATGTGTTGCTCCCAGGTTAAAGTGTCAGAAATTGTAAGACCTAGAAACATGGTGTAAGTAGCGGTTTTTATGGATACTCTATTTAACGGGATGTAATAAGAATTGTAACTATGTTTTAGTATTTTTTACAATTTAGATGACATTCGGGAGAAGTTGTATTGTTTAATATACTAATTTCCTCACACTACAGATAGACCAGGGTCGATAATTTTTGAGACCAAAAAAAAATTATAGTAGGATGAAACCCATTGGAAAAGGTAGAGAATATAACAAAAATGAAAGGAAAAATAAATTACGGTCGATCTGAGGTCGGGAAGGGGTAGGGGGTGAGTTTTTAAGGGTAAAAAACGGTTTATCTTGATTTCCGGCAAAACTACAAGTCCTATGAAAAAAAGTTAAATCGCAAAGTTGTAGGTAATAAAAATATCTACAACTTTTGTTGTTACACTTTTTTCACATAACCTCAAAATTTATTTGAAAAATTCAAATAACCAAGTTTTTGGTTTTTTATTTTTTTCTTTTGTAAAAAAATTTATTTTTTCACGAAATTTGGTGAAAACTTACCTTTTCATGTCCCAAATACACAGTAATTTTTTTATTTAAAATATTCATTTTTTCACCTTATTTTGACTTAATTTCGAAAAAGCACTCCAATTTTCAATCGAAAATTCTCACATCAAAATATTCGCTTTTTTAAAAAAATCGGTGGGCTTTTTGTTCCTTGAAATCTCTACTTTCTGATGGTATGAAAAAAAATATACATTACTACGGTAAATGTTCTCAGAAAATGCAAATAAGTTATCTTAAAATAGCAATAAATAGACATAGCTACGCATATAATTTATAAGATTATATGCGTAGATGCCTATTTATTGCTATTTTAAGATAACTTATTTGCATTTTCTGAGAACTTTTACCGTAGTAATGTATATTTTTTTTCATACCATCAGAAAGTAGAGATTTCAAGGAACAAAAAGCCCACCGATTTTTTTAAAAAAGCGGATATTTTGACGTGAGAATTTTCGATTGAAAATTGGAGTGCTTTTTCGAAATTAAGTCAAAATATGGTGAAAAAATGAATACTTTAAATCAAAAAAATTACTGTGTGTTTGGGACATAATTTCGTGAAAAAATAAATTTTTTTGCAAAAGATAAAAATAAAAAACCAAAAACTTGGTTATTTGAATTTTTCACATAAGTTTTGAGGTTATGTGAAAAAAGTGTAAAAACAAAAGTTGTAGATATTTTTATTACCTACAACTTTGCGATTTCACTTTTTTTCATAGGACTTGTAGTTTTGCCGGAAATCAAGATAAACCGTTTTTTACCCTTAAAAACTCACCCCCTACCCCTTCTCGACCTCAGATCGACCGTAATTTATTTTTCCTCTCATTTTTGTTATATTCTCTACCTTTTCCAATGGATTTCATCCTACTGTAATTTTCTTTCACTTTTTACCATTTTCAAAGCTATCTACCCTGGTCTAAGAACTAATAATATTAACATAATTTTATTCGCAAAATGTATATTTATTTACTGTTTTTGTAATAGAATGTATTCACACAGAAAATATTTTAGTGACTTTTGTGATGACTTTGTTTCATTCAGTGTATTGATTTTTGATTCGTCGCAGCAATTCACCACTGCCAGTTTTTCTTTTCGCGTTAAATTATTTCCTTTTCCCGGCATTTTGTTAAATAAAGTATTATTTTACTTTGGTATGATATAACATTTTTTGGACACAATATTTTTATCAAATTAAATTTAGTTGTTTGTTTACTGTTTCCATAGCAATTTTGAATTTTATTCGTATGTATTTTTGCCACCCATACGAACTGAAAAAACTTCAAAATTTGTCTATAAGTGCTGCCAACATAAGTCAGCATTTACTTCTGACATTCTTTCCTGAATCCCGTATATATATGTATATGTACCACATATATATAAGAATTATTAAAAAAACTACTGATGTTCACAACATAGGCCTTTAGTGTTTCGATATTATTTCTATGTTGAAATATTTGTTACCAAAAATGTGTTAAGAAGTTATATAAAATATTTTGGTCATAGGAAATTTCATATCTAAAAACATTTTAGCCAGGAAACAATCAGGAGACTTTATACATAGAATACTGTTTATTTGTAATACGAGACTTGTTTAAAATGAATAAGTACGTTACTGATTACCACCCTACATGAAACATTACATCCATCAGGTGTTTCTGATGTTACTTATTTAAAATAAAAGAAAAACTTTTCAGACATTCAAATTATAAACGAAGGTGAAAATAAGGTTCTCTAATGAAAACGAACTTCAAAGATACTTCATTTGTAGTAATTACTTGGAAGAAGAAAACGAAAACAAAAATACAAAGCAGTAAATAAAAGTAAAAAATACATTCTTGCTTTGTGATTTCCTCACCGGTATACAAGTTCTCTAACTCTGTCGTCGGTAATCTATTCCCCAAACGCAGTGACAGTTTTTACATCAGTGTCTAAAGCTTGAAACACACAAAAAATGTAAAGATATTAGAACTGCGAAAATATTTCAGTTTTCTTTTATTTCAGGTGGGACGCGTATCCAAATTTGACCTTCCAATTGATAAAATGCTCGAGATGTTATAATTTTATTATTTTATTTTAAAGTAATGTTGCGGTTAGTGGTTCAAAATTATATCCTGCTAGTGACCCCAGCTCTATTCCTTTGGCAGAGTAACATTCCTTTCTCAGAATTTTCGATTACATTTTCACAGATACAGTCTGTCCAGTTTCCTCAATGGACTTAATAATGTTATCTCGAAGCTGTTCAGAGGTTTGAAGATTCTCTTCCCTTCAAAAAGCTTCACAGAAAATAATGTTGTGGTGTGAGGTCGCCAGATCTAACCGGTCAGTTAACGTTTTCGAGAAATTAATCGATCGCCAAATCTTTCTCTTAAAAATTTGATTGTTTCGTCCATGTATGGTAATTGGCACCATCCTGTTAAAGCCAGATTATATAGGCATCTACAAATAATTTGTTACCATTGTCCTGAATTGAACTCTGTTCACAGTAACCGCATCACTAGCTTCATTTTGCAAGAAATAAGGCACGGCGATTGTAAAAATGTTGTCTGTTCAACGAATTTTATTAAATTCTCAATAATTCAAACAAGTTGTGCAACAATTCTTTCGAAATGCGTATGGACGCATTTTCAGTGAAACATTTTCGATTTTGTAAATAAGTTTCTAGAATATATGCGCAATTTTTAATGAAAAACCGCTCCATAATAACCAAGTCACAACTAATTGCAAAGTTTTTACATGTCAGCTGTCGCAGTATTCAGTGAAAACTGGTATAATTGGTCGCCAATTTAAAAAACCCGGGTCGCAGTGCCAAAACCCTGCCGACATATAGTGTATTTACTAACACAGGCCTTGTGGCTTTATTATGTGAACTTAAGGTGATTGTTGGGCAAAATAAAAAAATTAACTCCTTAATACGCCCCTTAAAATTACATTTTTTTCTTAACTACATTATTATTGTCGATCGAACGTCTACACCAAAATTAAAAACACCTTTCAGTAAATAACTCACTATCTGCAAACTAGTGTTTTCAGAAAATTTGTAAATCCGGTCCTGTAGGGGCGATTTTATTAAAATTTTAGGAGCACTTTTTAATTGCTATTAAAGGGTTAAATTTCAATTTTGAAAGGATTCTGAGAATTTTTTAGGTATTTTTGGACCCAAAAACTTTTTTCAACCCCTAAAAACCACCCTTAAATTGACCCGATTGGGCCCATTTTAAATAGGCTTCGTGCGGTGATGGATTCCAACATGTGTACCAAATTTCGTTAAAATCAATTAACTCTTTCGAAAGTTATTGCCCGTACACATATATATATATATATATATATATATAAATATATATATACATATATATAAACATTTTTAAAAATGGTATCAAAGTGTTTAGGAGGTTATGAAACGTCGAGAAATTTTGGTCCGACCCCTAGGTCCCGCCATCCGACCAACGCCAATAGTGTATGTTGCCATATGGCAAATACACTAATAAAACACACTTTAATTGTAAATTATTACAACAACTATAATTAGCCATTAAGAAATTTTCCGGATTGAAGCATATGGAAATTTCGAAAAAAATAATCTATTAAACGGGAGTTATATACAAAAGTTCACAATCAAGCAGCCGGTGTGTAGTATGCAAAGTAAAAAGTAGAACACACATTGCCAGGTATGCAAATGCTGTAAAAAGAAATTACTTCCAGTATACAGTAAAATTTAGATTTTTTTTTTATAAATGAATGGTTAACATTTATGTTGGTGTGTGTTTTATAACTTTGTATTATATTTTCATCGATATCTTGTTGCTTAAAGTGTAGCAAGAAATTGTTAAATTTTAAACTAAACTTTATGCTTGGTAATAACTATAGCGAAGCCAAACTTCAATGCAGATTCTCTAACATTTTTCTTTTTTTTACATACAGGGTGTCCGAGCAATATCTTTACAACTTTGAAATTTAATAACTTTTGAAATAAAAAGGATATTCACATTCTGTTTTCTGCAGTTATTAGTGCAACTCATAAAGTTTTGTTCTGTTTAGGTTAGCACCTCCACATGTGCACCACGTGTGGCCTGAAGCACATCGTGGACTGTTGACCTGGGTATTTTTAATTGTGTAGCAGCCGAACGAACTGATTTTTTTGGACTGCGCCGGAATGCTTCGCGAACCCGCTCAACAGTTTCATCACTTGTGTTGGGTCGTCCTGCTCCTTTCTCATGTAACACTGATCCTGTGGTCATGAAGCTGGTGTGCCATGCACGAATGGTGGGTCTGGATGGTGGAGGCTTGCCAAATTTGGTCCTGCAATTGCGTTGAACTTGTGTGTCCGATTTGCTCTTATTGTGCTTTCTCCTGTGGGGTCCACATGCTCAGTTACAACTGGCTTACCTAAACAGAAAAAAACTTTATGAGTTGCATTAATAACTGCAGAACACAGAATGTGAATATCTTTTTTATTTCAAAAGTTATTAAATTTCAAAGTTGTAAAGATAATTCTCGGACACCCTGTATTACTATACGGTGTTTTTGTTTTGATATTTTATAGCTTTTAGCAAGTTTTCTGCTCAAAATCAATTAGTAATGTAATTTATACTTACTTTTAAAACAAAATAAGTGGGGAAATTTATTTATGTAATTAACACTAGGCAAATGTTCTAAATCTTGTAAATAGTGTTGTAAATAAATCTATCTATCCCGTGTAACAGCTATCAAATTCAGAATAAATAGATAATTAAGAGTTATAAAAAAAATTGTCAAATAGCCACTACGATTATCATGTCCAAAAATAACTGTTTTTATTTTGGATATTTACTAGCATAACACAGTATAAGTAGGTTCCATTGATTAAAAATCAAATTAATGACAAATCGAGAGGGAGGACGTTGCAGTAGCGTATTGCGACCGTTAGACAAGGATAGACTTATTCCACATCATTCCGTGTATCGCCAGTTGTGCCGATTGTGCCGCTGCTCTCCTATAACCAAACTGAAGGTTTGTTTTAATTTTGAATTACTTATAAACACTGCGCATGTGCATAACGACGAAAATTGATGAAGAGGAGCCTAGCTTATTAATCAAATCCAGTTTTCACGAAAGAAAGATATTAAATGTTTATGGTTTCGCTATATTTACAAGAACATGCGTTTCTTAATATAGAAATAATAGCTAATCGTTTGCTATAATACAATATTACGAAACACCTATTGTTGCAGTTATAATGCGATTTTAGAAAAATTTAGTATTCAAACAATGTCACTGTCGGGATTCAAACCCGAATCTTCTACTATTATGGCTCTTGATTGAGTGAAGGTTTATATTGTAATGATGCCTAATGTAAAATTAGCTCTCAGAAGATGTGGAATACTGTTGCAGATATGCTTTATGATGAGAAATGTTAGTTGTTTAGATATGTCTTTGTAGAATAGTTGACAATTCAGCCGCCGCGATAGTGGACTGTGGAGATTCGGGTTTGAGTTGATAGTGACATTGTTTTAATAGTTAATTTTACTAATATCGCATTATAATTGCAACAATGTGTGTTTCATACTATTATAGTAAACTATTAGTTATTATTTCTATAGAAATATTGTAATAGCCGATTTAGTTAAGGCTGTCGGAACGCTCTGAATTTTGTTTGTGCTGAGACCCAGCGGTAAGGGGTGAGGTAGGCAAAAGACATATTGTGAGTGTGGCCTTCTTTAGCTCTGTCTCGCTCAAATCATCCGCACGTTTCAATTTTTGGCTGGTGCCAACTACGAGGCTAAAAAAATTTATTGCAAGGGTGCCGCTGTCAACTGATTACTCTAATTTTTGGAAATATTTTGAAGATTTAAAAAACTTTTTCGAAAAAGGAAGAGTCACTTTAGGTTTGTGATGGAACAGTTTTGTGAAATAAGTACGAATAAGGTCATAGTGTGACATTGAAAACTTGTGTTTTTTTAGCACAATTAATGCCAAATTTTTTCTAGTAAATCGTACATAAATTACAAAAGTAGCCCATTAGAGACCTAGATTTGTTCTTTATCTTCCTTATAGAGAAAGGATTTTTGCAGAATGTTAACGAATAAGTCTACAATCAGTTGACAGCCGAAGCTCTATTTTTGGCTTAAATTCAAAGCGTTCCGACAGCCTTAAGAAACCAATTATGTAAATAATTAGTGTATAGTTTATGTAAGCTTGTAACATTGAAATTTCTATTGAGAATAAAGTTCAGTTTATTAAAAGTACTCATCGTATATGGATATACATTACAATTGGCGACGAGGATTATTATGTCTTTACATTTAATTTTATTTGGTGGAAAAAATGTCAAATGTACAACAATATGTAGAATGTAGATAAGTAAAATTTGATACGAATCTAGGAAATCGTTCATGAAACAGTGGTATTTGTTTATGGCACGTATTTTTGAGAGTGTCTACTGTGGGTATACGCAACATATCACTATAAAAAAAAATTAGTCTGGAAATTTCCAGTTCGTTGGATTTATGTGATCTTCGTACAATGTGAAAGGTGAGACTATTTTATTTTACGCTGACATAAATTTTAACTAGAACAGAGAGAGAAAGAGACAAATGAAAGAAAGAAAGCTCTTTCAATAAAAGTTAACTATGGTGAACACACTGGAAGTTATGGGTAGTGTTGTCAGTTGAGCTGTTTGTGTTTGCGTAGTTAATTATAAAATCCGTATGTATGTATATAGGAAGGAGGGCAGGGGGTGGTGAAGGATGTTCATTTGCGGCAGGACAGAGAAGTTCTGTGTGTGATGTAGCAGCACAATCTACTCGTGACCGCGAGATCGTCGTCTTAAACCTCACGACCTGACCACCTTGGCCTCTACATAGAATATACATACTGCTGCAGAGCCTGTTTATTCTAGGCCAGTCTAACCTCATACAAATGATACACACTCGAAGTCCCCGAGGTAGAACAACGCGTTAACAACACATTTACAAGATTCCGCCACTTGACTTGACCAGCTAAATAGATAGTTTCTAGGCCAGTCTAACCTCATACAAATGATACACACTCGAAGTCCCCGAGGTAGAACAACGCGTTAACAACACATTTACAAGATTCCGCCACTTGACTTGACCAGCTAAATAGATAGTTTGATATTTATCACTGATTGCCTATCGTTCAACTTTATAGCTTTGTTGGACTTCATGTGTAGGAACCGTTAACAGTGTTGGATCACTTTCGCTCAGTTTGTGTTGAGACCCAGCGGTAAGAGGCGAGGTAGGCAAAAGACATATTGTGGGTGTGATCTTCTTTAGCTTTGTCTTGCTCTAATCATCCGCACGTTTCAATTTTTGGCTGGTGCCCACTACGAGGCTAAAAGATGCTATTGCAAGGGTGCCGCTGTTAATTGATTACTCTAATTTTTGGAAATATTTTGAAGATTTAAAAAACTTTTCCGAAAAAGGAAGAGTCGCTTTAGGTTTGTGATGGAACAGTTTTGTGAAATAAGTACGAATAAGGTCGTAGTGCGACATTGAAAACGTGTGTTTTTTTGGCACAATAAATGCCAACTTTTTTCTAGCAAATCGTACATAAATTACAAAAGTAGTCCATTAGAGACCTAGATTTGTCCCTTATCTTCCTTATAGAGAAAGAATTTTTGCAGAATGTTGACGAATAAGTCTACTATCAGTTGACAGCCGAAGCTCTATTTTGGGCTTAAATTCAGAGCGTTCCGACAGCCTTAAGGTTAAATATTTATTATGAGAAGTAAACATGTTACTAAACTCTACTTTTTCATTAAGCAAAACTAATAATTGTAACAAATCCCATTGTAATCTGTTTACTTCCCGCCATTGGAAATTTTCAAAAAACGAGGTTCGATTTTCGAAAATCGAGTTTTCATTAGATGTCGACATATTTGGGTGTGTGTAAACACATTTTTGTCGTATCAACTGATTGAGATCGGATTTGTGGCACTCAAAAAGGTATATTGAGACTTAGATACTTAGTAATTGTTAGGGGTTAAAAAATATATTTGAGTCTAAAAAAATTCTGAGAATCGTTTTAAAGTTGAAATTTATCCCTTTGGTAAAGATTAAAAGCGTTGCTAAAATTTTCTCAAAATGGATTCGACAGGACCCGACTTGTAAATTTTATGAAAATACTAGTTTGCTGATATGGATTTACTTATTAAAGGGTGTATTTAACTTGATGCAGATGTTGGACTGACGATAACAGTACAGTTAAGTCGGTTGGTCTGTACGTACGTCCTAGCGATTCGCAATATTTGACGAATCGCTTTGGCTAATTTAATTTTTTATAATTTAGAAAAAATACAACTACGACATCTTATTTAAATTGTGCGAAATCAAACCCAATAAAAAGAGGAAAATAAAAAAAACTTTAAAAAAATTATTAACCTCCTTCGTAAAAGTCACTAAAAAGAGGAAAATAACGTAATTTTGAGGTCAGAACGAATTTAATAAAAGTAGATATGTAAAACGTTTTCGTAGTAATGAAACTGGCTCCGACCCCAAAATTTCATTATTTTCCTCACTTTAGTGACTTTTTTTTGACAAAGGCTAATCTTTTTTGTTCTATCTATTCCATATTGTTCCATTTGATATTTATGCGAGCAAATAATATAATTTATTGTTACGAATGTTGCTTCATGTGAATAAAAAATCAGCAGCTGATCGCTCAGAAACATGAAATATCTACTGTTGCTTAATACTTGTAAACACAACGAGTTGTTTTGTAGAAACAAGATGATGATCTAGCCATTTTCATTTATTTTGTGGTTTTTTTTTAAGCATTTGCTCTCCTTGGGGAATCTGACCATTTATAGCGTTATGTTTATTCTT
This sequence comes from Venustoraphidia nigricollis, assembly GCA_034508555.1. Taxonomy (NCBI): domain Eukaryota; kingdom Metazoa; phylum Arthropoda; class Insecta; order Raphidioptera; family Raphidiidae; genus Venustoraphidia; species Venustoraphidia nigricollis. Next base: position 1,209,989 of record JAVRKA010000062.1, read on the forward strand.
CTTGTAATTATGGTACTTAATTTAAAACGTTATTAGAACTGACATATAGAGTACAGGCCTTTTTTCTTTTGCATCAAAACAGTGTTATTTGTAGTTATAAAATCACCGATTTATTTTAAGTAATTGCTTTTGATTGTGTTAAATGAAAATGTATTATCAAGTTTAGATATATTAAGAACTGTATTTTAGGAAGAGCCTTAATTCTGTTTTCTTAAGCCGTTAACTCATATAAGTCACTTATACTTACGTAGTCGCGATGTGGTATTTTATACTTACCTCAATTTAAAATATTTTGCTCAGCATGAGAAAAATATTAGCTTCTAGTTAATTAATAAAAAAATGCACTGCAATCTGCATACGAATTGGAAGAATGCGATTATACGAAGCCGTTATAAAAATAACGATGTTTCGTTATAGAATACAGAAATTACTAAAGATTATAACATGATAATTTGTAGAATTATCTCTTTACCCATAAACCGTGTAGTTTCCGCGAAGCCTTAAGAAGGGAAATTATTCTTAAGCATTGCGGCGTTCACAAGTAGTGTTAATATTATACACTTGAGATTGGAGGAATAAGTTGAACAAGTATGTCTTGATTGTAAGCATCTTGATCGTCAGAGGCAGCAATGGATAGGTACTCACAGTATAGACCTTTAACCTCAAGCCTCGTGAAGAGGGATACTCTCTGCTCTAATTATATGCGCATAATAATCGCAAATTGAAATTTCTGTTTTAGAGATAGAATACACTAACGTGCTGCTTTGCGTACTTGTTCACTTGAAAATTGTTTTACATCTTGTTAAACATACAAACCGAAATATAGGCAGGTATACATAATAGTTTAAGCAAGAAGTAATTTACCGTAATGCTGTCATTTTCTCAAATTAGTGTTTTGAAGCAATTTGTAATTTAAATTATGAATGACGTTTAAAATTTTTACCCAAAAAACATTATTTTTATAAATAGATAGTACAGTAGATTTTCACCTACGTCTTTTTTATCAAATTTTAATTTTTATAGTAGGTAACATTAGGTAACATCTGATTGCTTAAATAAAAAATTTATTTTTACTTCGTATTCAGTATATTTTTAATATAATAACAAACACTTCTATTAAGTTGTTTATGAAAATAACTATTGACATCAGCTCTTGTTTTACATATATGCAATAAGGTGTAGATATGGAGTGCTAGTTTAGGCTGCGTGAACAAAATGACAGAGGGATAGCGATAATTGCGGTAGTCATTCCGTCTTTGCTTAACATTTTATGACAAGACGGATCAGAAAGAGACATATACAGCGCGTTTCTCGCCTTCTTTCCTATCGGTTTATATGCGCAGTAATAACTATATTAGCACTCGATAACTACAGCTCAATACATATATGTGCTTCTAATGATAGCTGATAGGTAGTTATGAAAATTACGGTTGAATCGTTTAGATTGCGTACTTCTGTTTTACATTGAGACACTATTGCGTAATGTTTCACTTTACTTCCCTATGTACATTGTACACCCATTTTGTAGGCAGTAGTGCAAGAACTTGTTTTTGGAACTTGTAGTTTGTATTTTTTTCTTTGTATTTGATGTTTTAAAAGGAATGTACAAATTTACTTTAGTTTTATTAAAGTTAGGATTGCTAATAACACCGTGAACTATTATATATAATTTGTTGTTAGGTTTTGAACTCAATTTTTGTTGGTGTGTCACAATTTTATTCAATTAATTTTAACTCACATTTCTGAGTTAACATAACAATAAAATATTTTCCACGAAAAAGTCCGTACACTGTACGCAGATTTGACATTTAATTGGAGCTACCGTGGAAATTCTTAGAATTGTTTTTTTGCTGCGCATATAAACCTTGTTTACGTAAAAAAAACTTCTTTACTGTTTCAACAAATTTAAAGAGTTAAAACTGAACAGTTGAATGTTTGCTTTTCACTTGTCCAGTACCTTTTGTACAAATGGAATAAAGTTTACAGAGTTGTTAGTAAAAAGTCTTACAAGTGCTGTTTGAGTCTATAGAAACGTAATAACATTGCTCGGCTCTGCAAAGGTACCAACAACTAGGTATACGTGTGGGAATTGAACTAACGTTTCCATTCATTGCTTACATATTCGGACAATGTACTTTAATTATTTCTTACAAATAACAAATTGTTTCATTTGCGTTATGTAGCTGTCTATAGAAGACATTCTGCATTCAGTTTGTGAAGCTCCAAATCAAACGAAGGCGGTTCCCTACTTTTGCACCTAAATTGTTCCTGAAAATAACGGGTGTACACTTGAAAAATCGATAAGTGTTTGATCGAGTGGTGCAGAAATATAATAGCATTGGAAATAGTCGAATGATTTTTATAATCGAAAACTTGCTATTCGAATGGTATTTATAATCGACTGATTCGTTTTAAAATGATTCCTGTACACGATGTATCATAATAATAGATGTATTGATACTATGAATGAAAGGATGAATGTTTCAGCTTTCGAATGAATTTTGCTTTCGGTTTGGATTGTCAGTCTTAAGAGAACCATCTGCATGCAGATAAAAGACGTAAGTAATCCAGTGTTTCATAGAGCGTAGTATAATTTATTACTGAAGATTTACATTAGAATCATTTTGAATAACCTCTCGAGATATCTCGAGTTATTTTAACTATCGAATAGCTCGATTATTTTCGCTCGAAGTATTCCTTATTTGAAAAAATGTTTTTGTATCGCGACACTTTGCCTTTCATGACTAGGTAAACGGGAAGTACCCTATAATATGTTTTGATCCCCTTGCGAGTGTCACAATATGCGGCATGAACGACCGTATTTTTTGATTTCGTTGACTTAGAAGTTTGATTTTTTCACAGCTCCAAGATATTGCAGACCTGATTATTTGATATTAATTTCAACTTGATACCTCCACGCGTTCCTGAGAAAAAGGGTTTTGACAGACAAAAAGATAGACAGACGAACAACGAAGTGATCCTATAAGGGTTTTCTTTTTGCTTTTGAGGTATGGAACCCTAAAAACACCAATATTTGATGTAATCAAAACTACTGTATGTAGGAGAGATAGGTGGTCTAGTGATATAGGAGTATAATATATTTAACAAGAAGCTTTAACGCTAGTAAACATAGGAATAACATATTTGCTAGTTGCCCGATGTTCAAGAATTATTTAAACTGCTTCGAATAGAGTGAATGGAAAAAAAGAAGAAACGTATTTTTTGGACGTATTTTCTTTTTGCTAGATGACAACATAAAATACCTATTATGCTATAATCTAGAAAAATACTTTACTATGTATTTTCCAATTAACAGGAACTTATACAGTGACAAATAAAAGTAATCAGTTTTTCCAGATACCAGTGTATTTTTAGGTTAGAAGTACAAAATCTTTATCTGTGGAATTTCCTACACAATGTTTCATACTTCATTATTATGCTACCGATTATTTGCTCACATTACGTAATACGTTCAGTGTACGTATAAACATAATGCGGTGACCTTAGCGAGTTTAATAGTGCTGCTGAATCGTAAAACTCAAGATGCGTACATTGCCAGGCATACTAGATGGAAAAGAAAGAAATCTTGACCCGGATGTTATGATCACGTATTGTGGAATCCACATTATATCCCACAAATCGCGCTGATCTTCATATAAACTCTTCGTGGCAGGTTTGATATGGGCGTACCGTACATACTACATACCTAGCGGTTTGGTTCAGAAACGCGCGCGGTGGAGGAAACGGGTCGAAGACGGTGGAAGCGCCGCTACACACAGCTACACGCCTATTATGAAATGGCCTCTGTGTGTGTGTGTGTATTCGGCGGTGTGTACGTCAAGTAAAGTCAATCCTTATACATAAAAGGGCCGCCAACATTTCCCTCGTCAGATAAAGCTCTCAAGTAAGGTTTTCGCTTTACGTAAACGTAAACCTTAGGCAGTAAACGTCAAGTGCAAACAAGTACCTATGAGGAAATATCTAACAGAATTTTTCTTTTACTCTGACGTAGGCTATGTTTACGCAAAGAACTAGACTTACTTTAAAACTGTTAAGAACGATTTTAACACCTATTTTCTTGCACATAACTAAGATTACTTAGTTTAGTGTTGTTAAAGTTAGCACATCTAACGATTCGAAATTGAGTTAAAGACTACTCGTAAACACTTTAACCGGTTTTAGTTAGAGTACCAAAAATGTACCAAAAAAGTCTGACCCCACCTTCTCCAGTTATATCCGCAAATATTAGGTCTCACCCTGTGAAAAAGAATCAAAATCGATTCACAAATGCTGGTGAGCGAGGTTACATATACCAAAAAAACTCCATCTTTGAAAAAAAAATGCAGTATATAGTACCAATCCATAAACATTGTGAATAAAATGCTGTCGAAATGTTTCAAATTGGTTAATTCTTCGAAAATTTATGACTGACCAAACATGAAAAAATGACGAAATGGACGAAAAACTAAAATTGATAAATGACATATAGTTTTTTGGAAAAACATAACATACGAAAAAAATTGTTTTAATGATTATACATCTTCATTGTTATATATACGACAATATTAATCTAATTTTACATATTTGTCATGAATAAGATCGAATATTGTATCGAAACGTCGACATAAAATGTAACACAGATTAATTAATAAAAACATTATGTACTGATACCCGAAAAATGGATTATCTACAATCAGGAAAAAGTACATAAACCATATATCAATAAAAAAATATATGTGTGTCCAATTGATAATTAACCTCTTTTTTTAAATCAGTTAAAAAAAGCGCTATAAAGAAAGTCAGATTTTTATGTTCTTGTGATTTAGCACAAAACAATATCAATTTTGTTATAAAGAGGCTGGTGAAGATTACGGGAACACTCGACGTCTGAAGTGTATTCGTGTTTGATGGTTGAAAAGGAACCCAAGGAATTAAGATTCGTCCTTAAGAGGATTCAAGCTCATGATGTGTACCTAAGTAATTTAATTTATTTCGAGAATAATTTTTTACTAGATAATGTTAATGCAGGGTGTTTCAGAAAAATCGCCTGTGACCAAAGTGATTCCATAAGTGTTTCGTTTGCACGAAACACTACAATGCAAATCTTTTTTATCCTCTACTTTCATAAGTCTTTGAATACAGTGTTCGACCAAGCAATGGATTGAGTTGGGCTGTGTCTATTTAATTCGTATTGAAATATGGTTCCTTGGTAGGAAAATATCGCAACACGAGACAGAGACACACTGATAATAATAGAACGAAAGGACAGATATGAAAGTAAGTTTATACGAGGTGTTTAAAAAGTTTTGTTGCATAAAAATAGAATAGTGTTAGTAAAATAGTTTAATTCTAAAGAATCATTTTACAGTGTAATTTATGGTCGAAGAAAAAAATCACTTTTTACTGATAGTAGCAATCTCGACTCTAAAAGAAATTATAAAAATAGCTAAAGTTATTGAGTAGCAGCTATTCAATATGCTCCCTTTTTCGCCCGCATAATATATCTTAGAACAGTTGGATGTGTGTATGTGCATATAAAATTTACTTACGTTTCGGAAATCTCAAGTTCTATAAAAAATGTTATTAGTGTATTTGCCATATGGCAACATACACTATTGGCGTTGGTCGGATGGCGGGACCTAGGGGTCGGACCAAAATTTCTCGCCGTTTCATAACCTCCTAAACACTTTGGCACTATTTTTGAAAATGTTTATATATATGTATATATATATATATATATATATATATATATATATATATATATATATATATATATATATATATATATATGTGTACGGGCAATAACTTTCGAAAGAGTTAATTGATTTTAACGAAATTTGGACCACGTGTTGAAATCCATCACCGCAAGAAGCCTATTTAAAATGGGCGTAATCGGGCCATTTTAAGGGTAGTTTTTAGGGGTTGAAAAATGTTTTTGGGCCCCAAAATACCGAAAAAATTCTCAGAATCGTTTCAAAATTGATATTTAACCTGTCAGTAGCAATTAAAAAGTGCCCCTAAAATTTTAATAAAATCGGCTCAACAGGACCGGACTTACAAATTTTTTGAAAACACTAATTTGCAGATAGTGACTTATTTATTGAAGGGTGTATTTAATTCGGTGTAGACGTTAGATTGATAATAATATTACAATTAAGGGGTGTATTAAGGGGTTAAATTTTTTATTTTGCCCAAAAACAAACTTAATTTCACATAATAAAAGTATAAAACCACACGGCCCTATACAAGCAAATACACTATATTGTCGGCAGGGTCTTGGCACTGCGACCCGGGTTTTTATTTAATATTTGATGTTATGCTGCAAAATAAACTAGAAATATGTACTATTCTCCAATAAAAGCTTTAAAATAGAACTGTGATCATACTTTTTTTGCCTCAAATGTGTCTACATAAAGAACAGTACGTAATTTGATTTTACATACATAGGTACATTGTAATGACCGAAATTACATATACTATATGCTATAGGTTTCGCATTTAGGTTTTGGCGTCTCTTTTGTGTACTGTTGGTACATTCAATCTCGCTTTAAACACTAGTTAATATGATTTGTATATTTTCAAACTCATTTATGAAAAAAACTAATTATTTTCGTTTCGAATCTATTATCCACGCTGGTTTAATATGCTTTGTAATTATAAAATATATTGATACGAGTAATATTCGTACATAAATATTATTCATACACCTATACGCTTTGATATTCTTTGTTAAATTATAATTTATCTCAATTTTTATTTTTTAATGTTCACATAACCTAACCACTACTGGTTATACAAACTTTTCTAATCCTTTGCCTTGCAACATAACTAGCATATGTCACGATTTTTAACCAAAAAAATATGAGATTATTATTAGATAAAAATCACATTTAAAAATTAATAATAGAAATATAATAGTTTAAGAATACAACTTTGAATTTTTTAAATACCTATATAATAATCAAGTCAAATAAGTAAACTTTGTTTGTAATTGGTCAATGCGTCGTCTTTTGTTAAAATTGCATTTAAAATTTGTTGAAAAATTATTATTAACAGTAAGTATAGTAATTCAGATTTTGAAGCGTTAGAAATTGTCATAATTATATTTCTCGAGGGGGATTTTGGAATGTGGCGAGGTCTTAGCCCATTATTGTATATACACATTTAGATAATTTCCACTCGCAAGAGAGCAGCTTTTTTAACTAAGTAAGAGCTTAAAAGCATTGAAAACAAGTCAAATTGATATTGTACGGGTCGTCGACGCTACATCCACCTGCGAATGGAAAAAAATGTAATAATTGTCATCGCGTTCTCAAATAAAATTTTAGAAGTTACCTTCGTCTTCAATTTATAACACTGTTACCTGGTTTGAATTTGATTCTGCCCTTTTTTTTAAATATAAACAAGAGCAGGAAAATTTATAATGACACTATCTTGGAGATAGTATGTTATAGTCTATGTCCATCTTATCCTGCTGATTTCAGTTAAAAAAATTGAAGTAAAAATAAATTTTAGAAATCAGTTCACCGATCTCTTAAAGGATTATGAAATCATATTTAAAATTAAAATTTTGACATTCCGAATAACCTTCCATGCCGTGTTTCTGACTGACCTTGATTCTACACACATATGAGTATTAAAATTAGGTTTACAACAACCATAATTGACTTACTTGCGATATTTCGACAGGAGCTAGAATTTTTCACAATTAAAATTTGGTATGTAATAATAATAATAATAATCAGTTTTATTCCGAAGTCCTTACAAAGGTATAGAACACGTCAAATAGGTACAACACATTAGATAAAAAAATCTTCCAAAGAATACAATGTTAAATTATTTAGATATTTTTTAAACTTAAATTTGAATTTACTCATTGATAAAGTGTTTCAGATCTTGCGGTATATTATTAAATTTTTTTATCACAGAATTTAAGGGACGTTTTAACATTTTATTTAAATGTGTTTGAGTTATGACCAAATCGTTTTTATTTCTGGTACCGTAGCTGTGGTGAAATATTATTATTCGTAAATACTTTCGATGTTAAAAACCGACTTATCCCAAAAAATGGTTTTGGAAATATAATATGAATAAAAAAGAGTAATGGTGGGTTGGTAAGACTTTTATCCTTACATGTAGATTTAAGAGTGCCGTTTGTTTTTAAAGTACTTAATGGAGATCTTCTTTTAATTGAAAATACTTATATGATGTGTTTGCCTAACACGTGCTTGGCCGGTGTTTATATAGTATTATCTCAGTTAATATTTTTGGAGTTGGAATTGTCCCGACGCACGTCCGATTGATTGAATAATTGAGGTGTAGAACCCTGAAAGTATATTTTAAAAAAACTAGGTATCGGCGAAGATATGAATGAAAAACGACGTGTTAATAAGGAAATTTTTCTGGAAGTTGTTTCCGATTTCTATAATTCTAATCTTATAGGTCACAGAAAAATTATTCTTTATATCTTTAAATTAGGTATAATTTTAACGTGTTTCATTCCATAGCAACATTCGTGTGAAATATATCACTTACTATATGGACTTTTATTCAATTTACGTAGCCGGAAATGTGAAAATATGGAAATAACACGCCCGACCAATTCCGTGTTCAGTGGGGAGTCGCGGTTAATAAAACTTCTGTTTCAACAGCAAATTCAGCTGTTAGAAAAGTAGATTCTATGTTATGTTGCCCGCAAAACTGTGCTGCAGCACAATCATAGTTTGATATAAAAATATTATATTCTCAACTTTAGGAGCATCACAATTAAGGCCCTCAATATCGAATCGTCCTCAATTCCGGAATTTGTTTCGATATTTCGTTCTCAATTTCAGAATTCTGAATCTAGTACCGATATCAAAAAATGTCTATAAAAAATAAATTTTGTTTTTAATTCTAAATATGTCTATTTTTTAATTTTTAATTTTGTAATATCTATTTTTTACTAGTCGATTTTATTTGCCCCTGGCAAAGTTCTGTTTAACAACTTTTGCTGTTTGAAGGTTTTATTTATGTGTTAATTATACTATTTTATTTCGGTATTTAATTGCACCTTTTCTGTTGAAAAAGTAATTAAAGCCTTGCTTACATTTTGTATACGCTTGTATTAAACGTGTTTGAGGTTTATAAAATTATAGGATTATTATCTTCTTTCGGTTTCATATTTCATTAACACTAGATGTATTATAAAATTACTTGGGCTAGTAGATAGGTAAATACAACAAATTAATAGTGTTCATGTTAAGAATGTAAGCTCCATATATTAGAAGATGCCGAAAGAATTTTTTCTATATCTTCAAATTTGAGGAAGATATTCAATTTTTTGTTAGTAGGGCTCTAACGAAATTGACCGAAGTCTATGTCGTCACACAGCTAAATGAAATATTTGTATGATCTATTTTTTCTCTCACATTTAGGTATCTACATTAATATTATAAAGAGGAAAGATTTGTATTTTTGTGTGTGTGTATGTTTGTAGTGAATAAACTCAAAAACTACTGCGCCGATTTAAAATATTCTTTCACCACTAGAAAGCTACATTCACCCTGAGTAATATAGGCTATATTTATTGCTAGAAAATATTAGGGATCCTTGCTAAAACTTTAGTAACGTAACCCAAGGTGTAAAAAAATACCATAAAACATCTTTCGTCGCATGCGCTGCGAAAACTATTGATGATAGAACAAAAGTATGTTCTACAATATTAAAGAACATATCAATAACTACAAAAAACTTCCCGATACTATATGTCCAACTATTATAGTTATGTCACAATAACCACTTTTTATATTTTAATAATCTATATAGATAAAAGACAATGTATATGTAATCTATGGACTCCAAACGGGTAGACCATTTTTGATGAAATTTTCAGACAATCTTTAGATTAGCCCAGCGGATGATCTTCTGAAGTTTGGTAGCGATCGGATCAACAGAATTTTTTTAATTTCTTTTTGGGAAATAAGATATATATATCTTCTGTCAATTATTAACGTAGACTACTCTCGTTGTCAAAAGAAAATAGTTTGTATAAAGGTGAATGCAATCGCGGCTCGTAGTACCCTGTGTATCGCCATCCGCAAAGCGAGAATTATCAAAATCGAATATTCAAGTAGCATAAACTGTATACTCGTATATTCGCGTGTAATTGCATTAAGACGCGTGTGATTGTTAAAACTCGCTAGCGCTCGTTTTGAGCATAATGTCATAGCTTGCCGTTACGACATAAATATGCAATGTATGCAATATATGCAATGTACTATTAACGTCTTTGCAATCCAGTCTACAAACTGTTTGCATTGAAAACATTCAGTTCACTCGCATCAGGCCGCGCATAAAATCTAGCTGCATCGATTTAAACGTGGACTGATTGTGGTGTAGAGAATAATGAGCCAATGACACGAATCCTCAAGCCGCCGCCTGTGATCGATCACTTTTATAATTTTATAGTTGACAATATATTTTCTGATTTTGCGTCGCATCGATAGAGTAGTATTTGAATGAAATGGCAAAGTAGAGCCTTAAATTAATAACATTATTATAATTTTCTTTATAATGTATTATTTTATATTATTTTATTAACATGTGTTCGAGAACCAGTGCCTTTATCCTATTTGCAAACCAAGTATGGTTAAATATTTACAAAGACCAAAATCATATATATCGATAAAAAACAAAGAAGTTTTGACACAGCGCTGGTTGATGTACTGCAGTTGAGTTATTTGAATATTCTTCTTTTACATGTTAACAAAACATTAACTAATGTCAGTTTGATGGAGCTGTGTTTCCTTCACTGACAATAGTCTAAAAATAAAATTAGTGAAAATATTTTGAAACATTAATTGAAAACAATAAAGAACATTCCTTCTTATAATTCTTTATCCATACAGTTATACCATATTTGTTGAAAAAATAGCGTGAAGTCATATTTTTTTTTGGAAGTGCAATTTTGCCTGTTTAAATCCTTTGTTTTGTTTGTAGATTTCAATCGCGTTCCATGTAATTCCGATCGTCCGACGTTGCAATTATAAAGCATAGTCGGGTACTAAATGTGAACTCCATTCGACTGACGTCAGCCTGACATCTATATGGAATGGACTATAGTGATTCTATTTGGAGGGGGTGTAAATCTCTGAACAATTCAGTAGATGGCGTACAGCAGCGCAGCCGGAAAACGGCACAGTTCTGTGAACAAAGTTATGAGATATCGCCAGATATCACTTTAATATCTCAACTAGAAGTTTTCCTTCCTATAATTTGATTAGATCTTATCCTTTTGTTTTTGGCTTCTTCTATTTTATATAATACACACAGACACACAGCTGTACCTTTACATTTAAAATTTTGTGCTTGAATTTTGAAAGCTTTTTATGTATTGACAATAATTTTTTGCAATGTTTTTGATAGTCTCCTGACTTATATGGTCATTTTGCTTGTGAAATTGTATAACTCATTTTAAACAGCTTATAAAACTTGATTAACGTAAACATTAAAACAAACGATTGCATATTTTTAAACTAGAAGCAGACGGAACATTTTGATGTCTTTAATATAGTGCTTCACAAATTCCGCATCCTCAGCGATACATTCTTCTAAAGTCCAAACAGTTGATACCTGAAGAATATTTATTTAATTTATTTTATTCCTTTTCAGCTTTTTTAAATTTCTGGGTTTATTCATATACATTCTTCTTTTTAAATAGCCTCAGAGAAAACATCTATAACTGACAGTTTCAGAAATCTCGGTGATCAAGAAATACTACTGCGATGACTGAATTAAATTTAATAAATTTGTCAATACAAAAGACCCGATGCTCTATCGAATAATGTTCCATTTTGTCTATTAAGCTTCAGCTCTACATATTACAAGGCTGGCTCAATATCGCCCAATAACGATTATGTGGTCTCTTCACCAGTAACAAAGATTCGAAGCTAGGCGATATTGGAGGGCTAGTCGAAGCGAACGACAAATACCAACCAACGTCCAACCCAAGTCAAAAGAGCCACCTTGTTTATCAATGTTTCAATGAGTCTGGACCCACATAATGTTTTAATAAAGTCAATGAAATAAGTGAAATATTTTATCACGTGGGCGACATGGGCAAATATCATGAACAAGCATGGCATCATACTGTGTGTTCTGTTCAAAGACATAAAAACGTCTACTTTTGTTAACATTCTTGTGAAACCATCACATACAAACTGTCAAAAAATCCAGCGCCACAGCCCTCTTGGAACCCAGCAACGAATTTAGCGGCAAAACAAAAACTTATCGAAAAAAACAATAAAATTTTGAACATCGTTGAGTAAGATGAAGTGTTTAGTTTTATATACATAGATATTATCTCTTTAATGTTCTATAGTCCTTTGATGCAAACCGTGTAAAACTATTGTTTGGCCTTTTCGTTTCATCTTCTATATATTTATGTGTAGTTTGCCATTCGCCTACAGACTGTGCATTAGATCGTGAAGTTTGGATTTATTACGAAACAAAATAAAACTTCAGACAGAATGGAAATACCGCACCATCACTGACACTACAAATCCTAGATACTACCTACTACTTATTTTGAATCAATAGGGATTTAGTGTAGAAGTTATTATGATATCAATGGAAATCAGTACAGATAGTTGATGACTTATTTTTCTCACTAAAAAATATTGAGAACGATGATGGTGCAGTCATGAAGATCCAAGAATCTCTGAAGCTATTTTCATTATAATATGATAAATATGGGCTGTCTGTTTCAATGTACTTTTAAAAAACTAAGGCACTAAAAATTTAGTAACTGACATCGAACACATTGGAAACTTTTAATTTCAAGTGAGGAATCGTCAAAATTCACTTTTCAAAATAGTACAATATTTTTTTTTGTTTTTGGAAAGGCAGTACAGATCAAACGGATGAGCGGATTGAAACCAAATTTTGGGATGATATTAATTTATATCCAAATATGAAAAGTTCTATTTTTTGGGAAAAATCGACGCATGCGCAGAAGAGACATAAGTATGCTATAACGTTGTTTTTTATATATTGATGTATACTTTTCAAAACGGTTTATTATTGTATGTATTTTTTCAAGAAAGCTTCATTTTTAAGCTTGGCAGTTTGGAACTATTTTAAAAATGAAACAAATAAGATTTATTTTGTTTTAAAAATCTGTCAAAAAATACATTAGATAACTGACGAGCATTCTTTGGATTTTTTTTAACGTTTATTATGTAACCATGAAAACGAATAGTGAGTTTCGTAATATTTACTTACTATTCGTTAATTGTGCCACCGCACGCATTAACAGAAATTTTAATTTATTTATTACATCAAATATTACGTCAAATATCAATATTTTTAAGCTGAAATGGTTCTGTCGTTTAATCGGCTGGAATTTTATTTACAACATCGAATGAAAGCAAATTTCATCTACAAAAAAAAAATTAAAAATTTTGTAATAACCACGTACCTACTTATAATAAAAATAATATGTTTTTCTTTATTTTCAGGTAAACAATTTTTCGTCCTGTTATCGTGTTACGTAAGTTATTTGAATATTTATTTTAATACTAAAGTTAAGGCGACTTCGTATAAAAATCAGAAAGCTATAACCATATATTTAATAGTTTTTATATATTATTCATTTTTAGAATGTTCTACTTAAATCGTTTTTAGGGTTCCGTACATCTGAATAAAACACGGAATCCTTTCGGGTCTGTTTGCTTATCTATCTGTCACAACTTATTTTTTTTTGTACTTGATGTCAATAAGATATAAGCGATATGTTCATGGATCTATATTTTTCAAATTTATAATGAAATGTCGGTAACAAATTTATTTCATAGCATGATTAATATAAAAAATTGCGCAAAATACTATTAGTCTAGACGAACTAAGAAAAAAATAGACTAAATGCAGTGAAAAAAAAATGTGGCTACGCGTACTTATGTACGCGCGTTAGAAGTTATCCTTCTTTAACGTGATTAAAAACTAATTTTTAATATACATGCAAATAATTTATATAAAAAAAGTTTTAAAATAATACAAAAAATAACTTCAAATATTTGAAAACACTTTCAAAATTCTATTTTGGGTTTTTACTTTTCTCCGCTGGGTGATACTTAAAACGATTATTGATCGTAATGATCTAGTCCTAGTGGAATATATAGCTTACAGATGACAGAAAGTGCATTGATTTTATGGTCACTGTGGTACCTTACGATTTTAATGAAACGCACTCGATCACGGTCTAATAATTTTTTTTTAAATAAAATATCCAATTGTATATGTCCACATATATAGAGCATATGAACTTATAGAAGAGAATACCCTTTTGGTGGCACTACCTCTGGGTATCTGGCCAGTAAATCGAAAATATAAGTAGCTGGGTCAATATAAATCAACATCACAAAACATCCATGAGCAGAGGTGGGGTTCGAACCCACGACAGTTAGGTCGAGAAGCCAGTACGCTAACCACTAGATCATACCTGTCCCCACGGTCTAATAATAATTAACTATTTATTCAATAAAAATGTACAAAATAATATTACATTATACTCTTACATAACTATCCTTGACACCGGTCTCCCCAGTCACCTTCATACTGTAGAATTTTCATTATCTACTAAAATTTTAATTTCAACGCGCTAACAGAAGTATAACTTCAAGAATCTGTTTAAGAAACCATAGGAAATTTAATGCGCTAAAAGTTTTAAGTTTTAAGAATTTAATAGGATAAGCGACTTAGGCAGAAAGTAACAAAGAAACTTTTCGGAAAATTATCGAGAGTTTATCCCTGACATACCAAAAATTTTTTTTTGAACGGAAAACAAAATTAAAATTTCCTATTAATTTCCGCATCTTAGAATTAGGCCTACTTTACGTTGTATTAGGCCCTTGTTTGCATATAATAACCTTCCACGTCACGAAGCTAAAAATAATATGAAAATCGATGAGAGGAATTGTAAATAAGTTAGTGTTTTGTCCATTCCGAAAAAAATGGTCCTTTTTAAATGTTCTTTCTACGGTTCACTGTATTTTATTCGTGTTAAAAGGCGAAATATTATTGCTCTATATTATAAAAAATGCATCAGTGTGCCAATTTACCGGGTCCATTTGTTATGGGATTAAAAGCAGCTGTGAGTTTTCCATTTTCCATTTATACCCACGTCATATACACGGTGTAGTGGAAGGTTTTCTTCATGCAACACTTTTGAAACCAGTCAAACGTTTATGACGGTAAAATGAGTCATATGGCAGTTTTCCGTGCGTCTGCTTGGAGGGGGTAAGCGAAAGTATCGAAGCGCACTAGGTGGAGAAAGTTGGTAATAAACTTGAAAAGTTTTTCTTTAGATTTTATCTAATAATCTGTAAATTATATGAAAGATAAGGTTTGTTACTTGACTATAAGAAGTAAAGTTATTTCAAAAACGTCACTAATAGTACGACAGTTAGCAATGTTTTCGAGAATGAATTTTAGGTCGGCTGATCCCGCCAGAATCTAAAATTAGTTTGCCATACAGAAATTCATTTCTCTAATAAGGAGCTATCTGTCTCGCGCTACTGACTTACAATGTACTGTCTCCGAGACTTAAGTCGGTTTGACTCCTTATGAAACAACTGAATTTCTGTATGGCAAATTAATTTTAGGTTCTTTGATAGCATAAATATATCATATTAAAATTTCAGCTACCTATACTAAAATTATTTGAAAATATTTTGTTTATTTACTAAAATAACATCTGGCACGGTGTTAGCGACGATAAAACTGTATGGCACTTTACAATTATAATTGCTAAAAGGATATAGGAAATTATGAGGAAAAAAAATTCTACCTAAAATGATTTGAAAACACGAAATTTGTACCTGTAGGTACAAATAGAATGCGCACAGTTCACAGGTAACGCAGCCAGCAGCCAGACGTGTCGTATCTCTACCAAGCTTCAAGCAAAAATGGAAAATCAAAACACCAGCCGACCTAAAATTATTTTTTTTGCGACGTTGCTAGCTCTTATACTATAATAGACCGATTCCAATTATTAAAATAAAGATTTTCAAATGGTATACTTGCGATTTCCTTTTCATAATATTACACGAATAGATATTTTAACATGTATTTTTAAATTTTTCACACATGATTGCTTAAATATTTTATAACTGAAGTTTTTTTTGCACTTATCGTAAGAGTCCACGCTTGATTATCCAAGTTTCCTCAGCCGCTAGAGGGTGACACGAGGGATGCACGTAGTGAAATGTGAACATCAAGTTTGCATTATTGAGTATAATACTATAATAGATGTAAAGCAAGTCTGTTCGAATGCCAAAAGGATTAAATCGCCTAAATTGAAAGCCAAAGGCTGCTGGTTCGATCTCAGATAACGCCAATATTATTTTTGTTCTTCTTTTTTTTTGCAATTTCTTAAGGTTTTCAATAGTTTGGAAACCTCAGTGTGCGAGCCCGACGTGCAGTTGATCAGTTTTTATATGTATTAAAACAAATATATTAAAATAACTAATATATCTGTAGGGATTTTAGTTCTAATCTCATAATACCACTTTGCAAGAATTTATATGAGCGTTGTTTCATCTCTCTTGAATTTAAACTGTGAATAAATTTTTGTTCAACCCTGTATGCAGCACATTAAATGGGTCATTATTTTCAGTTTTAATTCAATAACAATACTTTGTAGGGAGCGTATAACAATACCAATATTGTACAGTGCTATTCTTGTTTTTTTTTTTATTCTATACAATACTCCATACACAGCATTATTCTAATTAAAACATTATTGTATTCTCGGATTTTAAAGCACTAAATATTTTATCATAGTGATACTCGTAATTAACGTTGGAAAAACGTTATGTAAATTTTGCATTGTATTTTAATATTAATTACCAATTACGACAACAAAACTCTATAATAAGAGATCACACTGTTTACTGAAATCGTTATTCCGACAGAAGCCTTTTCTTTTTTGACCTCTGCATTAAAAAAAATTAGATCGTCGTATATGCAGGATGAAACGATTTTTTGAGATTTCAGTGCGTGCTAATGTTTTGTGTTTGAGGTAATAAGTAAAAGATATTTTACCATTCCGACTCCAAAAATGAGGATTAGGTCAAAAACTTTTCAAAATAACACAATACTTTGTCATTTTAAGGTCTCTGAGTCCAAAAATCATATTTTTGTTCGTCTGTTTATCTGTGAGCAAGATACCTGTTGGTCAATCTTGGTAACATGTTTTATATACAAATATGAAGACTTCTTTTGTTTTTGGGGAAAAACGGCGCAAATAATAAACTGGCTAAACTTGAGTACAATGTGGAAGAACAGTATTTTTATAGTGAAAGTACGGATTTATAAAAAAATCTTTGTACTCGACATGTAATACACTAAGTCCGAAGGCTACACTACTGGTGTCGTTGTGAGGCGGATTGCAGCCCCGCGAGACAAGTTTGTAATACGGTAGAGCCGCGGGCTCCCTTACTGTTGTCGCTGTCGTGTTTCATCTGAATCACATGCGGATATGCCTAATACAAGACCTTTGAATGGAATAGCACTCATTAAATTCACGTATGCGCTCATGAAATAAAAGAAAAAAGATGTGAATGCGCAGTAGTTTTGTATTGTATGAGGACAAACAAGACGCGTGAGTGGGTTCGAAGCGTCGCATCGTAGCTCGTGAAATGGCGGAATGGCCTTCGTAGCGCTACGCTTCTTACTCTACAAGAATCTTAAACAGCTCTTA
This sequence comes from Venustoraphidia nigricollis, assembly GCA_034508555.1. Taxonomy (NCBI): domain Eukaryota; kingdom Metazoa; phylum Arthropoda; class Insecta; order Raphidioptera; family Raphidiidae; genus Venustoraphidia; species Venustoraphidia nigricollis. The sequence goes on from JAVRKA010000062.1 coordinate 1,227,729, forward strand.
TATTCCTTATCTGACTCAGAACTACCATCCGCAATGTAATTGGAAACATTCCGACAAAAGTTCGTTTCAATTAAATTTCAAAGGCTGCCTTCGGTAATCTTCTCTCATATAGTGATATACATGATGTAACAAAAATACTGATCAAATCTATAGTTTTCTATCAACATAAGCTATTATTTAAAATATTTCATAGTACAGTTATAATTTCTCATCAGGACAATATTACTTATATGGACTAAAAGTTTTTAGTACTATAATTAAAAAAACTGCTTTCGCTATAATTGATTTTTAGGGTTTCTTTTGTCATGAAACATGTATAAATTATTTTCGTTAACTTATGAAAGTTTGAACCAATTTAGGAACAGAATAGTTATATATCAAACTAGTTTTTCTATTTTTATAGGAGTGGAAACTAGAAAGAGTAAATATATTTTAAATACTTTTTGAATGGACACGTTACACATTTTTTAGGGTTGGAATCTACATTAAAAATAGATAATAAAACCATTTTTTGAGAATTTTTCTTAAACTTTTTTTACAAGAACTTTTTTCCAAAAGTGTATTTTGAATGTATTTTTAAACATAGAATAATCCCTCTACGGAGGTACAACATCGCTAGAGAGCTTAAGCTGATTGGCTGTCTGTAATTGTATCCACGCCCAGTGTTTTTTTATTTAAATAACTGGTAATCTCTTTCCATAATACCTATCTTTAATATTCGCGACAGTCATCTGCTGGCGCCTAAACTCGGGCGTTTGAAATGAACACATTTGTTAATTTTTGTTTGGAGTTAAGAGGAAGGTTATAGGAACGAAATATTTGGTTTAAATTTTTGTTATAGGAATAACGTTCTTTGTACAAAATTATCAAATTTTGATAAGCGGAACAACTCAATAGGGGTACAATACAATACAACAGTATTACAGTTTTTTTTTTCAATTTATTTATAAAGTTAAATTAAAAAGATTTTATTTATATTTAAGTTTTAATATTTTTTTAATCGAAGGGCTTGTCACTATTAAGAGGTGAAAAGCGGAATAACATTTTTGATACTCGTAGAGTACTTAACAATAGAATTCATTTTACAGTCTTTCACGCATTCTTCTGACCTTACAGGAAAATGTTACAGAAGAAATTCGTATAATATGTATATCTAATTTAAACAGTTAAAATTTTATATGAAAATTCTGTTGGGTGCTCGTAGATTAACCACAAAATACTGTGTTGACTTACCTGAATATTTTCTTTTCATACAACGCTGTTTTATTTCCCTCCGGTGTTTGTAGATGGCATAAACCATTTCATTTCCAATTATAATAAGTCCTGTGAGAACTTACGTCACTGGTAAGACGTTTGTTTTTCTTCACGGCTAACTCACCGTCTGCCTTCACACGAATGAGCAGTGTAGTTTTCTTTTTATATTATCCTACTTACAGTCAGTACAGATTTTTCTGATTGTATAATTTATACTTTTTGTCGGAAAATTTTACATTTAAATTCAATTTATTTAGTAGGTCGATTGAAGTAATATTTTTGTGTGCACGTTGGTTGAAATTATTTTATTTTTTAAACACTGTACAATTATAAAGTGTATTTAATCTACTCGACATATCAAAATAACTTAAATTGAATTCTACTAATACAAGTAAATACGTGAATACCCGACAGTTTGCATTCATTCCTATGGCAGACAAAAAACAGTGGCATCTATGGGTTTGGAATATCAATGGTTTAGAAACGGTTTTTTCGACTGCGCCAGAAGAAGGGTAGTGTTTTTCGAGTATACATAATATGTCTATTACTTTGGCACACCTTGTAGCCCAAACAAGTTACTGGATTTTAACATATGAGATGTTGTTAGATTCATCGTAATTGTGAGAGTAACGTTAATATGACGTCTGTGAATCAAATATGACAAGAATAATAAAAACAATATTTTATTATAATCGTCAATTTTCCCCAAAAACAATAGGGCTCTTTATATTTGCATATTAAATATCCTCCCAAAGTTTGGTTTCAGTTCGCTAATCTGTTTGACCTGTATCGTGTTCACAGACAAACAAATAAACAGTCTATTTTCAGAATTTTATTTTTTTTGGTTCTCAAAACCTCAAAGCGAAAAAATATTGTAAAATTTTGAAAAGTGAATTTTGTCCTAAATTAGTACCATTCCCAACTAGTGGAGTTGGAATGATCAATGGTGCCGACTTATTTTTGACGCCCTGTACATTTCCTTGAATTAATTTTAGAACTTTGTATAAATACATGTAGGTACGTTTTATTACGCATATTTATATAAACTTTGTTAATTCATTTTAATTCAGTAATCGATTTTCAATTAAATTATAAGAAGAGTCGGCTTTGCGGTTTGTAAATAATTGTAAGTAATTATATGTATTGTCTTATCGATTTAATTTGCGATTAATTATACTTTTCTACAGTATATTTCGATTTTTAGACTACATTTCAGTGTTTTTTTATCGAAACGAAAAATTGAATAAAATTTTCCAAGAGGAAAAAGGAAAAAGAAAAATATGGTTAAATGTAAGAAAATCTTGTATTTTATTCTAAAAACCAAGCAACCTTAAATATTTTCCGAAGGATTGGATATGATAAAAAACAAAATAAATTCACCGTTATGTTATAATAGGAAATCCTTGAATACATCTGAAGGAAAAATACCGGTTTGAAAAGTCCGGAAGTTAGTTATGCAAATCTAATTGAGCATATTGTATTTCTTTGATTTTAGATAAATCTGTTAAAATGATTTTTTTTATACAGCGTGCGACAGAAAGTTGGTGAGCGCAGCAATATTCTGTGTCTGTGAGTTTTTTTAAAGTGATACATTTTAGCTTGTAGAATTTTCTGTCAAGGAAATGTGCGCAAGGAAGTGTCTTACACGCATGATACATCCACGAAGTCATTGTCAGCGTGAATGTACACTCCTGGACACACCTTTGTCATTTATCGTTGTAGACTCGTATTCATTTATGAAAAGAGTGACGAGGGAGAGATTGTAGATTGAGCGTTTCAATCTCTCTCTGTCTCTCTCGCTACTCTTACTCTCTTTATAAATGGATACTTCTCCTGTTGTTGTTGCTTTTTTTTTTGTTACCGAGTGAGGAGGATAGTGATGCGTCTGTGACCTTCTCTATCCTTTTCTCAACACGCACGATTGAGGTTAACATACCATTTTAACAGAGATAGAGATTGGCTACAACATTGGTCTATCTTTCCTTTTTGGTTAGAAAGAAACTGTTTTTATAATATGAATGAATTTCTCAGTTTTTCATTTGACGTTATGATTTTCAAATAAATTCTATTCTATTCTATTCAAGTAATTAGAAGACTAAGTAGATACATGGCAAAGCTAATAGAATACTATAGGCTAGACGTTGATATTGTTGAAAATTTGACAAGGCGACACGGTGGAAAGGGCAGGGATAATAGGCCTTGAGACCTTTGTCCCAACTGTCGAACGTTCATTATAATTGAAAAATGAAGCCAAAGGTTTCAAATGACGTAAGCAATCGATTCAACTGATCATAGACCCTATTGCACTCTTCAACTTTGCATGAGACTTACCTATCAAAGTAAATACGGTATAGTTAAGGCCTTGGTGACAGAAATGCCGTCAACTCCCAAACGGAAGAAAAGCAGGTTTTTGTATAGTTCGAGTCTCCTTCTCGAAATCCAGCTTATCAAGTAGGGGTCTGGCGTATTGCGTTGAGCGGCTACAGCGGTTTATCCAGATTTACCCGAAATGGAAGAAAATTACTGAAGGGTAATCTAGGTAACCTCCCAATCGGGGGAAAAATATTTTTTATATAAAAAAAAGTTTTCTTCCAAAATTCACCTTGCTAAAATATTCCAAATAACGAAAAAACCCCATCAGTACATTTTCCGGCTACCAATTCACTGCAGAACCTCCAGGTCGGCGATCTTTTTCTATGTAGATAAGCCGTTTATTTTCCTCGAAAGCCGCTCTTCCACTTCTAATTAGTGACTTCGAAAATGCATTGTGCAACCTAGTTATGAGTTTCGTATCTCGGTATTTTCAAGTAACATCCTGGTGACGTCGCACTTGTGTAAGAAGGAAAATCACGGAAATTTAAGTATGGGAAATCTTTCCCTAGTCTCGCATCACAACAACTTGGCGAGGCGGTCCATACGTCACTGGCGCTTGCTATTTAATTCGTCCAACCGAAAACGGACTATTCTATGTGCGTGCCGCATGGTTTGTGTCAGTTAGAATAAATGACCGTCGGTATTTATCTTATCGATGTGTCTGTCTGTCAGTGCACGTACTGCTAGTCTTGTTAGTAATTGTTGGTCCTTTTATCAATATTGTAAAAGTATTCCATTTTAGTCGTCTAACCACATTATACTGGAGTTGAATTTATTCTATCGCTACCCACTACCCAATCAAATATTTAGATGTGTACTACTATCAACGCATACGGAATTTTCTATTGTAACATTTAAAAATAAGTTATGAGAAAACTGGTGGTATGTTGAAAGCATGATTCAATATTCTTTGCATACTACCCTATAAAATAACTGATTTTCTTACTTGTATAGCGATAGTAAAATAACCCATTTCACACTAGTGCGTAATGTAAAATATTTGAAAATCACTTATTTTATAGGGGGTATATGCAAAAACTACTATATCTCGTGCATGGTATTATTATGGCTCATGTGACATTTCCATATCATGCACTAATCACTGTTATAGAGTGCAGTCAAAAATCTTCAAGTAGTCACGTATCCTTTTGTATAAACAAAGGTTGTCGCATTCTGTCTTTTCGACATATTCAAATTGAAATCAATTTCTTAACTAGAAAAACAAATTGTATCGGTATTATTTTTTTTTATAATATACTATACATATTTGAACTTTCGGGACAATTTCAACAAAAATAAGCATTATAAAAAACCATCAAAAATATTAATTTGAATAATTATAAACATACTCAGTTTCTGACAGGTCTTTGTCCCCATCATAACATTCACTATGTTTTGGGAGTCGGGGAATATTAATTAGAAATTTAATTTTGGCGTAAATTAGCACCATTCTCCCACTCTTGTGTTGGAATGTTAATATAATTCGAAAGATCCAACACAAAGCTAAACAATATACTTTATAATACATTTAAACTAACTAAATAATAGAAAACGGGTAATTGGAATAAAAATAAATCAATTTAAACACTCATTGATTGTAACGTTTCGTCTTTTATTGAATTAAGACTTTTTCAAGCTCTCAATATACTTAAATGATAATTAAACTATGATATAATAAGCAATTTCGCATTACAAAAACTTGTATTGCGAAATTGCTTATTATATCATAGTTTAATTATCATTTAAGCATATTGAGAGCTTAAAAAAGTCTTAATTCAATAAAAGACGAAACGTTGCAATTAATGAGTGTTTAAATTGATTTATTTTTATTCCAATTACCCGTGATACTGTTTTCTATTATAACATATATCTAGAATTGAACTTTAAAGATGAATAACGAAATAATATTTGTTAAGCACGATCTTGCTGTCTAATAAAGATATATGATAGGAAATTTTTAAAAATTATTCTGAAGGATCAAAATATGCTAGCGAGTTACTGAATTATATCAAATATTTTGATCTCTTAAAAATTACGTATATGATTTTTTTGCGTTTGATTAGAATAATATTTCTAAAGTTTTGAGTCTGTAAACATATTTATTATTACAGTCCATTGTTGCAATGAAGCCACACGGCAATACTACATGTTAGATATGTTAATGTATTACAAACTCTATTCAAGCTTTAAAAACTTCCGGTTCAAACTTCCGCTGTACTGACGTTTAGAGTTGCTTTTCAATTGTGTTTGTTTAAACTCGTTCGCTACGGGAACAATAATATTATACTGAATAACTGCGGTAACAACAGTTGTTTAAACAAAAACAATTTATAACATAATTGCCATAAAAATTGAATACGGCATGTATTTATAACTTATAATGTTACATAATGTATACTCAAATTCCCCATTTTAAATGAATTGGCAAAGCATAATTATTTGTAAATGTTAAATTCCAGCATTTTAAAATTATAAATTCCAAACAAAAAATGCTAAGTATAGAAAAGTTATATCCACAAAAATTTTGTATATCCAGGGCGGGGTATTTCTAGCCTCTTATTTATATACGACTAGTTTTGTTATTTGTAATGATAGATTGAAAAATAAATGTAATACAGGTTTGCATATGAAATTCTAAGATACGATTGGAATAGATAAGCTTTAGAACAATCTAGATTTTTATCTCTGAGTGGAGAAGCCGTAGAAAAAACCATAATATGTTACAGTTTGCCCCCGCCAAGATTCCGAATAGTATAGTCTAGTTTGCTCACACGATTCGCTCGATTTTGAATATGTTTTTTTTTAAATATGCAAAAAAAAACGGTCAATTGCAAGCCGAACTCGCCTGGGGTGAGTTTTCAACGAGAACTTTAAGACTTAGAATGTTCGTTTAGGTTTTCCTGTAAGCTATACATACATTATTTTCTTTAAAATTTTAGGTTCAGTATTTTCAGATATAATGCTCGATGTCGTATATTTTCTTTAATATCTTTTACTATGCATTTTAAAATTTAAAAAATATGTTTCTATTTCTTATAACGAATCCTTTCATTTGAAATGTCACATGATGCATTTGATTTTTTTTTCATTTTCTCAGTTGCCCCAGATTCGAAATTTGTTTATTTATGCTACACGTCCGTGAGTAGATCATATAATAATCATATATAGACCAAACTTTTTCGTTCAGTAGATTCGAAGAAAACAAGCTGTGACAGACGGACAAACAGACCGACACTTGAGAGATCGTATAAGAATTCTTTTTTTATACAAAACTTTAATAACGTAGTTGCTTAAAGGCGAGCACCTATTTCAAAGTAAAAACAATCCAAACAATATAAAATTCAGTAAAGCTAAATAATCATAAAAATAAAGACTAAAAAATGGGTAATTTGAAAAATCAGTTTTTTATATAGAAATAGATAACAGATGCGTGGGTTTAATGAAAGAGAATTACATGCGGTATATAAACTTGAATGTCCTATAAACACCTTATGACCGTAATAAAAAGAAAAAAATCCGTACATGGACTGATATAGGCAAGCAAACCGAAAGCATTATTTTATATGAGTGTGTCTGACGCTTTGCCATCAATGTGCGGTCCCAATGCCGACCATTTCACGCACTTACCAATTTCCTTCCATCCTATACAGCAGGATGGCGTTACGTGGAGGGTGCCTCGAGGACATAAATAAATAAACATCAAAATCGGTCCGAACGTTTTACTGATCTCATCGAATCTTGTTTGGTAATTTAAATTCATTTTTATTCTGAAATAACAAACACTTTATCCACGAATGCAATCGTTTTTTACCTTATACAGTCGACTCTCGATAATTTGAATCTTTCGATAATTTGAAATTCTTTCCTGGTCCCTTGAAAAGTACTCGATAAATTGAATAAAATCAATATTAATTGGTCCCCTCGGTAATTTGAAGTTGAAGGAATAGTATCTTGCCCGCCAACATGCAATAATTTGAAATCCGGGCTTCCCTATAATTTGAAGCGATTTCTTCGCAGGTCTCACCACTACTGAGAATTCATTGGGCAATGGTAGACTAAAGTCACTCACTCAACAGGAAATTACGTACTTCTTTTCAAAATGAATAAGTGAATAATTGTACAAAGATTAAAAAAAAATAAATCACGAATTTTGATCAAACTCTTGTTAACTTGATTTTTTTTCTCCGTTCCTCTTGGTTATTTAAACTCTTGTTATTTAGAACTCTTGGTAATTTGAAATTTTTCTCTGGTCCCTGGAGTGTCAAATTATCGAAAGTCGACTTTATATAAGAAAAACAATATTTTAAATTATTAATGAACAAAAAAGTCGGATCACTGGTGCCAAACCGTGGCGACAATATAGTATACTTATTATTACATGCATTGTGACTTTATTATGCAAACTTACAATCCAACATTTTGCAGCAAATTAAATGCATCGTTCAATTCAATCCGTATCCGCAAAATAGTGCTCTCTTAAAATTTGCAAGTTCGGTCTTGTTAGGCTGATTGTATTAAAATTTTAACAGCACATTTCAATTTTTCCTGAAAGGTAAAATTTCAGTTTTGAAACGATTCTGAGAATTTTTTTTTTGTATTTTTGGACTCAAAACATTTTTAACCCCTTAAAAAACACTATTAAAATAGTCCGATTGGATAGATTTTAAATAGGGCTCGTGCGATTATAAATTTAAGTCTTTCAAACATGTGTGTTTTGTATCTGTTTGCAACGTCAGCATTTTGACGTACGATATAAAAATTATTACATGTGATTTTACGATTTTATCCATTATATTTTCTAAAAACTTTCTGCTGATGTGCAACAATAAAGTCCACTTTTTAAACTGCTAAAACTTTCAAACAAGACGCGTCTGGTCTTTTCAATCTTTTGTACACTTAGCTACATAAAGCGAGCTATAAAATTGTAATTGATTTAAAAAGATGTCAGTTACCTACAATGTGAACATAGTATTTATTTAACAACATTTTCAACTTGTAATATCCAAAACTTTAAATAGTTTAAAAAAAATCCCTGTACTTAAAAAACTGATATTCAGCCAATCAACATTAATTAATAAAACATACATTGCAAAAAAATCATTGACAGATAGAAAATTGTATTGTAATAAAAGCCAATTTTGTTGTAAGTAACTATAAAAGAAGTTATGGTAAGATAAATTGTTAACAGACGCCACTTGAACAGCTGTATGTTATTATTTTTTTTTTTTTATTATTTAAGAAAGAAAGAAACAAAATAAAAGTAATACAGATATACAAACAGAAAAGGGAGGAAAATAAAAGAAGGAAAGGAAAAAAGGAAAAAAAAAACAAAAGGGTGTATAATGACGTGCATCGACTGTAAAGTCATGAGCACTAGATCGATAACGATTAGTTAAAGGTAAGCGGCAGGTGTTGAGTACGGATGATTTGTAGGTAAGTATGATTTGTATGTTATTTTTATTTACACAGTTCAAAAGAATGAATGATAGAAACTCAGTGTCAAATAAGCAACTTTTGGAGGTCAGGAGATTAGTAGATAATTCGGGAAGGAACTATCTCCATGTTTATATTGAATATTGAAGAAAATAGTTCAAAACTTTACCAAGATGGCCGACATAGGAACTACGCTACTGTATGAGGCAATATAGGAAAGTATCCTGCGTCATGCTCTGGAGTGAGTATTTGTATTTCAAACTCTCTGTTGGAATAATTAAATATTTAAAATTGTAGTAATTAAAAACGAAAATTTAAGCTAAATATTTTTTTCCTACCTACATACGATGAGTTTGCATTTTTTAGGATCATTTTAAAATTTTACACTGAAAAGAGATGTGAAATATATTTTTATTTTACTGTTTGTTTTATTTATACTGTAATAAGTTTATGAGTACAGACTAATAAAAAAAATGTAAATATGCAATGCTTTGAATCCACCTTAATGTACAATTTTTCGTAATTTGCCCTCCTAAATGGCTTCATCAGCTTATTTGTTAATGACCTTTAGTTCATATTAATTACATATTCTGTTTAGAACAATACATTACGAGTATGGGTTATATCTTTACAAACTGTAATTAGTTTTAAAAGTACTAAAGACGGCGATTACTAATTTAAAATTATTTCATAGTTACTAGTAAAACCACAAATTATGTTTTATATAATACTAAATATTTCATACATCTAACTGCCATACATACGTTATGATATGTAAGTGAACTTAAAGTAGTTTATAGACACTAAAGTTTTTCTTAGCGTTTAGTTATAATAATTTGACTAGCTAGTTTTGTGATCATTAAAAACATATTATTTAAATAAACAGTCTACACAGTGTATTTGTTTCTATAGAGGTGTTAATAGTAGGTTATGTTTTTAGTAATAAAACAACAAGCAATCCTAAAATTAGTTGTTAATTTGTTTTGAAGCAAAACTTCAGTGGCAGAGGATCCCAAAAAAAAAATCACAATTACTGATCTGTTTGCATTTATTAGCTAATATTTCGAGGGATGTTTTTATGTTTTTAGTACGTGATTACATGATATGTACTTTATGTTAAAAACGACCACGAGCGAGGTTTAACAATCACAAGAGCCATATTATCAAGCACGAGCTTTTTTGCACGTACCCCTTTTAAAATAACTGATTTTTACATAGTTTTCAAAATTTTCGACAGTTCAATTTTGAGCAAGGTCACTCTTAATTTGTAGGCTGCGTTGGATTTTCATACTTTTACAGTCGAAATGGTAGTATGACACCGTTTATTTTACTTTACGCATTAGTGCGAAACGGATCGTTTTACTATCGCTATATAGACATGAAAGGCGGCTTTTCTATAAAGACGTGTGCAAAAAATGATTATTAAAATAAAATTAAGTTAAAGAAAGCCCAGTTATCAATCAAATATTTATATTCTGTGTACATAGTCACTTATCTATGCAATGAGAATATGCTACACATAATGATTAAATTAATTTATGCAGATCGGCCCCAACATTATTTCTAACAATTATTATTTATTTTGCCGTGGATTAGCTCACGCATTGATCTCGAAATATAAAACTGTTTGGTATGATTGTATTGCACTGGTTTATTTATATACTGCACATAGTACAAAATCTCGCACATTGAAGCCATTGTTTGAGAAGTGTGTAGTCAAGAACATTCTATGTACAGGATGATCCGCTACATTATAGTATGTTGCTATTTAAACCATAATGTTATTTAAACAAAGTGTCTACTCCAATTTCATCCTTTCACAACTATTATTTTAATTGGTTTTTACGTCGCAAACTATATTAAACTATACCAATAAATGAAGAGATACGAGAATATATTATATCTGACTAAAGATGTGTATTGAAAATGAAGATTTGTTGTGATTACCAAAATACCTAGTTACATATCTGAAAAAGTCAAGTAACTTTTAACGAACCACGGAAATTGAAGAAAAATCAAGAAAATTTGTAAAATGTATAGCAGACGTATATACTATCAAGGAAAATTATATTCAAGATACCCACTGAAAACCTGTTTTTTTCAACTTCCTGTTATTGATTTTTTTCCTAAAATGGGGAGTTATAGGTTTCAGTCCGGTTTTCAAAATCGAGTTTTTATCAAATTTCGGGTCCAAAGAAGCTTTTTGGATGTGTGTGTAAACAAATTTTTGTCGTATTATATTTTTAGGGCAAATCAACCGATTGAGATTGGTTTTGCGGCATTCGAAAGGGGTTATTAAGACTTAGATCTGATTAGTTTTTGGAGTCAATCGAACCATTTAAAAAGTGGTTTTTAGCGGTTGAAAAAGATATTTGGGTAGTAAAATAACGAAAAAAACCCAAACCGTTTAAAAATTGAATTTTAATTCTTTTCTAGAGAATAAATGTACTGTTAAAATTTTAAGATAATCGGCCAAACAGGAACGGATTTACAAAGTTTATCAAAACACTAGTTTGCGGATACAGATTTAGTTACTGAAAGGTGTATTTAACTTAAATAATCAGTTTGATCAGACCAAAATTTGTTTTAATGTTGATTACACCTTCATTACATTACAACGTTTCATCGGCCATCCCGACTTCATCAGGTAATCTATAGAACACATACATAAAAAAAAAATTACAGTTAACATTTTAAATTAAATAATTGAAAATAATTAATTATATAAATCATCATTACATGAAAATTACATCAACACCTTATCAATAAGTACATCGTATTTGATTAAATGAAGACACCTGCTTCTTGTATAAATTTTTAAACTTCAGGTATTATTAATAACCTCCTGATTACCCCAATTCAATGTATAATAATATTATTAGAAAAATTTAGACAATTAACCAAAATGACGATACAAATGAATAAAATAAAATTATAAAAGTAACATAAAATATACAGCCACAACTTTATTTTCTCAAATATTGCGACAAACTAAATAAACAAACAAAACACATAAATGTGTAGATCTGTAGATGAAGTCGGGATGGCCGATGAAACGTTTTAATGTAATGAAGGTGTAATCAACATTAAAACAAATTTTGGTCCGATCAAACTGATTATTTAATTTATATTTTACATATAGACCTGAGTAATACCACTATGGGTGTATTTAACTTGATGGAGATGCTGGATTGAGAAAAACATTGCCTTTATGAAAAGTTAATTATTTTAATGAGTGTATTAAGGGGTTGCAGTGTTTATTTTGTCCAAAAACAAACTTAACTGACAGAGTAAAGCCACAATGCCTATATATTAGCAAATACACTATATTGTCGGCATGGTTTAGCCCTGCGAACGAATGTTTTTAATAACTGATTTACTATATTCATATCCATATTAATAAATGATTGTTAATATTCATAGGTATTTGGATTGACAAGACTTGTTTAAAAATAATTCTTTAATATTTTTGTACAACGTTTCGTTATTGAGTACCTGAAGAAGTCTCGAGAGAGACGAAACGTTGTACAAAAATATTAAAGAATTATTTTTAAACAAGTCTTGTCAATCCAAATACCTATGAATATTAACAATCGTTTTTAATAACCTTCTTTAATGTATTATAAACAGAGTAGTACCAGTTTTTTGTAGCGAATTTAACACATAGCGGGCCACAGATCGACCGGTTTCTAGATTTTTTTTCACATATTAATTGTAGCCTTTCCGATAACAAATGCGAAACACAATTTAGGTGAAAATAATGTTCACTCCAAAGGTATTTACGTTCAAATATATTTGACGCCTACAATATAATACTGACGAGTGAGTCTTTCATTAGTATTATATTGGAAAAGTTCATCGTAAATGTACTGAGCGCTTTTTTACAGTAGGTATATAATATTTCTTTCAAACATCAGTCTTTTGGTATGCCAGGTTAAATGCACCGTTAGTTTAATATAAATGTCGTGTGGTTTACGGTTTCGAGCATTTCCACTATAGCTTTGTGCTACGCCCTTTACTTACAACGAAGCTTGTCTAAGTTTGCCTAACCAAAGTATTTAACATTAATTAAATTTTCAAGCGAAGAGCAAAGTAAGCACTAATTAGCATTAAACGAGCTTAGTCTTTTCAATTTATTTATCTATGGAAACTTAGAAAAACTTGTAACTAACTGTAGTTAATTGTATACGTAAATGGCCTGTTTTTTTATTAAGTGTGATTAATTATTATTGCAGCAAACTCTATAAACCAATTATTAAATATTCAAAGTTCTAAATACATATTATATTGTAGGATATAAAAAAATAATTTTATTTTTGACCAGTCGGTGTACAAGAATGGCAGATATGATTATTTAATTATAAACTCTTGGCGTTGTAAGCTATGCCGTGTTTAATTATGAACAGTAATGTGATAATAATATTGTCACACTAATACCTATATTTGATAAGAGTTAGATATACCGAGATTAGTGTACGCAAACTATTAATGCGTTATTGTCTACCATTTACGAAACATGTATAAGTATATATTAAAATAAATTTTACGATAATTTTTATGAGATTGTACCTAATCGTAATAAATTACCTAAATGCTTAATAATAAGTTTGCTGGTCGAGTATGTAAAATAATAAAAAAAACTTTAAAAAAATATTAATCGCCTTTTTTGATAATATTTTTTTTTAAGTCTTTTTAGTGGATTTGAATTAGCACATTTTCCGCAAAATTTCGTAATTGCTCTCTTTATAAATTACTAGCGGCCCAGTCCGGCTTCGCCCGGGTGTAAATGTATTATATAGGATATAAAAGATGAGAATCATTATCATTAAATTCTCAACGTGTATTGAATTTGCGCGAATTCAATCGCTTTTATTTGTGAATGTTCAAAAATCGAAGAAAAATCTTATTTCTCAAAAAGAAATTAAAAAAAAACTTGGAACGTGCTGCGGGACACGCGTTTGGAGCGAAGTCCCTTTCGTATAAGACGTTTTTCGTAACGCGTTTTATATAATCTAAAAACACCCGGTATAATCTAAAAACACCCGTTATAATCTAAAAACACCCAATATTTTCTAGCAATAAATATAGCCTATGTTACTCAGGGTGAATGTAGCTTTCTAATGGTGAAAGAATTTTTTAAATCGGCACAGTAGTTTTTGAATAGCCTATGTTACTCAGGGTGAATGTAGCTTTCTAATGGTGAAAGAATTTTTTATATCGGCACAGTAGTTTTTGAGTTTATTCATTACATACATAGAAATCTTTCCTCTTTATAATATTAGTGTAGATAAAATAGGCAGTTACCGTGGAGGGACAATAATTATTTAAAGATTGCAAATATCGGTTCACAACTGGTAGAGAAACTATTAAATCGATAAATTAAACTTTATGTGGGATCACCCTGAAGGTATTCCATGTTAAATATGAAATTAATCATCAAAATTGGTTCGCGAAAGTTAGAGATAAGAGTAGCATATAACATATAAAAATATGTTCTTTGAAGTCGTTTAAAAACGGACGAACCGATTTTAATAAAAACTATATAGTACCAATTCTATAACATTCTAAACAAAATATCGTCGAATTTTAAAAATAGCATTTAAAACGAACCAGCATCCAATTAAAATCGACTCATTTAACAGAAGAATGGAAATCTTTGAAATCTGAAAAATCGCATTATTGTTGAAATTAATTTGAACTGGCGTAAAAATTTCACTCGAAAAAAAATATTACACTTATTTTGTTATTACGTTAGAAATCTGAATTTACCTTTAATTTACTACACCTTGTATAAAAATAATACTTATGGATGCATATTATAATTAATTTTATTTATGTACTCCTTAAACCGAGGGCAACCTTTTAATAGCTGGTCTTAGCTGCTAACATAAGTGCAGCATATGTCTTGGCCATAACAGACACACCGCGTGCTCTCATTAAATACGTAAAGCTAAGACATAAACGGGCTGGCCTTAAATCCATCCATCGTTAAACTTTAAACTTCCACCAACTACATTAAAACAAGACCCTGATTCCGAGTATTGACGTCGGTCGACGCGGAACTGGCTGTTCAAGTTGGCCGGCTATACGAGTCGTGCATTCTCAAAAGATATGATTCAATTCATAATAACATACTCTTTATTCTTTTAAGCCAAAGAAATCATACTCAGCAGCTACGGCCACAGAACTGATACAAAAGTTAAGGTTAATGAGTATTGTGGAGACGAAGACTCCACTACCGTTGTCGCTGCCATGTTTTATTTTAATTATTTGCGGAGTCGCGGGTAACGGCTAGTCTATAATAATTGATTATATCGTTCTGGCGTGTGAAATAAGTGTATAGGGAACATAGGCGTAGAGTAAGCAATATTTGCAGCGAGCGCGCTTTGACATTAAAATTTTGAATCTTCGTAAACAGTTAACGTATTGAAATGATATAAACACCGTTGC
Organism: Venustoraphidia nigricollis; assembly: GCA_034508555.1. Classification (NCBI taxonomy): domain Eukaryota; kingdom Metazoa; phylum Arthropoda; class Insecta; order Raphidioptera; family Raphidiidae; genus Venustoraphidia; species Venustoraphidia nigricollis. The sequence continues at coordinate 1,243,239 of JAVRKA010000062.1, forward strand.
GTTTGTGGCAATGATTTTTAATAAGAAACAGTCACATGTTATCAATTGTACATTGAAGAATTTATAAAATATCAACATGATTTAATTCGCGACAAGAACAGATGTAAATTTAATGCATAACTTTTCCCAGAATCTATTTTTTTGAAGTTTAACTTCTTTAGCGACGTATCTGTTTGAAAAAAGTAAAAATCGAGGGGAAGTAGAATAATTGTCCCTGAAAGGGGAATTAAGTTTGTCTCCTAAATTACATGACACTGACAAAGACAGAATTTTATAGCGTGTTGCTAAATACATGTGCATGTGCAAATATTTTTAATTAGTTTGACATAACAAAAAATTATACTGGGGAATAATATTAAAAACTAAAGAAGTTAAACTTCTTATGTGCGCTTATGAGGGTTTGTTTTTCTTAGTATTTTTCTCCATTATATTCTGAAATATTACTTATTTTTGACAGTACCGCTATGGCGTTTGTAAGACGGTAAACAATTCTTGGTATCACAAACTATTGCCGACAAACAATATATTTTTGGTAATAATCATCACTAATTAACTAAGAATTGGTAGAACAATGCGAAGTGAAATTAGGTCAAATCCGAAAATAAACACAGGGCTATAACAGGCATATTGCCAACACTTCGTCTGTTTGAGTACCGGCAAAATTGTGTTAAAATCTGTTAAATATAGATATATGATTTAATGAGAGAATTTTATAATTCTAATACGGTGCAGCACCGAAATTTTTGCGTCAAGAATTGCTTTGGTATTTAAATTGATGAAATTTTACATCTTCGTTGAAACTAAAACGAAAGTTAAAAGATCACTTAAAAATACCTGTAGAACACAACTAAAAAATCTTTATTTACAATTATAATACAGCGTAAGACATGGATGTTCATAGAATTTCATAGCTAGTTTCAGATGAAATACAATTTTATTACATAATAATGAAAGCCTGTGCGTTTTTTATTTTTGTCGATGAGAAAAACTTGAAGTGCGTTTGACAGTTTTAATAAGATAACAACCAATTTTAAAAAGGAGTCAATTATAAGTTTCACTCATATAACTTGTATGCTTTTCTCTTTCTGCATTTTATGTTTTGAGTTCGGTGATATTAAAAAATAAATAAATTTTGTACACATATGTATTCCCAATGACAATACATGATTCAATCGTTTTTAAAATAAAGTATAAATTTTAATAAACTAATATTTTAATAGTAAAATTTTTGAATGACTGAAAAGAACTAAATAAAAACCCGGGTCGCAGTGCCAAAACCCTGCCGACAATATAGTGTATTTGCTTGTATAGGGCCGTGTGGTTTTATACTTTTATTATGTGAAATTAAGTTTGTTTTTGGGCAAAATAAAAAATTTAACCCCTTAATACACCCCTTAAAATAACATTTTTTTCTTAATTGTAATATTATTATCAATCTAACGTCTACACCGAATTAAATACACCCTTCAATAAATAAGTCACTATCTGCAAACTAGTGTTTTCATAAAATTTGTAAATCCGGTCCTGTCGGGCCAATTTTATTAAAATTGTGGGGACACTTTTTAATCAATACCAAAGGGTTAAATTTCAATTTTGAAACGATTCGGAGAATTTTTTCGGTATTTTGGGGCCCAAAAACAGTTTTCAACCCCTAAAAACTACCCTTAAAATAGCCCGATTAGGCCCATTTTAAATAGGCTTCTTGCGGTGATGGATTTCAACACGTGGCCCAAATTTCGTTGAAATCAATTAACTCTTTCGAAAGTTGTCGCGCGTACACATTTATATATATATATATATATATATATATATATATATATATAAATATATATATAAATATATATATATATATATATATATATATATAAATATATATATAAATATATATATATATATATATATATATATATATAAATATATATATAAATATATATATATATATATATATATATACATATACATATATATATAAACATTTTTAAAAATGGTGCCAAAGTGTTTAGGAGGTTATGAAACGTCGAGAAATTTTGGTCCGACCCCTAGGTCCCGCCATCCGACCGACGCCAATAGTGTATGTTGCCATATGGCAAATACACTAAAAAGGAACTTTTTAAAAACAAGCTTTTATTGAAATGTAGGTACTAAAAAGGAAAAACAATATTTCGTAATTATGGTTCATAATTATAAAAGCGTGGGTTGTAATCTCTGTGATAGTTTATGAGTCACAACTCACGCTTTTATAATTACGAACCTAAATTTAAATTATAAAAATATATTTTTTTCCTTCTTAGTACGTATCTTTCAATAAAAGCTTGTCTTCAAAAAGTTCCTTTTATTTAGTCCTTTTCAGTCATTCAAAAATTTTACTATTAAAATATTAATTTATTAAAATTTTTACTTTATTTTAAAAACAATTGAATCATGTATTGTCTTTGGGAATATATATGTGTACAAAATTTCAAATCGTTCGAATATGTAGTGTCTACCATATTGAGTTTATGCATTATCACTGGACTTATACACGTATGCAAAATGTCAAAGCCTTAGCTTAATTAGTCTAGTCTAAATTTTGGTTACAAACTGACACACTGACAGACTGATTGACAAACATGGAAATTAAATAAAAGATTGAAAAAATATCACCGTTGCAAAATTTTGAGCTTCCTTATTCCTAATTTTTTTTATTTATTTTAGACTGCAATTTTTAGTTAGAACGACACATAGTTGTATTATAACTGTTAATATTCATAGGTATTTGGATTGACAAGACTTGTATTATTTAAAAATAATTCTTTAATATTTTCGTACGTTTCGTCTCTCTCGAGACTTCTTCAGGTACTGTAATTAGAACACAAAAAAATAAATAAATAAATAAATATCATTTTTACAAGTCAAGAGTTGTGAAAATATAACTAGTAGATAATTTTCAACATAATATAAACAATATTTAAACAATATTGTTTATATTATGTTGAAAATGATCTACTAGTTATATTTTCACAGCTCTTGACTTGTAAAAATGATATTTATTTATTTATTTATTTTTTTGTGTTCTAATTACAGTACCTGAAGAAGTCTCGAGAGAGACGAAACGTACGAAAATATTAAAGAATTATTTTTAAATAATACAAGTCTTGTCAATCCAAATACCTATGAATATTAACAGTCATTTAGTAATATGGATATGAATATAGTAAATCGTTGTATTATAATTTCCTTCTCATTCTTTTTAAGTTTTAGTTGCAATAACTGAAACTGTTATGGTAATATAATTTATTATATTTCTTGTATCAGTCTATCAATGTACATTGACAATACTGACGTAATGGCATTATTTTGAAATAAAAAAATGACAGACATTGAAATCTGCGAAATTAATAATATGCAATTATTCATTGAAACATTGTACTACGAGTAACAAATTAACATAAGTTAAAACTAGTTCAGCGTTAGTATTAATTAAAAATCTGTATGTTAATCCAAGATTAAATTTGAATGAGCTCGGAAATAACCACACATCTTGGTATACGTAGGTACCTTCAACCTTTAAATGTGCAATTAAGCACTGACATTGAAACTAGTACTGCATATTTCCGACACAATTTAATATCATATCAGCTTTTCGTTAATGATAGACTCATACATATAAAATATACAGGTAATGCAGACAGGTATTCGACGTTGCATAAAATTAAGTCATGGCGCGCCATAAATTCCTGTAGGAGCGGCGGTGTTCAGCGCCCGGCGTTCCGCCACCACGTCCCGTCACAGAATGATTCCCCCAGGTGGCTGACTGATGGCTGTACATAAATTCCGTAGAGGATAGGTCTGGAATAATATGCTCATACCGGGATGCTGTATATTGTTTCCCAACTGGTGGTACATGTAGTATTTATAGTATGTATTATAAGGTGCATATAACACGTATGCAATGTTCAAAGCGCGGCGGAACGGAACGGGGAGACGGCACGTGTCATAGCTTTAATACGAATTAGTCACCTACACCTTTGTGTTATAGAATTGAGAACTATTTTGTGATAATTAATTTAACACCACGATTGATGTTAGACGTCATATTTTCTACAGGTGTATGGAAGCTTGTAACGATAAATAAATATCTTTGAAGACAAGGCCAACCACATGCCAAAGCTGATCCAATAGTCATTGGCAAAGTACTTCAAATCTCGTCTTCCCCTGGCCCAATGTTTCTTGACGAATATTTGCTTCCGGAACACTTACTACTAGCTACTATTTATTTTATACTGTACATAAAAATAATGTACTTATAATGTACTTATAATGTACTTATAATGTACTTATATATTGGTATATTTAGTAATAGATATTATTTATAATTATATAATAATACATGATAACATTTTTCTATTATAATTATGAATATTCAGTTACTTAATATTTCATATAGAGAAATGCTTCAGGTACGAGCTGCAGTCATAATTAGTTACTCGTCTCAATATTATAACCCTTCGTTTCTAGTGCGCGCTAGATTTAATTACGATAGCAGCTCGTACCGAGAGCATTGCATTGAATATATCGCTTACCATAAACAAGAAGTGGGGAAATCGATCTTCAATCCCTATGTCCGATTACGTCAAATACTACAATATCTGAACTCTAGTTACGACCATTAAAAATTTTTTCAATTAAAAACACTTTATTAGTTTTAGTTTTTTCATCAGCTTAAACTTTCAATATTTGTCTTTATACGAGTACTAACAAAATATTATTGAAATGTTACTGATTTTTTGAGTACCTATAGGTATTATTATAATGTACAAGTTTCATATTTAAAAAAATATATTATTGCCTTTTTTATGTCTCAAATATATTTTTGCAATGGTATTACGAAAACATCATTCTATTTATCAATTTTTTCACTAAAATTATTACTTGATAAATATTTGTTTTAAATGTCTTCTTTTGGTTAAGAACAGCGTTCTGGTTGTTTTTGGACATTATTTCATGTTTGTATATCCTCGTGTAAACTATGTAGATTATTAGATACTTCTTGAAAAAAAAAAAAAACCTCGGGTCGCAGTGCCAAAACCCTGCCGACAATATAGTGTATTTGCTAATACAGGCCTTGTAGCTTTATTATGGCAACTTAAGTTGGATTTTAGGCAAAATAACAAATTTAACTCCATAATACACCCCTTAAAATTACATTTTTTTCTTAATTGCAATATTATTGTCGATCGAAGGTCTATACCAAATTAAATACACCCTTCAGTAAATAAGTCACTATCTGCAAACCAGTATTTTCAAAAAATTTGTAAATCCGGTCCTGTCAGGCCGATTTTATTAAAATTTTAGGAGCACTTTTTAATTGCTATTAAAGGGTTAAATTTTAATTTTGAAACGATTCTGAGAATTTTTTGGGTATTTTTGGGCCCAAAAACTTTTTTCAACCCCTAAAAACTACCCTTAAAATGGTCCGATTGGGCCTATTTTAAATAGGATTCTTGCGGTGGTAGATTTCAATATGTGGACAAAATTTCGTAAAAATGAATTAACTCCTTCGAAAGTTATTGCCCGCACACATATATACCTATATATATATATATATATATATATATAATAATATACATACATATATATAAACATTTTTAAAAATGGTGCCAAAGTGTTTAGAAGGTTATGAAACGTCGAGAAATTTTGGTCCGACCTCTAGGTCCCGCCATCAGACCAACGCCAATAGTGTATGTTGCCATATGGCAAATACACTAATAACCTTATCTACAAAAATTTATTTTACGATCCATGGACATATTTTACACTGATGTGTGCGAACTTTTATTCTTACTAACAACCCAACTACGTCTACATCTACAATTTATTACGCTGAAAACTTGAAATATTGGCTGAAAGCTGAAGTCTTGGCCTAAAAAATAAGAAAAAGTATCTACTATACTATGTGCTAACATAAAACTAAACTTACGCGGTTTGATAAATTGATAGGTACAATAACGAATTGTATTGTAATTATGGAATTAAGAGTCGGTCATAATATTATGTTAAACTCATTATCCGAACATAAATGTAAACGCGTAACTAGAATCCTATGTTGTTGAAATAAAATCTCTGGATCGATTGCGTTTAAAACTTAATGTTGCAGAAATGCTTTATAGTTGCATCCACATATTTGGAGCATATGTTCGTCGACGAAGTGCCTCATTATAGGTTCCCGCAATGAGTTTATTCTATAAATGCTCACATTAAAAATAAAACCCGAGTCGCAGTGCCAAAACCCTGCCGACAATATAGTGTATTTGCTTATACAGGCAGTGTGTCTTTATTATTATGCGAACGTGATTTATTTAAATGTATAGTTCGAGCGCCCTTGTACGTATCAAAATTTGAATGGTATGATACATCCAAAAGTCAACATTAACCGGTCACTATGTGCTATGTGTAAGTAGGTGAAACTATGCAGTTTCCAAATACCGCGCTCGCGGTGGCGAAATTAGAATGCCTGTAAAAACCTTTGTTGCAATGTTGACACGATTCATGTCATTATCTTCAGAAATATAATAATAATTCCCGAACTCTTTCGTTTTAAAAATAGCGTCTGCAAAGCTGTAACCGTTTTTAGTCAAAAGGAAAGGATTTAAGATAAGGAAGCAAGAGACATTTGTAGGTTGCATATACTCTTAATAATTCCTAAAAGATGACCTGAAGTTAATTTGAACCATATTTGAACGTAAAAAATGTTACTGGAAACAAGAATAAAAAGTTAACGAAGAATTTGTGGGTTAAAGTTGCAAAATAAACCGTGCATAAAATTAAAGTTGTAGTCCTTCATGTGTACTGTTATTTTCACGTCGGTGATACATTGATTTACGCAGTACTTAAAAAGGTAGAGGACTGCTGTTTCGTTGTATCTATAGTGCATGACCTACTTCCTGTAATAGATATGTGTGTATTTGTTTTCAACTATATATGTGGTTTTTGCGTTTCAATGGCGATTGCAGTATTATACTTTTTATGCCCTTTTTTGTCTGACCTGGTTTTTGTCATAATCTCTGTGCATTTTTATATAGCGTGAACTACCAAAATTCATAACTTGAATTTATTCAGTACAGCTCATTTTCCCCTGATTTGAAAAAGACCTATTAGTATCTCACTCGCATCTACTCGAATGTATATTGCCTCGCGCTCGCACCTACAGCTACCCAATATGTTTGTCTGGCTAGGGGTTAGAACTCTCGAAACTGTCTGGCCACTGGGGAAACATCTTCTAATGGTTTCCCAAGTAACCTGTATAAAAATCAACTTTTATATTATAACGTAAGTACCGTTACAATTTATTGAAGTTAAGGCTGTCATATTACGAGGAAAAGAGGTGCCGCTGTTGGTTGATTACTCTAAATTTTGGGAATACATATTTTGAAGATATAAAAAACTTTTCCGAAAAAGGAAGAGTCACTTTAGATTTGTGATAGAACAATTTTGTGAAATATGTACGAATAAAAGGTCCTACTGTGACATTGAAAACGTGTGTCTTTGGCACAATTAATGCCAACTTTTTTCTAATAAATTGTACATAAATTACAAAAGTAGTCCATTAGAGACCTAGATTTATCCTTTATCTATTTTTGCAAAATGTTGGCGAATAAATCTACAATCCGCTATCAGCCGAAGCTCTATTTTTGGCTTAAATTCAGAGCGTTCAGACAGCTTTAAGGGTATCTGGCAAGGGATTTCCACCGTAGGAAGTGCCTGGCAATGGACGACGTGATTTCTGATATTATTCCGAATAAAAATATAAAAAAACTCAACCTTTATAAAATGACGAAAGTAAGTCTGTATTTTATACACGTTTGCTAGCTGTTACCTTCCAAACCCACCATGACCCAAAATTCGTAGTAGGCGATCGGTTCCTATGATGAGAAAATTTCAACTTTTATAAAATAACGAAGGTTTGGCAGTCACGGGCTGTGGGTCTATAATATGAGGTTCAATAGAACATCTAATATCTATTATTAAAAAAACGTTAAATAATACAAATAAATAGATATAGTTTGCTATTATATTATAAAATGCACATTGCTGACTTTATAATGCAATATTAGAAAAAAATATTATTCTAATAATTGCCTATCGCGGCGGCTGATTTACCATTTATTCTATAGTGACACATCCAAAGAATCATATTTAAATTAATTTATAAATAATGTTTCTTCAAAGTGGTAACTCGTTATTTCAGCTCATTAACAGGTCCAATTCTTGCCGATCAAACGACAAATGAAAACGTTGTTCTAGAATTTCGAATCGGCCTATACTATACACAGCTAGTGTTGTGTTATTTAATTAATCCAATATTACCGATCCATCAAGTTAGTTGTAGCTGTGAGATATAGGTCGAAAACTGTGAACATGCACAATGCACTTCGAGTACAACGCGACGGCGTTAACGTCAAAGAAACCCAACGCTTAGCGCTTATTTGACAAGTTGTTAAATTTACTAAACCACTGTCATAACTTTCGTGCCAATCGAAAAGTTGTGATGCAACTCGAACAATGTGATAAACTTAGAATAAACCAAACCCTATATGTTTCTAGTTAATACAGTGTCATATATGTCACCTCGCTATGTTGATTATCTGCCATTTGGTTCTACGTATATGCGATAGTTCTCATTTGACAGTTGTAAAGAGTGTTCGCTAATAATATATTATGCTTAAATATCAACAATGTGTTCTTGTTCTTTAAAAAAAATGAAGACAAAGTCACAAAACGTCCCGTGATAACAAAGTATAAAAGAATATATTTACTGCTGTAAAAGATAGAGTAAATGTACTGATTACTTTAGGTAACTACGAAGTAAAGGTTCGTATCTAGCGTTACCTAAAAAATAGCTTTCTCATGATGTGGAAAATAGTAAAAAATATGCTTTAATATGAGAAACTTGATTGTATGGAAACGTTGCTGTAGAGTAAACGATAACTCATTTGCCGCGATAGTGGAAGATTCGGATTTGAGTCCCGACAACGATATTGCTTGAATAATATTTTTTCTAATATTGGATTGTAACGTTAACGATGGGTGTTTCATAATATAATATTTGTATGTTTATAAATTATTTTCAGAATATGTTTTTATAATCCTAATTTGACTAAACTAATTGATTAAATTGAAACAGAACGTATGTATTGTTTGTAAAACTGTAAAAGAAAAATAGCATTCAGACGAGTATGATTGTGCTTTAAGTACCTAAATCAATCAAGTTAATATTAAAATCAATTTCTTGAAAGTTACAATGTTTGTTTTAAAATTATAAACTATATATTGTGGTGGAATTATAAGTATCGTTGAATGTTATACTTTAATCGGGTGGTAACCAAGAGTCATCCGCCACAACAAGATACCATCAGCGTTTATCGTCTGACGGATAAAAAATATATAGAGGTTGCGAATTGATAGGTCTCCTATAAGGACTACTGACCGTTGCGAATTATTTTGTAAAATAATTAACGAAATATTTGATTGGGTGATATATATATATATATTTGAAAATTCAATTATAAACAATACAATACGATGTAAATATAAACAGACGGTTCACTAATGATGTGATCCCATATAATAATAATAAAAAATCAGATTACAAGAAGTTCGACAAATGACTAAATTAAGATTGGAGTAACTGAAAAAAAAACCCTCACATCATACAAAGTGATAGCATATTTTAAATAATAATGTGATCATAAAATAACAAGTCGAAGAAAGATGCAGTCGATAGGCGTCCAAAGTCAAATCATCTCTACAGGATTGATTGGAAGTTAGGTGTTAGCAAGGACCCGAAGTACGTAAGTATATTATAATTTATTTTTATTCTTTTATATTAGTAGTTAGTAATGATACCGAAATTGAGACGTTAAATTGTTATTATGTAGGGAAACGACGAGGAACTACCGTCGATTGTACGATTATTTAGATGCAATGTCCAGAAGAAGATCGTCAAATAAAAGTTAAGTAAATCAAAATAATTATGAAAATTAATACAAATAAAGCTTATAGAAAAATTGTTACTCAGCTATAAGATCGGTCTTATCTTACAAATAACTCAACTTGTCGTAATAACGGTTAGGATTATTGTAATTTGTATTCAGTGGGTTTTTGTTGTATTATCCGATGGATAATATTTCCAATAAAAATGTAATCTGACATATTAACACATTAAAAGTCGCCGCACCAAATGTACGATAATAATTGATTGATTGCCGTAATTCGTGAATATAATAAGGTATGATTCCAATTATTATGGTTAATTGTTAGTTTCAATTAATTTATACTTGTTTTTTATCATAAATGATTAGTAAAAGTTTTAATATTTAATTTCAATTTATCAAGTTATATCAAGGAACAGTACGCCATTTTTTATAGATTTATAAAATTTTTGTTCAAGATCACGTGGATTTGAGCCACACCCAAACTCAATTGATAAGGGTAAATCAAGATTCGAGCAATTAATCGAATGAAGAAAAAAAATTAATTTATATATATAACTATTACTTGCTAATAAGCGTTTAGAAATATATTTTCTTAAATATTAACATGCATTAATCTAAATGACTATTTTTATATTTTAATTTTTATTAATAAAACTTATATATTAATAATAAATGTTTACTTATCTAACAAATCCTCGATGGGAAGATTAATTTCAGGATACGTGAACCTCTGCAATAACTTATGTGATTCCGAGTCTACATTTGATTCACGGAGCAAGTTGTGGCTTTGCTGGGCGACAAAATACTAACTTGTTTCGCGCGTAGTGGATGCTTACAAGTTTTCGCGGAATGATGGAATGATCACTATTCATTTAAAGCTAAATTGTCTTGCTCTTGACAAGTGAACCAGAGGTTCTTATTTATTACAGAGGTAATAAATATGTCGTGTTCTGATTCCACGACAATATATACTACATATCTTTCTTAAAGTTAAATTGACTTTAAATAACTAACTTTTGTGTTACTTAATGTCAAAAATAATAATATAAAGAAAATATCTGCTGGTTGAGTATGGATGTAAAATGTAGGTGGTATACGTTATACAATATAACAATATTATGTGTGTTATAGGAGCCCGTGGTTATCTTAGAATTTACTAAACCAATTTAAATAAAACATTTTAGCATATTGTTAAGGATCGTATAAGGAAAAACCATAGACTACTAAGATTACCCGACATTATCTGAGTGAGAGGCTATTTACACATAAAAGTAAATGGTGGAGGTGCCGTGATGAACAACTGCACTTACACCACAATTATATAATTATTTTACATAAAAATTCTAAAAATCCTGCACTTGAATCCTATTATAGTCAATTCATACAAGAACATAAAAAAATGGAAAATAAATAAAAATTGCCTTACTGACTTCCAAAATGAATTGTAATGTCTCTAAAAAGGGTATAATCACAATCTTTCTGTTCGGTTTACTATCTTCATTACGTATGTCGAATATTCAATTAGGAGTCGCTGTAAATAATTTCGTTGGCTTTAAGTTGAATTTAGGTAGGAATCGTGATTGCGCAATAAAAGATGCATTTTAATTCCTTTTCAAAATTCGACTCAATTTTTAATGTTTTTTTTTTGTAAAATATTTGAAATATTGACTGATTTACCCAATAAAATTAGAGAAATATGCATTTTTATTTAAGTGTATACCTATTTAGTCGTGCCCTTAAGGAGGTGAAGCTAAATTCATGGCAGAATAACCAATGAAAAAAATTTAATTTTCAATCTCGTTTGTCTCACGGTACTTTTTGTTTTGAATTTCTCTAGGAATTTATGTAAAAAATTGAATATAAGGTAAAGCAAGTTTTTATTTTTGCACAAATACCTATTATGCAAATAAACAATGGAATATTTTACATTTATTGGTTATAACTATGAAAGTTTTTTTGATTTTTACTGTCCACAAACATTTTTGGTTTAACTATAAAGTTTTCATATATTTATTGTAAAAAACAGGTTAACTTAAAAAAATCGGTTACAACAAATTGCAAAAATTACGTTGCGCAGAAAGCAATTGTAATACACATAAAATCGGACAAAGTTCCTTTGTATTTTTAGTGAAATTTGAAAATGTTTAACGAAAAAACGTATTTACAAAGATAAAAAAAAACCCGGTTCGCAGTGCCAAAACCCTGCCGACAATATAGTGTATTTGCTTGTATAGGGCCGTGAGGTTTTATACTTTTATTTTGTGAAATTAAGTTTGTTTTTGGGCAAAATAAAAAATTTAACCCCTTAATACACCCCTTAAAATAACATTTTTTTTATTAATTGTAATATTATTATCAATCTAACGTCTACACCGAATTAAATACATCCTTCAAAATCTGCAAAATAGTGTTTTCAAAAAATGTGTAAGTCCGGTCCTGTTAAGCCGATTTTATTAAAATTTTAGGGGCACTTTTTAATTGCTACTAACGGGTTAAGTATCAATTTTTAAACGATTCTGAGAATTTTTTCGGTATTTTGGGGCTCAAAAACATTTTTCAACCCCTAAAAACTACCCTTGAAATAGCCCGATTACGCCCATTTTAAATAGGCTTCTTGCGGTGATGGATTTCAACACGTGGGCCAAATTTAGTTGAAATCAATTAACTCTTTCGAAAGTTATTGCGCGTACACATATATATATATATATATACGTGTATATATATATATATATATATATATATATATATATATATATATATATATATATATATATATATACGTATATAAATATATATATATATATATATATATATATATATATACATATATATATAAACATTTTTAAAAATGGTGCCAATGTGTTTAGGAGGTTATGAAACGTCGAGAAATTTTGGTCCAACCCCTAGGTCCCGCCATCCGACCGACGCCAATAGTGTATGTTGCCATATGGCAAATACACTAATAATATTAGTAGATTTTACATACGCTTATAGCTACGCACCGGCTATAAAAATAATATGCGATACATATTTTTGAGACATAAAATCACTGCCGTATAGGATAACAGGTATGTGATAAGTGCTACAAACACAAAACGTTAAATGAATACACTATATTGTGACGTTGCCAATAAAGAAATAATAAACAACGTTCAGAAATAATAATAAAAACATGTCAGAGATAGACAGTACGTTTGAACAGTCGGAAAAACAATCACAATATACCTGTGTCGTCATTTTAAGTGTATCTGCAGATACATATCACAGCAGATTTTTCTACTCTTTTTCACCATGTATTTCTAGGTATCAATTTATTTTTCGTCTCTCTTTGTATTATGCAGTACGTCACATCAATATAAGAAGGTTCAGCAAAGCGTGGCAAAAAAGGAAAAAAATATCATTTGAAGCTTGTATATTCTAGTCTACTTCATTCTGTGTTTCACGTCAGGTTATTTGCTCAATCCATGTGTGATCGAAGGGAAGTTATTTCAACAAATCCATCACATTCCCATCGACACCAACTTGTCTTGTCGCGAATCAATCGGATGAATACTCTTACTGAGTTTCGTTCAATATTTGACAATTATTTTCTGTCAGTACTTGGTACAGAGTGTCGTTTTTAGTCTTGAGAATCAACTGTTGTTTATACTTTTCCTCGTAATCAGTAGGAATTGTATACTTAAACTAAAATTAAAAACTGAGTTCGACAAACACAGGTCAAGGTACGATTAAATGTGAGATGACCAGAATATTCTCTTGAAAACCGACATATTATTTAAAAAACTTTCTAAAATTACAGTTTTTGATGTGAAACGTGTGGTGGTGCGTTTGGGTGTAAATGAAAACGTTTAGATTGCAAGAGGCTTTGTCTATGGCAAAATTTGACGCCTCATTTGGTCAGCCTTATCACGTCCTCTCGTCGGCTCTTTCCGACCTACATACTCGCCACGTATGATAGTGACGAGCGTTATTCATTGCTTAGTATGCAGTATACTAAAATAACAGTTTCTTCTCTAAGTGCGGGCTAGAACGTCTACAACGATAGTATAGTTTTTGCCTTTTCATACTAAGTAGGTTGGTTGTATGAATGAAATTGTTCATTGTTTATCAGTCATATTGTTACAAATGCAATTAAGTTGTTTTCTTTAAAATTAGGTTTACGTCCTTTCAATGAATTTTTCGTAAACAATGTGCATTTATCAATGAATTATTATATGAATAAATTGCCTGAAATTTTTTTAGTGTCCAATTAAATAACATTTGTTGTAAAGAGGAAAATAAATTGTTAGTATCGACTGTCCAGCCTAGATTCAAGTTTAAATTCCAGCCTCGATTTTCAGCTAATTTTTAAAGTGAAACTTCTTTAGCTGCATTTTAAAGTTTCTCGGTACCTACATTAAGACCATTACAGCTCTCAAGTTATATAAGCTTCACTTCAACCGGGCGTAAACTTTACACGCACTCGTTTTTTATATACAAGAAAGTCTTGTGTATCGATTTGTATAAAGGTTTTATTAAGATTTTTTTTAAAGTAACAGTAGGAGACAAACGTTATTTGAATTATTGCAAAAAGAAATTTAATTAAAAATATTTCAGTAAAGAAGAAAGAATTGCTCGGTATGTGAAAATGAACATTTTTAATGAAATCTGTAGCTACAAAAGCAAATCATACTCGGATTTGTCCTCGCCTAAAAATTGTTTGTTGATATAAATTGTTCTTTGTATCATATATATTCCAATTTTAGCGACATGATTTAATACTGTATAAAATATCTTGTACGTAACCACATAAAAACTGAAAAAAATGTAGTAAAATTTAAGAAAGCACTAAAAGAATATGTAATAAATAAGGAATCCTACTCCTTACATGAATTTTAGGAAATTTGTAATTAAGTGTTCTATTTTATTGTATATTGACGTATTGTATCCCAAAATGGGCTCGACAATAAATGCTTATTCTATTCTATTCTTTTCTTAAAAATCCTATGATCGTTTATCGTCGCTTTTTTCTATACACAACTGGCTAAAAGGTACACTTTAAGTTTGAACAACATTTTATCGTATACTAACATTTTATCGTATACTAAGTTCAATCTCAATTAATTCGGCTATTTTTGAGGGTAGCCAGTAAATACAAGTAGACAGACAAAAATTGCGGAAACGTGAAATGTACATCGGTACCTACAGCCCTCTCAAATGACACTTTGATCGTCGAGATCGGTGCAGTAGTTTAGAAAATAGAAAAAACATCCTATATTACTCAGCGATAGTGTAGTTTTTACTAGTGAGCGAACTTTTAACTCGGTTCGGTAGTTCCAGAGATTATCCCCCACATGCTCGTACAAACAATTTTACCTCTATATATATTAATATAGATTGCTAGTACTAAAAATTATTATACAATAAATATTATGTAATTTGCATAGGAATGTGTTGTTATCGAATATTTATTTGTTTGATGAATTATAGTTTTTTTTTCAGGATTTGGTTTCGTTTTGTTGGTTTATTCGCTAGCCAGATAGAATCAGTGCTTCGATATGCGGGTATATTAGCTGGTGTGGAATTGATTTATATTATAAAATCGTCAGAGAGCGTTTCGACGGACCGATTAATGCCACAGGCAAGCGATCCGATCTGCGGCGTACACTCTAATGCACTTTTAATGTAAATATGCGTTAAACCTAACGCAAAGCATACACCACCGATACATAAAAAGTTTATTAAAGCAATCAGTTCCCGCTCCAGACGTATCGCTTCGTAGAATCCCATTATTGCAGATATATGTTTATTTTTTCTAGATAGCTCTACAGGATATTCAGGAATGTCGTAAAAACGTTCTCTAATCGTACTCTATCGTCACTCAACAAACCACTAGAGAAACAAGCCGCCCTAGGCTTCACAAGATCAACTTCCTAGTTCGATAAATATTGAATATTAATAATAATATACTCGTATGACATAAAAGTGAACATTTTAATCATAAAAATATTATTAGTGTATTTGCCATATGGCAACATACACTATTGGCATTGGTCGGATGGCGGGACCTAGGGGTCGGACCAAAATTTCTCGACGTTTCATAACCTCCTAAACACTTTGGCACTATTTTTAAAAATGTTTATATATATATATGTATATATATATATATATATAATATATATATATATATATATATATATATATATATATATATATATACATATATATATAAACATTTTTAAAAATAGTGCCAAAGTGTTTAGGAGGTTATGAAACGTCGAGAAATTATATATATATATATATATATATATATATATATATATATATATATATATATATCTATATATATATATATATATGTATATATATATATATATATATATATATATATATAGGTATATGTGTACGGGCAATAACTTTCGAAGGAGTTAATTTATTTTAACGAAATTTGGCACACATGTTGGAATCCATCACCGCACGAAGCCTATTCAAAATAGGCCCAATAGGATCATTTTAAGGGTGGTTTTTAGGGGTTGAAAAAAGTTTTTGGGCCCCAAAATACCGAAAAAAATCTCAAAATAGTTTCAAAATTGAAATTTAACCCTTTAGTAGCAATTAAAAAGTGTCCCTAACATTTTAATAAAATCGGCCCGACAGGACCGGATTTAGAAATTTTCTGAAAACACTTGTATGCAGATAGTGAGTTATTTACTGAAAGGTGTTTTTACTTTTGGTGTAGACGTTCGATCGACAATAATAATGTAGTTAAGAAAAAATGTAATTTTAAGGGGTGTATTAAGGAGTTAATTTTATTTATTTTGCCCTAGAATCACCTTAAGTTCACATAATATTGCCACAAGGCCTGTATTAGCAAATACACTATATTGTCGGCAGGGTTTTGGCACTGCGACCCGGGGGTTTTTTTTTGTCACCAGAACAAATTAGATTTGATAAACCTTTCAAGAAATTTTAAAATTCACTGTTTTCTTGTCATTTTGTTAAAACAAAAATACAACGGCTCGATCAAGTTTCATAAAATTTATTTCGGAGCATTTGGACATTTATACGGTTTGATTGGCATCCTAACATTCCTAATGAATTCGAAATCACTTCTTTTTCCCGAAATTTTGTGTAAGATCCACTGTTTTGTAGTATTTTTGTTAAAAAAAGCGACTGAAACGATTCTGATATTTCTTTTGGATCATTTTGACCTCAGTACGCTTTGATAACAAAATTCACTTTTTACAGTCTTTTTGTTTAAATAAAAAAAAGACGGAGCCGATTTTGGTTAAATTTTTTTCGATTCAAAATGACTGTTAACTGAACGAGCGAAGCGTGACAAGTCCCGAATTAAATCGATTAAATGAGCGGATCAAATGGTGGCCCGCAATAGGCACTTATTTTAAAGGCAGATACATATGTGATACCAAACCGAAATATACACGGGTGAAACTGAAACGGAACCGTGTAATAAAGACTACGTCTATCTGTCTGTTGGAAACTACTGCAGTCTTGAGAATATTTTAGGCTACCTACATCATGTAAATATAAGCGGTAAATTACATGACAACACATGCGGAGCCGCGGGTACAGCTAGTTTAAAATATTATATTTGTAACGATTTTAGAGAAATAGTTGCAAATAGTATGAAATCAGTGCATTATATTCTTTTCATGTGCGCATCTCCGCTCTTTATTCTGTTCTTTAGAGGTTCAGCCACCGGAAGATATTCGGAATACAAAGAAACTCTTTTATAATATACGCGTAAAATATTTCAGATGGTTATATTCTTATATGAATAATGTAGTGTCTACATGCTGCAATAATATCTTGTTCATATTTGTTTTCACCTCATTTTATAAAAACCAGTGATAATTAATCTGATTAAAACACGTCTAAGGATCATTAATACACAGTAATTTTTAACCGACTTCAAAAAAAAGAGGTTATACAATTCGACGCGTATTTTTAAATTTTGTTTTGTGAATGTTCCGCTATAACTTCGCTAGTTGTGAACTAATTTGAAAAATTTCGGCGTCATTTTGTTCAGCGTGTTATCATATTGGTGCCATGTAGTTTTTATTAAAATCGGATCAACAATTTTTAAATAACTTAAAAAAAACATAATTTGTAGGTATGTATTTATTTTAATATTTTATACCAAAACTTTAGGGTGCGTTTACACGGGCAACTAAAATTGCTCAATTCCGGGCAATATTGATCAACTATGTACATCAGCAATTCACGGCAATCGCAACATGAAGCAATTATTGCCAAAGATACCGCCACACCATATCACGCAATATGGAGCAACTTTGAGCAACTAGGCAATACAAGGCAATCATTCATACACTACAGCAATTCAGTTGAACTGTCACTGGCTATGAACGAGGTTTTACTGGCAGCGGCGTGTAGTGCTTTTATTATAATAAGTTTAAAACGAAAAAAAAAAGAAAAGGAATAGACAGATTTGGGTGCGAACGTATCTAGCAAGACGAAAGCCATTTTTATTGTGTGATGATATGGACAATTATTTATTCAAAAACTTTATCAGAATTGATTTATTTCTGTTTTGTCATTGGTAATTAATATAAAAATGATTTTTCGGGAAAAAGGACTTTTTTTAAAATAAACACTTAATTTTTTATTTACAGCGACGTTTCGTTCCTTGTTTGGAACTTTATCAAGCTTTAATAACTATTAAATGTTTTGATTAAGTAGATATAAAAGTTAATATACACATTTAAATATAAATTTGAGTTTAACAATTATTAATAAAAAGTTTATAATAATACCGTTTATTAAAAAAATGTTTTTACAGTCGATGTTCAAATCAACTGTAAAAACATTTTTTTAATAAACGGAATTATTATAAACTTTTTATTAATAATTGTTAAACTCAAATTTATATTTAAATGTGTATATTAACTTAAATGTCTCGGAGTGATTTTGAATTACTTTTATTTTTATTAATCCACGTACAGCTGTACAGCACTGTACAATAGAAGCAAAGAAAATGAAATGATAGCGGCGCATCTCATTCCCACCACCGGTCTGTCACCACACGAAAGTGAGACAATAGATACGTATACAAGCGAGATAGAAGAAAAATTGACTAAAATTTCCAAACCGTGTAGATATTCGGCAATTCATGTCGGCCACTTTGGGCAATAGGAATATATGGAGCAATTCGAAGCAATATTGCCGAAACTATTGCCGCAATTTTATTGAAATTGCTCCAGATTGCTCCATTAATTGCTCCATTGTGTTGCCGGGCAATTATTGCTCAAAAAATTGCTCGTGTAAAGGCACCATTAGGGTAAGCTGGCGCCAAAATACTTTAGTTGTTTAGAGGGTACTCGATAGACTGAACCGGTATTTCTGGAAAAGTCGCAAAGCAGATGCAAGCTGAGTGCTTTGCAGACAATCTGATCGGCATACATATTACAATATGCCGAACTTACTTTACTGTAACTGAAATGCAATCAATCAACATGTGGACCGTTCTCAAAGTTTTTTTGGTTATTATAATGGACATGTGTCTTTACCTTGCCGAATATTTTGAAAAATTATATACATATTACACAGGTCATCGCTACAAAAGCTTTCGAAGAAAAAACCAACCTGAACTATTAAGGTTTTTATAGAATGTTGATATATACATAATAATTGTTTTATTTATTAGAAAGATATAGGTACACTGCACAAATACATATAACAATTATTAACATTAAAAATCCATATTGTAATACTCATTGAGGCAGTATTGCATCGTATTATTAGTATTTATTTGAAGCCTTATATATAGGATTACTCTCGTGTCTGTCTGTTCGTCTGTCAAAGCTTGTTTTCGAATCGAAAAAAGTTGAAATTTGGTACATATACAGAGTTAAATGGCCCAATCACGGACGTATGACGAAAATAAAGGAATTCTGATTTTTGGACCAAATTAAAAAAAAAATTTTTTTTTCGAATGCATCGTGTGATATAGGTATCTAATGAATTGACTGGTTATGAGTAACACAAATATATTTTTTTATATTTTTAAAATGCATAGCTTAAAAGATATTAAAGAAAATATACGAAATCAAGCAGCCCCCCTTGTATCCGATACTACTGAGCCTAAAATTTTTAAAGAAGTAGGGAATATAGGTTCTCACTCATAGTTTGCAGGAAAACCTAAACAAAAAACTTATTTTTTTAAGATAAGATAAGGTGGCTTTATTTACAGTGATTTTTTACATTATGTACAATAATACAGAGGTTTCAGCGATTTTGCTATATATAGCGACATCGCTGAAACCCCTGTATTATTTTTTCGTTTTGTGCCGGTGGGCTATAGCCCACCGGAACAAAACAAAAAAAAAATCGACTAATTTATTAGTATAAACAAGGGAAAAAATTAATTGGCAAAAAAAAATAAAAAAGAACCACCTATAATATAATTTCAGTGAGAACATTTCATAATACTTGACAGTACCCTACTACATCGTCTAAGTCTTAAAATTCTCACGTTAAACGAAATGGTACGTAACTCTCTGCAAGTTTCTATGGGTATTTTATTACAAATTCCTATAACAGAGCCCACGTCAGTATAAACTACGTGAAGATTTGCTTTCAGTAGATATAATTGCTCCTTAGATTCATGTCGGGTATTATGACCATGAGTTCTCCTATGTCTTAAAAATAGATCTAGATTTTGCAAGCAAAATGTAGCACATTTGAATATGTAGCAATCATAAACTGTTAATATTTTAAATTTCTTGAAAAAAATACGTTTACTGCTAAATTTAGCTATAGCTCATACTTTTTTTTTGTATTAAAAACAGATCATTAATGTAACACGAATTTCCCCACATACTAACACACGAACATACTTTTTCCAAAAAATACGTTTTTTGGAATCGGGGCACCTAAAAACGAAAAAATATTGTAAAATTTTGAATAGTGAATTTTGACCTAAATTAGTACCATTCTCTTCACTATTGAAATTTGAGTCGAGATGTCACACTTGCTGTGATTCGGATACAATTCTTTTAAAGTCAAGATACTTAAAGAATATTTGAATAAATATCAGTATGTATGCATTGTAACGTTTTAAAATTTGGGCCACATCCGATTCTAGTATTTATAAAAAAAAATAATTTTAATAATATTATTTTATTGGAATAATTATTATTTGTCATTAGAATATTTTTTTAGATAAAATATTTATTTTAACTAATGAGAGCGAGTGAGAGATCCGATGTTGCCGGTAGTTAAACAAAGATCACCGATTTACTTGAAACTGTTCACATTGTGAAGGAATATTATAGCTAGCTCGGTTGAGGTGCTGACGAGAGAGAGAACGCATCGATAGGGACTGTGCATTAGAGAGAGTAGACAAAGCTCGCGCGTTCGCATGGCTTCGAACTTGTTAGATTTTGGATTTTGTTTGCGTGCGGGCATTCTACGTACAGCGTTTGATAAGAACGGATTGTCTATTGTTGGCGTATGATAAGAGCTGCGTTAAAAATATCACTGGCGAATTTTGAGTTGTTTTGGATTCGGATATTTGAACTTAGGTTTTTGGCTGTAGTTTGGGAGCTGTATTGCTCTTGTTTTCTGTTTCGGATAGGAACCTCTTCCTTGTACCCGGTGTGTAACAATTCTAATTCCAATAAGTCCCGGTTCCCGAGCTATTGATTTATTCCTGGAATCTATTGTTGTATTCTATTGTTGATCTGTTGTTAGTATTAGTAATTCACCGTGAACGATTGAAGCCGTTGGATCTCTAATTAGTTTTAGGGCTGTTATTGAAATATTGTTGGATATTGATGGATTATGTGGATTCCGTGTTGGATTTAAGTAGGATTTTTTTGTTTGTATTGGTCGTTGTTGAATCCTTGTGTAGAATATTTTGGATTTGAATTGTGGATTTTTGTGTGAGAACCGCAGTGTAATTTAATCACGTCTGTTGAATTTAACGCCAATAATTCGTAGAATCAAATCAAATTAAATTTGATTGTTTTAAAATGCTACGACCTAAACAAAATGAATTATGAATTGAGAATTTATTTACAGGTCCCGTGTTAATAAGATAAGCGTGCGATACCTTGTACAGTTTAGGCTGCTTATTATTTGTGTTTTAATTCAAACGGCCAACCGAACGAAAATTTTGTGTTTGTTTTTCCACATCCGTGGTTCATTTATGTGTTGTGGCGTAGTTTGGGCTGCGTGTTGTTAGGTTTCTATTAATTATAGTTTTTTTTAATTTTCCCTGTCTCTATTGTGATTGGTCTCTCACTGTCTTGGGGTTGGACTCCTAGGACCGACACCGTGTGGCCCCTTCTGTCCTGGCGCCCTGTTATCTAAGTCGGTTAGTGCCACATTAGTCATAATTTATCTGAGACCCATCCCATAATGAGCAGGATCCGTGTGGTAGTTATTTAATTCATTGCTCTTGGGTGGTCGGTAGTGTTGTCCTTCGTGTCGTGTGGTAGGTGGTTGGGTTTTAACTGAGGCATTCGCCGTTATTATTTTTTGTTGGTTAAAGTGGCCGGTGGTCGAAAGCTTTTATTAAAATATTTTTATTTTCTGCCCAATTTTGGCACTTCAATTATAGCTAAATTAGGTCAATTCCAAATTTTCTATTACTCACGCCCCTCGCACCGTCTGAGCTAGGCTAGCCGTGGCCTTCCCGAACAAAACAGTGGAAGAGTAACTATAGAAGGTTACAGCATATAAAAAAATATGTGAGCCTCATCAACATAAGCTCACAGGGTGTGTCAACCTTTTTTAGTCGTAGGACGGTTTAGGAGTCTCCCCCACTAATTTTTGGACAGAACGGTTTAGGAATCCCCCCTCGTCTACGCAATATAAAAAACCTTGAGAATATTTTTTGGACAAAACGGTTGAGGAGTCCCCCCTCTAATTTTTTAACAAGACGGTTGTGGAATCTTTCCTCTAATTTTTGATCAGAACGGTTTAGGAATCCCCTCGTCTACGTAATATAAACAATTCATTCTTTCTTCCCGTTTTTTTTTTGCATAAAGCAATCACAAGCAATTTCAAACAGATACCTTTGTTAAAGAAGTTTTACTTCAAAAAATGATTTGTAATTGAATATTTAAAGTAAAATACAAATATGAAAAAAATGCTATTATTATTACAAAGCTAATTTATGTTTCATTTCCTAGCAGTCTTTATCAGCTAATAAAATTCATTCGAAGCAGTAGCAACTTTCCATGGAAGAAATTACGTTGATTGGAATAATAAATCAACGAATTGAACAGATGGTCGATTCTATCCGTTATCCATTAATGTATGTCCGTAATCCATTAACGTAACATGTAGTAGCTATAAAATATAACCCTAGTTATCTATCTAGAGCGATACACTAAAGATAATTTAATTCGACTATAACCAATACACATTTACATTTAACTAGGAATGTATACTAACTCTCAATTTGTTTTGACATATCGATTATCGGTCATTTTTTATTTATATTTATACACAGAAACAACAAACGTACACCGTATATCATGACATATTTGTAAACACATTCAAATTTTTGCTCTGGGTGCGCTAGCTATTACAGCTAAACTGCAGTAGGAAATATTTTTTACCTAAGATATGAAAAACAATAGGGCTAAAATAAAGTAGTACTATTCCCCACTTGCGGGGTTGAAATAGTAAAAGTGGTGGAATTTACACCAATTTAAGTGTGTACTGGGCATATATATATATATTGTCATATAATACGGGGATTCTTCTAACCTTAAATATTTTGTGCTATAAAAAACTTCATATTGCTTTTTAATACGAATTTTACAGTATACATACAATATATAAAAAAATAAACTCAATTTGATATATTTTGTAATATATTTCAGTTCATAAATATACTCGTAGACTGGGAATATACTGATTAACATTTTATATATTTGCCAAATGCCAAATTTTTATATACAGGATACAGTGACCACCACTACTTATGAGATCTTTTCAAGGTTGAATAAAATTTAATAATACATTTAGTTTTAGTATAATAATTAAAATTATTAATCTATACTAATATATAAAGAGGTAAAATTTGTTTGTTTGTCTGTTTATTTGTAGAGGGTAATCTCTGGAACTACTGAAGCAATTCTAAATTTTTTTTCACTAATGAAAAACTACACTATCCTTGAATTTTAGTAAAAAATAAAAACTCTAAATAAACTGGCTAAATTTGCGTACATGGGAAAATACAGGTATGTACTACTCGTGTCTAATAATACGGTAAATTAAATTATATAAAATGTGATTAGTTAAAGCGTCGAAGATTACATCAACTCGAGTGATTTTGTTTAAGATAAAGAATGAGGTATGAAATGAACAAAAGAGAACAATTCCACGTGTTGTGTGTTTTCTAGTTGAATGATTGATGGACCACTGTAACTCTAAGTAATTCAGTGTAGATGGGGCTTGTAATTGGGAAGCAGGTCTGCTATTTTAATTAAAACACACACCGCAGCCCTTGTAGGTAGCCTTTTAATACGCTCACACAGTGAACTAAACCAATATGGACTCACACAAAATAAGGTGAAGCCATCTAAAAAAATGTGTGTTCTGAGAACCGTATGCCGCATGTGGTTTTCTATTTATCTAATACGAGGGTAGTTTGCACCAATAACGTAATTAATTGTTAAAAAAGTGGGTGTGTGCGCGTTTGAAGTTATACTTCAATGGCATGATTAAAAACTAGTTTTTAATATACACTAAAATAATTTATTGAAATCAAATATCCAAAAATTTTAAGATAAACACAAAAAAATAACTTCAAGTATTTGAAAACACTTTCAAAATTTTATTTTGGCCTAGTGTATTATACAGTTTCCAGATGACAGAAAGTACAATGATTTCTTCCATCTGTCATTTCAGTTTGGGTATCTTATGATCAACTTCATACTGTCGAATTTTCGTTAGTTGTGTGTGGCCAACTTTATACTGTCGAATTTTTGTTAACTGTGTGCGCGTATCTTCGTTGCCGACAAAAATTATATTCTCAGTGCGCCAAATAATTATAACTTCAAAAACGAAATCAAAGAAATCTTTATCAAAATTAGGCGATACACCGAAAAGCACATTTTTCGACTAAAATACAATCTTTATTTAAACCCATATTAGGTATTCTTATTCAAATTATTACATAATCAGATTGATAACCAATATTTTCCTAAAAATTGCCTTTCTATGTTCCTAAATTCAATAGCCGGAATCACCAGTCGTTTTATTTACCTGTATCAAGAACGTGTCATTTCATAAATTTACCTGTTTATAAGATGTGTCAACTTATAAATGATAATTGCTGTAATATTGATATTTTTATTTAGAAACGTTTTCAGAAGTGCTTAAGGTAGTTGTCGTGGTTAAGGCACACCGTCAGAAAATTCTTAATTTTTGTATACTTATTAAGGACATGATAATACAATATTACCCTGAAAATTTTAAGTTGATCGACCGTATATAATCCGAGATAAATTCAATTAAAAATTGGATAATTAACATTGATTGTATACGATCTCTGTAGTTCTGAACCAGTTTCTTATTTATAAAAAAAGAACTAATTGTCAGAAACTTTCCAAAAACTGACAGTCTTTCAATGCATTTGTTATGAGTTTAAAAAAAATAAGAAAACATTTTTGACCGTCTAATTATTTATAAATAACGGTTTAAAGTTCAACAATTTATAGAAAAGTATACATGCATATGAATGTATGGGTTACGTTTCCACGGGTACAGTCTTGCGTACAAATTATGGTTAACTTAGCTACAAGCTAGTATACTTTTGTGGCGCGTATAATCTATAACTTTTTGACAATGTTGTACCACGACAACTACCTTAACAACATATTGTTTGTTCTATTTTTTTTGTAATTGAGCTGTGCCTGTAGAAAGATCTTTGAATAAATAAATAAATAACTAGAGTCAACAGAATAAGTTACATATTATGCCTTTTGTTACAATTACACATATAGTTTAAAATTTCATTATAAGCTTCATAGTTTTGGAAATATTTTGAAAGTAAAAAAATACTGCTGTATCCTTGTTCGGAAGATCTGTCAAAAGTAAATTCGTTAGGTAGCTGACAAATACCTAGTATCCTTTGGCTAATTTTTACATGTAAAACCATATTATGTTACCATGAAAATGAACAGCAAATTTCATAATATTTATTACTACTCGTTATCCGCGTCACCGCACGCTTTAACAAAACTTTTATTTTAATTAATATAATATATCAAATGTGAGTATTTTTGAAGTTGGTGTGGTCCTGTCGCCAAATTAGCTATTTTTTTATTCATATTTACAATAGGGATGTTGACTGTTTTTGGGAAAGTGTTTTAAATCGTGCATAAGTACCTAATATAGCCACAAATATTTATTATTTTTATTTAAATACAACTCAAGTTTTGCTCATGTATTTTAAATCCAGTTTCACGTCACCTGTTCATACCAAAGGAGGCTCAAAAGTTTACACGGGAGCTACCATCCTATAAATGCGTATTCTGTGCTCATAAACGTTAGTAAACTGAGGTGATGAAAAGTTGTTTCGTAGTCGTTGCTATAGTTACATGTAATTTGACGTTTCCTATAAACAAATAATAATAAATTACACACTAAATATTAACCAAACAATGAAGTTTTTTGACAGCGGCTGAACATATGACGTCATGCGCTCTGATTGGTGTCTGTTGCCACGTGACTTGAGAGTGATTTTATTAGGTTTTATTTATTAAATATTTATTAAATTCCTTAAAAATAAGGAAAAATATAGTGTTTTTTAGTATTTCTATCATAGAAACTACTACTTTTCGTTAAAATTATGTTTTTATTTGAATACAGTCAATATCTCTATTGCTCACGATTCACATTTAACTCAGCAACTAACAAAAATGATTCATAACAGTTCTTTTAAGAGCACTAGTTAATAAAAAAACTCTCGAGGTAGTAACCACTTCGCCTTGACGTATGCTGCTTTACCTCTGTTGTCCGATACTAAGCAAACAAAAAATCGGATTAATACGACGGTGCTGTAGTATGCAGCCTGGCTTTTGTCCCGAAAAGAGAACAAGTATGTACTCACACAAATTAATATTAACGACCCTAATCAATGATTTAAACTATCGATGTGCAATCGGTCAATTATTTTAAATAGTGAATGAGTTGGTACAGAGATGGAAGTATGAGTATGGCGCGCGTTATATTATTCGGTTGTGCCATTAAATATTCAGTTTGGAGTGGTTTATGTCGACACCTGCGGGCCATTTGTTATTCCAGAATCGGCGAACGGCCACGCCCCCTCCGCACCTCAACTCTTTATATAATATACACTTTACTCTCTCCTATATTAAGTAATATCAACGGGGTGTAACGGACAGTTATAGAGTCCAATGTTTGTAAGGAAATAATTCACAAGTAAGTATAAGAGTTAGATTTAAAGTTCTAGCTCCCACAGACTCTAACACGAATGACCCCCTTTTTTGAGTTATTTGCCTACTTGACCATATTTTCTTAATTTTAACATATATTATAAAAAAACCATAAACAATATTTCAAAGGACTTTACAGACCAATTTCGCGTCCTTCTCAATTTGCCTATTGTTTAAAATTTTCTTCACCTACGTATGTAAGGCTGCAGAAAACTTTGCCAAAAAATTCTATTTGACAATGACTTTAGATTGTGGTCATATGAATACAGTCTTTAAAATTCAGGAACGGTCTTTTGTCATTATAAATGCTCCTGTCATGGTTTTCACACAAAAACAAATGATTGATCTATATAGAAAACGATCGCTTTTTAGGCTTGTTTTTATGAATATATGTAGAAAAATGTTGTTTCGAAGTAGAAATTGTATAAAAAAAAACTATTCGTACACATTATCGTTGCATTCTTTTTTCGAGCACTATCGATTTAAAAGTCTACCATGCTTTTATTGTGGAGAAATATGTGAGGTCTCAATCTAAGATCATTGTCAAGTAATATTTTCTGACAATGGTTTTGCAATTCACCATTAGCCTATTGGTAAATTCCCGTTTGGTTGAAAGAGACCAGAACATCGGGAATTATTAGCCAGTAACAGAATATGAGATTAAGCGCGATGATTTATAAACGCAAGAGTGTTAAATTTCAACGATTATTTATTCATCATATTGCTTTTCTACGTACACATCCATGTCAATTCAATTTTATTATTTTTCTAAACACGTGTATATTTCAGGTTGAAATACTTAAATGTATTTCTTTAATTTACTCAAAAAAAAAATCAATTATTGAATAAATTTTTAAGAAAGGTGTGAACATAATATAAATAGTTCCAACTGACCTAAAAACTGTGGTTTACAATATGAATAAAACAAACAAAAGGCGTCTCTTAGTAGATATGTTTTTTCAATAACATTCTGTTATTCCTTGTGTAAAAATATTATAATATACAACACCTCTATCTGCAGGTAATGTATGTATGAACTTACCAACGCGGCCGGGTTCAAGATTTGACATCACTACCAGACTTATTTTGCGAAAAATGGTTGGTCGGGACTCTTCATCAACTTTTGCAGTTTGCAGGTTTTATAGGATGTAAAAGACGAGTAAAATAGTTCGGGTGCGAATCATCATTCAATAGTCGAACTGCAAAATTATCGACAGTTTTATTTTTTTGGGAAATAAGAAAAAAATTAAGTTTTTGTGAACCATTTTATATAATCTTTGGAATGGTAAAATCACATTACTTTTGTTTTACTTTATGCACTAGTTCGAAATATATAATTTTACGTTCGGTGTGTATGCATGAAAAGCAGCTATTTTATAGGGATTCGTGCACAAATATATTTAACATAGTACCTACTTGAAAGTTAATGCTTACCTGATATTTAATATTAATATTACCTGATATTTAATACCTACCTCTCAATGTTTATTATATATTTGTTAATGACTTTGCCAGTCGAAATATATCTTGGCTTGTTTTTTCGCATTAAAAAAAAACTGCAATTAGACGACAGAACCATTCCAACTTCAAAACATTAGACATACTATAATAAACAAATTTTGTTGACGCGTGCGGTGATGCGGGTAACGACTAGTACTAAATAGTATGATATTTTCTATTCGTTTCTATGGTTACGTATTATGGTTTCACATCTAAAAATTGACCAAAGCATGCTTGTTATCTAATATCTACGTAACTAATTTCTTTTTGACAGATCTTCAGAACGAAAGAATAGCTGATTTTTTTTTATTTTCAAAATATTTCTAGAAACTCGTGCAAAACTATCTTGAAAAAATAAATAGAATAATGAACCGATATGAAAAATATTCCATTATAACAGAAAAAGACGTTACAGTACCTATTTTGTGCATGCGCCGATTTTCTCCAAAAACAATATGGCTCTTCATATTTACATGTCAAGTATCTTACAAAAATTTGGTTGCGATCCACGTTGCCGTTTGACCTGTAGCATGACTTATTCTAGAAATATATTTTTGAACTCTAGAGACATTAAAACTAAATTTTGAAAAGTAAATTTTGACCTAAATTAGTAAATTAGTTGTGGAGTTGGAATGGTAAACATATAAATATTTTTCCCGGACTCCAGGTTTGTAGCTAAGCGGGTTCAAAGATATACATGTCATTCAAAGTTTAAGAAAGTTCTTCTGGTGTACGAATGGGTTAAATTGCACAAGTATGAATGATCGGCATGAATGTTGCATAATTAGTATAAACGGAATATTTTAATTGGTTTTTGTTTAAATAAAAATTTCAGTGAAGTGTAAACGCGAATGCTTTAATACTTAACATATCAGTTTTCCGTTAGGAATGTCGAAAATTAGTCGAATATGTATTTTTTCTATTTTGATAAAATTACTCTTTTCAAATTTATCTATCAAATATCAAAACGATCGACGCTGCATATGTTTTGCCAGCTGCAATCAATTACTTTGAGATCAATGGATAAAATAATTTTACTGCTGTAATGTTTCATGTTACGTAATGTTTTTAAATAAAATATAACTACACTATGAATCATGTTTAGTCGTATTTCCAATATGCTGTGTATTGTGTGGTGAACTATTTTGCTAGAGTAATATTAATAATAACTAATAATTGCAATTATTATATTTAAATAATAAAGTTAGTATTGGTTGTGGTTTAGCTCGATAGAGAAAATTTGATTATTTCTTTAATAGTTGGTAAGTCATTTTTTATATACTTACAAAATTTTATTAACGCACGTTTTGTATACATTTAGTATTATAATCCATCGTTCATCAATCATGTCTTCTATTTGCCTCATTTAATTTACCTGTAGTGTTAACTGTAAGGTGTTTTTATTAAGTAATTTTCAAATATATATATCTATGTTATTTCTATATCTATTTCATCGAAACAAGTGAAAATTTGACGGTTTTTTTATTATTTTCCCTCGTCTCAAAATGCTTACACTTTGTATGCCTATCGTACACTCAAAACTTTAGTTACTGAAATGAACAAATATTTTGATTCAGTTCAAACTTGAAGTAGTTCAGTGACGTGTCTGCTAAGATGCTGCAGGTTATGTACATACGATGTTGGGCTTAAGGATGTTCACCGTACTTGTATAAAGTCTGTTCTACTACCGTCTACTGCCTCTGCCACCAGTACATCAAATACTTACCAACTAACCTTTTAAAGTAGTCTTGTATTTTTTATTACGTAAAACTTAATGTTTAAAACTTATACGTTAAGTGCGATACCTCAACTAACTGCTCCATTTGTGAAGTTATGGCGTCAGTAGTAAATTTTGCGTTATGACAAATTAGTATTTAATTAGTTTTCAAACTTTTACCTTATAAATAATTTTCAAACTAGAATATTATTTTGAAAGAACATTTGACAAATTTGAAGTTATTTTGTAAATAATGTTGAACACACCGTTCTTTACTATAAGCATTGTTTGCACCACTCACTATAAAATAGAGACATTTCATTCATGTATGCAGTTCGTAAAATGGCCCTTTTAAGATCACTACGTATTTTTGTCCTGCGTGCATTAACTAAAATATACTAAATATAATACATTCGCTAGTCTAGCTAGCGTATGTGCACTAAACTTTAATCTACTTAATTATAAATGAATTGGCAAATTTTTTAAATATAGTTAAAATCAACCATTTTATGGGAGGTAGTGCAAAATATTGTATATCGTATATATCTTGCGTGTAATGATACTTCGATTATTCAAATCATAACATCTATTGATACATTTCACTATTTAAGTGAATATATTTTGTGATCAAAGGTTTTTTCGTATAGGTATTATATATTATGTTAAATACACGTACTAGACTCATGTGTTTATTAGTTACCGTTAATTTTTCAAAAAGTAGACAAAATGTTGCGATTTATACGACTTTGTTTTTATTTTAATCATTTATGTTTTAAAACAATAATCCATTTAAGTTGTTATAATTTTCGAAACACGTTACAATTAATTACACACAACATTGAGCTGGATAAATTGATAATTTATTAATCTTTAATTATACCAAAACTTTAACAATTTGAAATCAGCTCATAATAATCAGTATGCAAAACGTCATATAATATCCATTAATATTCTCTTTATGAACGTTACACTTTGAACGCTAGATATTAATTTTACAACATCAAGCTCTCGCCGATTTTAATACACGTATATTTTGGTTTATTAAGTTTTATTACATAATGTTATCAGGCAAACGAGTTGCGGTTCAGAATTTATGATTCACGGTGACTAATATTGAACGTTTTATTTAGCAAATAACAAACGTAATATAGTTTGGCCTAAAATCGGGGGCTTGCAAATTGATGTAATGATTAATGTTGATATTAGACGAAACTCGTACCGCTATTGTGATATTTAAGACGTTAAGATTTTTTACTAGCCAATTATGTTTTGGATTTTTTACTAAACTTAATTTTTGCAGAGTAGTTGCTTATATTTGTTAAAAAATATATTTTGAAGGTGAAATTTCATAGGAAATGTCTTTTAAATTTCTGGACTGTGCAACGTTAGGAATTTTACGAAATTTTAGTAGTCAAGTAGTTTAAAATATATAAATGTTATTAAAAAAGTGCTTTACCATGAAATTAAATTTAAGAAGGGTGTATTTAGAGGTAGAATCTTTTATAGATTGGCGAGAGATAGAGGGACAGAAATAGACTGTAGATTAAAAACTACCATCTCTGTGTGTCTCGCGACTTTCTTTATAATTTATAAAGAGAGTCGCGAGACAAAAAGAGATTGTAGTTACATTTAGATAGAGTTTAATTTATTAAATTGAACTCTATCTGAATGTAAGCTTTCAATATACCTACCTACGTCGGTCAAGTTTCCGTCCTCAGGTATAAAAACTGAATTTAAAGATATTGAAATTATTCTTTTTAGCAGTTCAAAGTTAAGTATCCTTTTTAGTAATTTCGTCAAATGTAAATTTCCTAATTTTGTAGTTTACTTGATTAGAAGCTCCATTATTTGATCAAGATCGACTTTGGTATAGAAATATACAATGATCACTAATATTTGCGACGTATATCAGAATATCGATTTTTAATAAAGTAGGTTTTGTTGACTAACTTTTTTCTGTATGCCATTATTCTTCTGTAAATTCTTATGCAGCAACGTAGTGGAAATGAGTTAGTGTGTCAAGTTAGCGGTTTTAAAATTTATCCAATCACGCATAAAAGTTAACTGAAGCGTAGGTATAGAGGTTTTAGTGGTTCAGTTCAGATCTGCTTCTGTTGGTCTATCGGCCGATACGTATCTACGATCTACAGTACACGCCACATAAGTAACATCACAAGAAATCAAAAAGTTTTGTCCTTGAGTACTAACTCAGCATTAATTATGGTAACAATAAACGCATTGACATTCTTTTCGTACGAGGTAATATTACCCTTCTAACTCCACAAGTGGCGAATGGTAATAATCTAGGCCAAAATTCAGATTTCAAAAATTTACAATATTTTTTTCGTTTTGACATCTCCCGAATCAAAAAAACATATTTTTGGAAAATACTGTCTTTTTGTGAACACGATATAGCTGAAATGGCTGAACGGATTGAATCCAATTATAAATATCCAGAGCCCTATTGACATAATTCATCACACACGAGGTATCTGATGTTTGATTTTCACATAATTAAAAAAATTGGCAATTTAATTTTGAGTAAGCTCAGTTTAAATTGGCTGCGTTGTGTTTTTCTACACTTTCTATGGAAATAATAATACGACTTCATTGGGAATTTCTTTTGTTTGTGCAGAATGGGTCATATAGTCATAAAAAGCAGCTATTTTGTAAGGAGTCGTGCAAAAATGTGTTTTTTTTTTAAATATTTGTTGGCCGTAACTTGATGTAATAATAATTCTAATATGATGCTAACTGTAGCACAAAAACAGAATGTACCTATGTGACGTAATTCACTGACGACATGGCGACCGATCTAATTTCTGCGTGACTGAAATTCAGAGTTTCAGACAATATCGATATTGCATTGGCTCGGTTTAACGCCACATGAGTTTTCAGTCTACGGTAGTGTTTTTATACGTCAGAAATTGTCGCAGCGCTAAAAGAATTATGCCGTTTCATTTCCATATAAAAAATATAAACTCATATTTTATAAATATGTCTATCTTATCTATAGGGACACAAGAGGAATGTAGTATTATTACTATAATACTACATTCCTCTTGTGTCCCTATTATATATTATTCTGCTTCATATTGTGTCACTTGTATTCAAGATCAGTCAAACTTTATTTCAAATTCATTTAGAGACTAGCCCTAAATAATTACTTATCAGAGTAAATGTCATTCTGTTAAAAGAATACTACCTGAAAGTTCGTTTTGTGCGGTCGTGAAATAATATTACATAGAAGGTCGTTTATAAGAAAAGTTCGCATATTGCTAATTTTTACAATCTAGATACAAAATCTGTGGTTTTGTATTTGAAGTGTTGTTTTTGGGGCAGACATTAGTGAGTTAATTTTGATAGGAACACAATTACTATTTTCTAGGAAATAAAGTAGGCCAATCTCCAAATTTTAAATTCAGACGATCGTTTCGAAGTTATCATCTTCAGTGATCTACAATTTCAATTATATACAATGAAAATTTTCGTCTATAATCAAATTACAATATATTGTAATGATAAGATTGTAAACAAAGTTCGACGTTAACGCGAAGAAAGCTGCGAATTAAAATGATTGTATACAATTTAATTTTCGAAACTTTTACAATCTGAGTTTCCCGTGCTTGATGGGTAGTATTAGTTTATCAGCATTTAGATTTTATAAAAAGAGTATTCTGTAATGTTTGGCTTAATTGAATTGTATTGTATTGTGAAAAAAGAACTCGAGCTTTAAGCGTTTGTCGGTTGGAGGGATAACCAGTTGCCATCAAAGTGCTTTTAATTGCTTACGTTAATGTAGCATGGTGCGCTTATGAACTCAAATCGTTAGTGCTTTGACCTTACATTGCAGTATTGCAATCTGACCAATTAGTTACTAAGTCACTGAATCTCCAAATTTAAACTTATTTAGTTCCTTTTATACCCAACTGCATTGCACTGAATAACTTTATGCTTGATTTGTCTCTATAAATCCATATGGTCAGGTTACTAAAAATGGTGATTACCTTAACCTGACATCATGATACAAATCAAGAAAAGAATATATTTTACCTGTTTTGCTACAACCAATATTTTCGAGAAAATAATTTTTAATGCTTTATGTGCCTGACTCTGTATAGTACTGTTTTTTAAATTAATACTTAAATCCCTTGATACCATTTATCGTATTTTATTTAGATAACGTTTGAGAGAATGGTGCATAGGATAAAAGAACCACATTGGTATTCTAAAATCAACGTTTCAACATTTAATTATTGTGTTATTTACAGAATCTCTAAATTTATTATTAGACTCGTCCACTCAGACTAAGTCATGTGTTTATCATCTTCAAATACTTATGCTCGATTCGATTTCGAAAGTAAATTCGCTGGAAATATACTTTTAACAGTGAATTTTACTGTGGTTTTAGCAATTCGGTATTAGATATTAAAAGTAGTCTGATACTAAATTTAGCGTTGCAGTTTAAAACTATAAGCATCAGTCCTTCTAGTTTATTTTGATATGACTTTATCTTTGACAGTAGGTTTTTAAGGTTCCTTATTCATAGCGTCTAAACAGAACCCTATTGCTATGAAAACGTCGACCGTCCGTATTTCAGAGGCTTCTTACGTCTAAACTAAACCAGATAACGACTTAAAATGCATACACAATTTGTAAAACTTGGTAGAAAAGGGCGCCATATATGTAAGCAGGGGTAAATGTTTTTTCTAATTCTACCTATCCTTGTGGGATATTGTTGGAAAGAGCTTTGGTCTGCAGAGCACAAATATATTTTTTAATTTATTAAAATTAAAACTTTGGGGGATCGTTAAAATTGTGGTTTTTAGACATATTTTGTTACAAGATGGCTGATTCGATCCCCAACAACACCGGTTTTATTTTTGCTTTTTCTACAACTTTTTAGTTTTCCATAGTACGGAGCCCTCAGTGCACGATTCCGACTCGCACTTGACCAGTTTTATAAATCACTATTTAATCCGTTCACTAAAGCATCGCACAAAAATGAGTGGACCAATTTCCAAGAAACAGTATCATATTTTAAAGTCAATTCAAGGTGGAACTTGATTTTCAGCTAGCAATGAATGTGTGCTTTACGACTACAAAATGGAACGCCGCTGTTAGGACGCAAATTAAAGTATACACAGAAGAATAAATTGAATTTTTTATATAACTTTTTCACCTTTCGCTTCAAGCCAACCAATGTTTAACAAAAAATGTGTATATAAATGAAAAATAAACATTATCGAGGATTTCATTACTATTTGGGTTTAAAAAAATATTTGTACTTCATTAATTTGAAGTACTGTAGACTGTAGGGTCAACAAAAATTAATGGCAACATGCTATAAAACTGTAATTATGAGTTTTTAAAGAACTTTAAAAAAACTCAAAGCGTATTACATTTATCTGTGTTAACTAATGCATTTTTTTTTGCGAAATCGGCGTATGTGCAGAAAAAATATGAGCTATAATGTTGTTTTTCTGTAATAATGGTATACTTTTCAGAAAGGTTTATTATTATTATTAATTAATAGTACTATGTCATTTATGAAAATGTTCAAATTAGATATTATTTCCAATATGGCCGATAGTCGTGTCAGATTTTGTACCTGAATAGAACATATTCTATAGATAGAGTATAACACCCCTAGGTTCATAAGAAATCACGTCTATAGTTCAATGGGTTGTGTGCTGTCTAAGAATGATGATCGTCAGTTATAAGTACGCGATGTTCTATGTGCCTGAACATTCTCTTAGCAGATTATTAAGAAGGAACATTATTTGTGAATATTCTTGTGTTTGCAGTGTGTTTTGTATATAATATACTAATTTGAAAAGTCTATCTGCATAATGGAATTTAGTACTTGTAGCATAAGTGAAATGTGTCGATTGTGCCTAAGGACTGATATTCCGATGACGGATATATTTTTGTTTTCACATCTAATGAAAAATCAAGTAGCTAATGTAATTATGTCGTGTGTTCCAATTCAGGTAAGTTCACTTAAATTATATATGACTAATTCTTTTACGTAATGTCAAATTGATAAGTTAAATTATACTATACTCTGTGCTTTATTATAAAACAGTTTATTTTTCGTATGCTTATCGTTTCTAGATTTTTTATTACGGAATATTTTGTAAACGAACTATTGTGAGTTATTTAAAAATAAATAATAATCTTTGTATTTTCAGATAACGAGACACGATAGAATGCCGAATGTCATCTGCCAGTTATGTTACATTCAACTGAATAATATTCACCAGTTCCAGACACAAGTATTGCAGTCTGACAAAACGCTGCGACATCGTCTTCAAGGAATACATGTTTCTGACAATCAACCCAAGCTTAAGGCCTCTGTTCAGATGCATTCCGAGAATTCTTTAATCCATAACGCTAATGTTAATATCTCTATGAAGAACGTATTTGACAAGGATGCCAGCTGCGAGGAAATGTCGCCTATGAATCTAGTTAAAAATGAAGTATCTGAAATAAATGATGATGACACACCAGACGGTGACTGTGAAATTAGGTGTGAAGACTCAAATATATATATTGGCGACATTAAAATTGGTGTCATGGATATGAACATGGACATCAATGCGGAAAAGGAAACATCTGTCACGCTTAGTTCTATACCTGAAATTAATGAAGAAACGTCTGTAAACCCCGAAATAAAAACTGAGCCGATGGAGATCAATTTAACAGAAGGTTTAGATAACTCAATAATCGCACACATTGATGATATATCGAACAGTTTCGCAAATCTTCATTCTTCTAAGATAACAGAAAATTTTGATAAATATAAGAGACGAACTGAAAAGAAGTATCAATGTGACATTTGTAAAAAATGCTTTTCTAAACCATCGACTTTAAAGAGACATAATCGCGTTCATACTGGAGAAAAACCATATCAATGTGACTGTTGTAAAAGGTGGTTTTCTACGTCGTCAGCGTTAAAGATACATAATCGCGTCCATACTGGAGAGAAACCATATAAGTGTGACGCTTGTGAAAAATACTTTGTTACATCATCGAATTTAAAAAGACACAGTTATGTGCACACTGGTGAAAGTCCATATCGGTGTGACGTTTGTAACAAGTGCTTTCCATCAATGTCAGATTTAAAAAGACACAATTACGTTCATACTGGCGTCAAACCATACCATTGTGACGTTTGTAATTCATGTTACTCTCGACCAGACATTTTAAAAAAACATATTTTGTTAAAACACTCGTACCAAGAAATATAAACTAGTTTTTCAGTACTAGTGAAAAATTTTAATGATAAGACTCATTGCTACTTATTCAATTAGTGAAAAACAAAATTAGAACAAATAGCAATACGTATCAGCTATAAAATTAGTTAAAAATAAGATTGTGAAGTATGGTAATAATAATTTATTATAGGTAATTATAATGTTATTATAATTATCTCTAATGAATATTACACAATTATCAACCTCACCAATATGTTATTATCTTAAGAGTATTTATAAGGCTAGAGACTTTTCTTTGTATAATAAAAAAATTCACTACAATTTGTTTTATATGTATTATAATATTATTTCATGCCTCCAGTTTAAAAATGATTCTTGTATCTAGCTTAAGTTAAAATTGATAATAAATTTGTAAGATAATGGAAACCAAATAAAGCAACGTTTTAATCTTCAAAAAAATTTCAGTTTTGGGATTTTTTCCTTTCACCGAGTGTCTCTTTTCTGGGAGGCTTGGCTATCTCCCTCCAGTTTTTTGACAAGGAAATTTTAATTCAGATATAATAAGTAAGTAGATTTATTTACCACATTGACATAAATAGTATATGGCAAGTCCATAAAAACATATTAAAATTACACATTAAAAAATTCTTGTACACAATAAAATTCTCTGTTTACCAGGTCATTCTTTAACTTCCTTTTTAAGGCTTGCATTGGCAATGATTTGATTTCATTTGACAGATGATTGTAGATTTTAAGGCGGTTGTAAAGAACACCTTTTTCAAAAGTAGTTAAAGAGTGATCTGGCAAACGAAAGTCACTGTTTGCCCTAGTATTATAGTTATGTAACAATTGGTAGTTACTAAAATAGCTAAAATGCTCTTTCACAAACACAATACATTCAAATATGTAAACAGAAGGCAATGTCATGAGCCCCTCTGCATGTGTCTCTAGGATTTATTTTGGCCAGAATGCGAACACATTTTTTTGTGCTTTAAAGATTAAATCAGTATTTGCAGCACCCCAAAAAATAATCCCATATTTCATTTTTGAGTAAAAATTACCAAAATACATAGTTTTTATTGTATTATAATTGCAGAAAGGACTAATCCTACGTATAGCATATATACAACTACCAAATTGTTTTGCTAACGCATTGATATGCTTGCACCACTTGATATGCTGATCCACAAAAATGCCTAGAAATTTGGCATCAGTCGAAAAATCAACTTTGTTACGTATTCGAAAATGGTTTAAAATGTCTTTACTAAGACATCATAGCTATAGTTTTTATGTCAATAGTCTGGACAAAAACCAGCGTTCAAGAATAACTTTCCCGGTCGCAAGTTACAATCAATAAATTCTTGGGTGGATAATAGAACTGTAGCATATAAATTGAAAGGTCTGACAGGACAATTGATTCTCCTTCTCTGTTTCTCTTAATCTGCATTACAGGATACATTATAACTTTGGTTATATTGGTATACAAATTACGACAGTTTAGTGGTGGGTCGTTGGCAATTTTAGCGCCAACGAAACGAAAGCGTTAGCTTTGGGCCACGTCAGCTAGTTGAAAAATCAATTCGATCACCGTGCCCAAAAATCAAATCCAATTCCTTGGAAATTAATCATAGTACAAAGCAGTGTTCGGCAAAAAAAAATTTCGATTTTAATTATCTAATTATTTTGAAAAATTAGTAATATTTCTTCTATGTTTACTAATTTTCGAAGAAATAAATAATTAGAACATTATATTACTAATTTTTTTTTTAATTAATAGTTAGCAAAAAATTATTACCACTTTTTTTTTTGGTCATTTTATTTTGTAGAAATCAACCTCTAGAGTTAACGTATTAAATAAAATTAAATTTCGGCCTTGACTTAGTAAGACTTCCCTTTTCCAGCTAGCTTATTCTAAAAACAGAAATGGTAGATTCGTTGACAAACGATTAGTCGTCAATTTAACTATTTCGTTGAGTCAACGCTTACCACTACGATAGTCCAATTACAGCCTGACTCTTGCTCTATCCTATTTGAAGCTACAATTGCAATGCATGTTATGCATTTTTATACATTTTTATTGTTCACTTTTCACAAAAACTCATTTAAACCGGTCATTTTTTCCATCTGTAAATATCTCTCTGTATTCAATACGAACACTGAAATTGTGTTATGTCCGCTTCTATAAAACCATTTATAGAAAACTGTTACATTTATACTATTGGGCTGCAGAAAGCATTGTCAAAAACACTGATTTGACAATGACCTTAGATTATAATCACATTAATTACAGTCTTCATATACACGCAGGAACTGTCTAATGTCGTTGTGAAACTCCCTGTCGTGTAGAACATAAGATTGTACTCACAGAAAAACAAATAACTGATCTTCATTGAAAAGGATTGCTTTTGAAACTAAATTTCGATAAACATGCGTATAAAAATTTTGTTTCGAGGGGGAAATCGACCAAAACTCTACATTAAATACCTACATCTACACACAGTTTAAAGAAATCATTTCAATTAATAAATTATTTTTCTTCCACGCGTACATCGCAGATTATTGGAGATTATAGACGCTCGACAGCTGTCACTTGCGTATATATTCTTCCACATTTGTATGTTATTTATCTCTATAATACGTGCGCCATTCAACATTGTTTATGTTTCATGGAATCGTTGCTTTTAAAGTACGTGTATAATTACATATTGTTATAAATCATAATGCGTGTTGAACATTTTTTAATACGTTTGAAACAATATTTAAACACATTCAGCTCGTGAATTTCGTATTTTAATTCGACTAAAGTACATGTTCAAAAAGTAGTTAGTTTATATAAATATGTAATTCAGTTTTACACCATTTTTATGATAATTTTTAGCAATCTCAATAAACAAATAAAAGTTTAAGTGAATTAAAAATATTGTTAAATATGAATGTTTTCGAACACCTATCAAACTAAATTCGTTACTAAGCTACTTTAATAGTCTACACGAGTAATAATAATAATTATTACAGATACAGATTTGCATATGCAGCTTTATTTACACAGCATCGCTGCCATATGACGTCGTATACGAAAATGGCGGGTTTCTGAACCGTTCAAATATAAACATACTTTTCCAGCTTAATTTATACATGTCTTTCATTATGCTATTGTATAATATTTTGTATTTAGAATAAAATACATTTTTATAAAAAAATCTAATCATTTTCCTGTAGAGCAATCTCTTAAATATTTTAAATTTATTAATCATTATTAGTGTATTTGCCATATGGCAACATACACTGTTGGCGTCGGTCGGATGGCGGGACCTAGGGGTCGGACCAAAATTTCTCGACGTTTCATAACCTCCTAAACACTTTGCCACCATTTTTAAAAATGTTTATATATATATGTATACATATATATATATATATATATATATATATTTATATATATAGGTATATATGTGTGCGGGCTATAACTTTCGAAGAAGTTAATTTATTTTAACGAAATTTGGCACACATGTTGGAATCCATCACCGCACGAAGCCTATTTAAAATGGGCCCAATCGGGCCATTTTAAGGGTAGTTTTTAGGGGTTGAAAAATGTTTTTGGGGCCCAAAATACCGAAAAAATTCTCCGAATCGTTTCAAAATTGAAATTTAACCCTTCGGTAGTAATTAAAAAGTGTTCCTAAAATTTCAATAAAATCGGTCCGACAGGACCGGACTTACAAATTTTATGAAAACACTAGTTTGCAGATAGTGAATTATTTACTGAAAGTTGTATATAATTTGGTATAGTGGTTTGATTGATAATAATATTGAAATTAAGAAAAAAATATTGTTTTAAGGGGTGCATTAAGGAGTCAAATTTTTTATTTTGCCCAAAAACCAACTTAAGTTCGCATAATAAAGCCACACTGCTTGTATAAGCAAATACACTATATTGTCGGCAGGGTTTTGGCTCTGTGACCCGGGTTTTTTTTATTTCTAACTATTGTTTTTAGATTATCTATTCAGAATAGTGTGAAGTTTTTAAAAGAATTGTCACTTTCTTGGACGTTTGGTTTATTCATTTTTCTTGAAAACATTTGAGACATGAAAGTTAATGCTCTCATTGAAATTAAACATGAAGAAATGAGCTTATTATAATAAATTCAAAGTAGATATAATTTTATCTTACGCTAAAGCGTTAGGCATAAGAATTACAACATGCATACGTACGTATTAAGTACTTTCATAAAATTGAAATGCAATTTACCGTGATTGCTACTAATGCGTTCAATTACAGAATCAAAATTATTCAGAGCTCGATAGCATTAGTCAAAAATATTTGAGGAGCAAAGCGATAGAAAATTCTTCAATTGAAAATCTTTCCAAAA
Organism: Venustoraphidia nigricollis; assembly: GCA_034508555.1. NCBI lineage: Eukaryota > Metazoa > Arthropoda > Insecta > Raphidioptera > Raphidiidae > Venustoraphidia > Venustoraphidia nigricollis. Next base: position 1,285,455 of record JAVRKA010000062.1, read on the forward strand.
TGTGTCTAAAGTATTTTTCGAACAAAATGTTTGTTATGTTTAGTTTATTATTAACTTTTGTCATCTAAGGATTGCCATAATATCTAAGCATAGTTTTTTTCTTGAATACTGAAATATTTCTTTATGAATAAAGCTATTTTAAAAATTAATTTGTCTAAATTTTTTAGACTTTTTGTTGTAATTTCATTTTTACATTAAAAATGAAATTAAATTCAATTCAATTCAATATAGTAATATAGTCTAACTCAAAGAATTTTTTCATATTTGTACTTATAAAATTCTGCATTGTTTTGTTTCTTCTTTTTTATTGAAATATTTATTCTTCCAAATGGTAGATTAAACACTCAGGTTGCAGTGCCAAACCCGACCGACAATATTGAGTATTAGCTAATATAGTGTGGTTTTATTATGTGAACTTGACTTTGTTTTTGGGCAAAATAAAAATTTAATCCCTTAATTTACCCCTTAACCCTTAAAGTGAGTTTCTTATTTCTCAATTGCAATAATTTTAGAAGGAAATACATTTTTTGAATTTAAATTTGAATTTTGAATCGAATATCTATACTAAATTATATACACTCTTCAGTGTAATATAACTCACTATTGTAGATAGTGAGTTATATTACAGTGTTTTCATAATGTTAGACCGTTATTTTTTAATTTTAGGGGCACTTTTTAATTACTACTAAAGGATGAAATTACGATTTTGAAATTTTTTTTTTTTTTTGGATCCAAAAACTTGTTTCAGTTTCTAAAAATCACACTAAAAATAGTTCGATTGGGCCCATGTTAAATAGGCTTCGTGTGATGAGTTCCAAAATGTGAATTAGAAAATGCATTAATATCAATAAACTCTTTCGGAAGTTATTGCCCTCACACGAACACACATATCGTATTTCCAAAAATTGTGGTAAATTTTTCTTAAGGCTATGGAACGTCGAGAAATTTTGGTCCGACCTCTAGGTCTCGTCATTCGACCGACGTCAATAGTGTATGTGCTATACAGGGTTTTCTACAAGGTCTATGACAAACTTTGACAGATGGTAGGTCACTTGATTTTAAACATATTTTTTTTAATAAACATGGGTCCGATTCGTTTTTGTTTAGAAGTTACAAGCATTTAAAGAATCAAAAACGTAGGCTGATAAATAGAAATATCGGTTGTTATGACAATAATTATAGGTCAAGGAAGTCCAATATCATGGCCACCTCGTTCACCCGATCTGAATCCTCTGGATTTTTATTTATGGGGACACATGAAGCAGCTGGTCTACCATCTTGAATTCTTTCAAGTAACTGCTGATGGGTAGCGATTTCAACATGGTAGACCAGCTGCTTCATGTGTCCCCATAAATAAAAATCCAGAGGTTTCAGATCGGGTGAACGAGGTGGCCATGATATTGGACCTCCTTGACCTATAATTATTGTCATAACAACCGATATTTCTATTTATCAGCCTACGTTTTTGATTCTTTAAATGCTTGTAACTTCTAAACAAAAACGAATCGGACCCATGTTTATTAAAAAAAATATGTTTAAAATCAAGTGACCTACCATCTGTCAAAGTTTGTCATAGAGCTTGTAGAACACCCTGTATACGGCAAATACACTAATAACGAGCTGCATACGAAAAACAGAGAATCTCAATTAAAAGTTTACGCTTTAAGGAATATAGATAAAACTATATGTGCGTAAATGGAAACGGTACATTTGCCAAATATGTCATAATATTATGCGGGGAATGCAGTAAAAAGAGAGATCCTAAACTTTTTCATGGAAATTACATATGTAGGTAAGGTTCAACACACACATACCTATGGAGGTATGTATAATAATATATATAGATACTTATATATATATATATATATATATATATATATATATATATATATATATATATATATATATATATATATGACAGTACATACAATTAGAGCCAACTGACGGAGAATCTGGGCAACCAAGCAGTAGCTAGTTGCTAGGCGAGGCAAGGCAAGGCAGAGCAACCGAACCACATCAGCAATAATGTCTACCAACCGTACACATTATCTTCATACGTCATTAGGCGCTTGCACTGCGCTTTGCTTTATACGACTTGCTTTTGACGACCTGATTACGACAGGACACAAATAACCTTGTGACAACTTTCAGTGGCGTTCCTAGAAATTATATAATATAATCAGTTATTGTTGCCTTTGAAAAGTACTACTTCGTTAGTTGCACAGTTGTCAAAATCACGAAAGAAGATTTTCTGTAGGAACTTATTTAATATTGTTATGGGAATTCTTAAAAAGACTATTCCTGTGAAGAGATACAAAATTAATTTCTTATTGACATTTCAACTAGGGACTCGAGAATTTTGACGGTATTGGCATGCAAAATGTGTCTTAATATGTGTTGACCATAATAAGTTCTCAATTTCTCGATTCTGTAACGTATCCATACTTCTTCAAGACTCAGGTGTGTCTAAAATCTGGCAAGGATATAAAAGATCCACTTACGACACCTGGAATATACCGCGTTTCCTGCACCTGTGAATCAGTGTATTTTGAGATAGCAAAGCGGAGCGTAGAGACACGGATAACAGAGCCCTAGAGAAACTGTAGAAAAAAACAGCGAAGAATCTGCAATAGTTGAAGTACACATTGACGCAGGACAACCACAAGATTTTCTTTGAAGAAAACCAAGTTATAAAATAGAACGCGAATTCGCGCATATAGGGGAAGGCCATAGGAATATTAAACCCGCGCAGAATTTCAACCTAAAGGATGAAGGTTTAAATATAAATAAAACCTGGACACCAGTACTAAGTATACAAAACTACTGAGCGGCACGGCCAATCACAGAAGAGCAAACTACGACCGAGTATAGACCACAGACACCCTGAGCAGAAAAAAGGGAGAACACCAGTCGTCTAGGAGCACCATTCGCCCCCTGCCATATCGCCTTTGATAGTATCTTCCGCAGTTTTAGGCAAAACGACATATGGAAATAGAAATACCAATGGACTAATGCTTACGAGTCCAGAAAACGAACAGATTGGGAATAGCGCCGGTCGTGTAAACCTAGATAGTTGTATAAAACTAATGATTATTTTTTTTATTGTCAATTTAGTAATAAAAATTTCCTTGCTTAACATTTATTTTTGACAGATTTCGACCCACAATTATTTACTGTAATACAGAGTATGATAAATAAAACATTACTGTTTTAAGTAGTTTCTCAGATTTTTCTTTACATCAAATAAAAAATTGGATTTCTCCAAATGAAAGGTTAACGTGTACAAGTATAAATCACAGAAATTAAACCACACTGGTTATTATAAAATGTAAGAAGTAACGCGAACTACACTGAAACGCGCTGAAAAGAAATTCGGTAACTGACACCATAAAAAAACAAGCGGTCTAAATTCACAAAATCAACTTCCTAATTTCATGAATATTGAACATTATTAGTAATAATAACACAGAAAAATAAGCATTTTAATAATTAAAAAAGATAATTTATTTTTGTCACTAAAACAATAAACATTTTTCAGGAAATCCTAAATTCACTTTTTTGCTATCATATAGCTTAAAAAACCGACTGAACCGATTGAGATAAAATTTATTTCGAATCATTTAATACTAATACGCTTCGAATGACACCTAAATGAAATCGAAATCATTTCTTATTCACGATATTTCGTGCTAAAAATTACCACGTACTAAAAACACATACTTATATTCAAAAATAATGTAAAAACACTATAGTTACCTTGAAACATCAAAATATATTCAAATTTTTTTATTTTTATTTTCGAACCAATTACAACTTCCCGATATACTGGGAGGTTAATACCGTAATATAAGTGATCTAACGAAAAAATTACAGATAAAATAGCTTTTTTAACTGAAAAATGTACACATTTGAACAAGAATCCTTCGGGATAAGAAATTTTAGACTCGTCCTTATTTTTAGTTATTACTGTGTTTCGATGTTTTCTAAATGATGAATTTTTATTGAAAACATTAAAATATCTAGTGCAATATTTTATTACGCACAACGGTGTGTTTTTACTTTGTAGAGTACAAATCATAAAAATGAAGAAAATACATGCGCTGTAAAGTTTCTTAAACTTTAGCATACTAAAGTAACACAATTGAAAATTCGATGCACACGTTTTATACAGAAAGTAGATAAAGTATGAATGTATATGTCGTGGCCAGATGTTAGAATTGATCATTTCATGAAATAATAATAATGAAATAATAATTTAAATTCATAATTTATTTCATGAATTGGTCGGCCGCATCATGAAATGATCAATTCTAAGATCTAGCCACGATATATACATTATCTCAACAATATTTAAACTAACATAATATTAATTGTGCCGCATAGCTTCATCACTTTTATTTAAATAGCTGTTTATATGATTTGCAGAACTGCAAACTATCAAAATTTAAGAAAACAAACTACTTATAACGAATATACAATAACTTTTGACACTTAAAATAGCTTCAATTTACAAAACAAAAAACAAATTAGTTGAACGTTTCACGTATGAAAATGTTTTAAAAGGTTTTTTCCGCATCATTACAGATAATCAAAATTTCATTTGATTCTGTAATTGAAAGCATTAGTGGCATTCGTGCTGAATTACTTTTACAATACCTAATTAGTTTTTCTACATTTAGTGTATATTGAAGTTCAGTCACATTTGGCTTTAAAACTGTTAAAAAAAACATTTTACACTAATTTTTATAAGATATTGTAATAGTTTTTGTCATAATAAGTAAACTCAGCAATATCACACAATCAAACACATTTGTAAATAATCATATTACAAAAAAATTGGTGACAATTGTATTTTAGAAAGGTTGTTTTTATTATAAGTAAAAATTGATCAAAACTAAGACACCACTTGGTTTCTCTGCTGTATTTTTAATGTTAAAGGAACCGGGAGCATATTTTGTTTTTTTTATGAAACCAAGGAAACGGGTACGGCGAAGGTCTAGAGAAAGATTTACTACCATCAATATCTCTTCAACTCTATGTGGGCGTCAAATCAAATTCCTCCCCAGAACATTGTAGGTAGAAACGTATTTCTAGATCTTCGTCATATTCGTTCAAGAGCACATAGTGATTTTAAAGTTTATCCTGGTTTCATCAAAACCAAAGTGCGCTTCCAAACCAGTAAATCCTTTACTATTTAAAATACCGTGAATTTCTTTTAAGGTGAAACATACAAATTTCCGTTTACATGGTTACACAATAACATTTCTGACAGCAATGTAATTACGCGTGTATTTTAAAATAGAACATAACGTCTATCCGGAAGAATAACGACCGTCGATAAGCTTCAGTTGCTAATACATTTTAAGAGTGCAGTGATTTGGAATATTACTTTAAAATGTATTCCACTGAAGAGAAAATCAAATTAATTCTTTGGTGTAATCAAAATGTTAGTTTAAAGCAAGTGTCCGCTTTATTTCGAATTTCATTTTCCCATCGTCCTACTCCAAGTATTTCCACAATTTCAAGAATTGTGAATACATTTAAAATCAGCGGTTGTATCGAGTTACACCATAAGAAAAGAAACAGGCGTAGATATGTCCTTACAGAGGCAAAAGAAATGAGATTTTACGCTAGTTTTGAAGAATTTTCATGACCGTTTAGGATATTGCTTGGCAGTGAATGGGGGAATTTTCGAAAATTTACTTTGATTATTTAAAAAAATGATATTATGTGTATTTATTATTACTTGTACGCATTCCTATGTTCCATTTTAAAATAAACGCGAATTACATTGCTGTCAGAAATGTTATTGTGTAAACGGAAATTTGTATGTTTTATCTTAAAATAAATTCACGGTATACCAAACAAACTGGGTGGTGCGTTAATTTTGGCCATGAAAGTATGTGTTAAGTCCACGAAGCAAATCTTGTACTATTATATAAAGAAGTAAAATTTGTATATTTGTTTGTTTCTAAGTGGTGGGTAATCTGTAGAACTACTGAATCGATTAAAAAAACTCTTTCACTAATAAAAAACTGCAGTATCCCTGAGTATATTTTGGTTTGATAAAAAATAAAAAAAAAACAATTAATGAAATGGCTAAATTTGAGTACATGGTGGACGTAAAGTAATTTTATGGTGGAAAAACGGGTATATAACTTTTTGCTTGTCATGCAAGGCTCCACTATGGTTGTCGCTGACGTGTTTCATCTTAGTCGCGTGTGGAAACACGGATAGTGGCTATTTATATTTATAAATGTCAAGGTGTGCCAATCCAGGCGTCTCTTGTCAAAATATCTAGTTGTGCGGTAAAATAAGGAATAAAAGGCGCCAAAGTGAAAAAAGTTTGAATGTATGTACATAAGTATACGCACCCACTTTTTTTAAGGTAGTTGTTGTGGTTAAGGCACACCGTTAGAAAATTCTTAATTTTTGTATACTTATTAAGGACATGATAATACAATTACCCTGAAAATTTGAAGTCGATCGACCGTATATAATCCGAGATAAATTCAATTAAAAATCGGATAATTAACATTGATTGTATATGATCTCTGTAGTTCTGAATCAGTTTCTTATTTATAAAAAAAGAACTAACTGTCAGAAACTTTCCAAAAACTGACAGTCTTTCAATGCATTTGTTATGAGTTTAAAAAAAAATAAGAAAATTTTTTTGACCGTCTAATTATTTATAAATAACGGTTTAAAGTTCAACAATTTATAGAAAAGTATACGTATGCATATGAATACTGTATGGGTTACGTTTCCACGGGTACAGTCTTGCGTACAAATTATGGATCACTTAGCTACAAGCTAGTATACTTTTGTGGCGCGTATAATCTATAACTTTTTGACAATATTGTACCACGACATTTACCTTAAATCAGTATATGTTGTTGTTTCATCATATCAAGATGCTATTGGGCTGAACATTGTTTCATCACAAAGATTAGTCGAAATAAGCGTTTATATACGGAAACGAAAGAAAACAAAAGTTATTTTTCGAATTCCCTAGTAATTCAAAAACCTGTTTAGTATATTTGCGAACAAACAGCGAATTAATTGTAATGGTGCCAAATAATATTCAATTATTTAACCGTTAACGGTGGAAGCGTTTATGAGAGTCCATATCACTGGGTGGTAGGTGTGTTGCAAAGTTCGTGGGGTTCTCGCCCCCGTCCTTTACTCTTGTAGACCGGCCACTGGTCGTCTTCGATATAAACGGGGCTATAAAACGAAACCGCAGACAGATTAAACCGGCTGGTTTGATGCGTCATAATATAATAGTCAGTTAAAACAGAACATTAGCCATTAGCGACTCTCTGGGGCACAACTATAAACTATTTTCCATGACCGCCGACCGCTGAGATCAGTTAGAATACTTCATAATGAACTGCATTGCAGGTTCGGACTCAGGAAAGTGCATTACAATGTAAGCTGAGTTTAATTTTTCAGTGAACGTTTGGTATACCATAGCGTGTTTCTATTGTTAGGGAAGCTGAAATCTGAAACACCGATGTTGATATCGAACGATACATCGCATTAATAAAATCGGTATCATAAAAACATCGAAACCAAATATTGATGTTAACAGCAAGTAAAAAATATTGGTTTTTAATTCTAATACATGTCAATTTAATTAACGCAAATCATAATTTTAAGAAAATTCCAGGCCATTTCTTAATTTGGTTTCAAGTATCGAATTGAGATTTTTTTACAAAATAGTACCTACATACTTTTCATTTAAAACTGAAGTTGTTATTAAAAAAAATAAAGAAAAATAAAACATCGAAAAAAAATTGATGTTAATTCGATGTACCGAAAAAAACAAAATCGATTTAAGCATCGAGATTCTATTGTAATGCGTATCCCTATTGTTGAGACTACACAAACGCCGTGAACCTACCGCTAAGTACTAAAATTTGTGATACCTCTTTGAAAATTAACGTTTTATTTATATGAATTTTTGCGTGTTTGTTTTAATTTGTATAGAGAAAAGTTTTTTACGCATTCTGCATATTTTTATATAAATTCTCAGTAATGTGATAATAGACATTTACGAAATCTATATCATTAACTATCTGAATCTTAATAATGATAACGCTGATGACCTCAGATGTTGAGCGTCTATAATCTACAATTCATACATTAATAATAATAACGTTTGGGTAAAACTCAGTCTTGCTTGAAACGAACTTTCACAGCAATCACAGGCAGGGAATATTGGAGTAAGTGAGCACACTTCACATACTAAACTTCTTTAAAATTTTATGTAAATAATTTATACAGATTGACTCATGACCTTATATTAGACATTACAGGTTATTTCGTAGCTCAATTCCTATGAATTTTTGGCATTAAGAGTAGTCTTGGGAACAAACAAATTATTTTGGTAATTGCAAGGTTGCTATTTGAACGATTCATTCGAAATGATTTCTTTGCATGATGTATTATGATAATAGGTATGTTGAATGAATGCTTCAACGCTCGAATGATTTTTGCTCTCGGTTTCGTTTCTTAGTCTTGAGAGATTCACCTATCTACATTCAGTGCTTCATAGTACCGACGTAGATAAAAGACGTAAGTAATCAAATTCAATACTGTGCAATGCATATAAGCATCTCGAGTAAAAACGCAATTGAGTATTTGAATTTAAAAAAAAACTAATTTTTTCTTATTTTTTAAATAATATATCGTAAATAATATTGAAGAACGAAAAGAAAAAAAAAATTAAGCTATAGGAATTAATAACAAATTAATTAAAATGTATAAAACTTCATAAGATATAACGTGATTACAAAACGTACCAGGAATGTTTGTGACGTCAAAATGATAAAAGTTGTGTATTTGTGTATGGCTTTATAATACATACTATCAAAGTAACCATGGCAACCAGGACCATAAAAACATTTTGACGTCACAGAGGTTTTTGGCGCGTTATCGGATCTTTTTTTTTTTATTTATTTATATACCATGGATGTCAAACGTTAGTTTTAAAACAAATATAACTCTTTCATTATGAAATTAAACAAAATAAAAAAAGTAGTTTCGCTATAAAACTTGTATGTGATCTTTCCATTTATGTAAAAAAAAATAATTCAAAAACCCAATTAATTCCATCTGTCTATGCACTCGATATGATTATTATAATAACGAATGAATTTTTGATTACGAGACTTGAGAAAGTCACCTTCATGCAGTGCTACATAGAACAGAGTTAGATAAAAACTAGGTAATCATATATTAAATACAGTGAAATGGAACCTGAGAGAGACAAATATATACAGTGTTTAAAAAAGTAAAGAAGAGCGTAGAATAATAATTCATTACTGGAGATTGTATTATAAGTCGTAACTCGCAGGTATAAAAATCATTCAAATGATTTTGAGTAACTTCTGGAGATATTTTAATAATCGAATAGTTCGACAATTTTCTCTCTAAATATCCCATATTTAAGAAAATTTGCTTGCATTTTAAACCTAAATAATCTTGAAATGAAGCTTCGGTGGGTACCTGTCTTTACCTGTTAAAGTCAAAAAATATTGATCGGATTTTAATGCGAATTTTACTATTCAATCGATTGTTTCGTGGACAAGGTGTAGGTCTATAATAACTGTCCGACCTGACTTCTCTCGGGTGAGAATCGGATTGAAGAGTTGACAAGCCGTCTTGAAAGACAGTTAAAGATTATAATTTTTGTAAAGTTACACAAAATAGAATTATATAAAAATTATCTAAAACTATAGAATAATAACACAAATTATTCTCTTTTTGGTTACACAAATGCTTGTTAAAAAAATAACTGTTTTGTACACCCTATAAAATAGCTGCTTTTAATGCACTAGAGCTGTAATGAAAAACGAATGTAATCAATTCAACAGTAATGTTCATAAACTAATCAGCTCCATTAGACGTATATGAAAAAAAATATTAGCGATAACAGTAATTTTCATAAACTACCTATCAAAGGCGTCATCTGCTACACTATTGGACTATTAAAAATTGTTGAAAAGCAGATATTTTTGTAGGAGGTACATGCAAAAAATATATATATCTTGTGAGTAATGACATTATCATTCATGTCAGTGTCACCACCACTCGTGCGTAATATACGTCATTGCGGAATTATGTTAGATATAAAATTTCCTTTTACAACATCGCACCATCGATTCGCGTTATCTTTAAAATAATACATTGCATTTAGATACAGCCTGTATACATAAATAGTATTCGTGGGCACTGCTGCGTGAGTGGGAATCAACGACTTGTTTTACACAACATAAATGCTACAAGGAAAAGCCATTTTGAAATTCGATATTTTTACGACACTTTTCTCTCCTAGTGGGATTACCCTTTTAGTCACAATAATCGAACAAGTCCTCTATACTTTATGGCATTATAGAGCGAATTGTAAATATAACAGACAGAGAAAAAGTCTCGCCTTTAGCTGTGAAATGCACTCTTTTTGTTCGCTGTTATTTATGAACTGGTGATATTTTTTTCCTTTCATTTTCTTAGTATTCCGGTAAATGTTCAGTTTTTGTTAAAATATTTCACGAGTGCTATATTCTTCTCTTTTATTCATTCGGAAAAATATCCGTTCTCCAGGTGTATTATTTCATTTGTCGTTTCTCATTGTACGAAATAAAATATTTCAAATAATTTAAATCTACATTTGAAAAAAAAACAGCCAGATACAAGATTGTGAAAAGTAAGTAAGTGGACATTTAATTATCGAAAAAAATCCTTCTCATTCACTTTACAATTCTATAAGGAACATGATAAATAACGACGTTGAAAAGGACATAACTTTTTCTGGCTATAGATAGATAGATAGATAGATATATATTTACAACATTTGGTACAAAATGTACCTACAGTAGTTGTTGCAAGTCAAGACAAGATTAAAAAACAGATTAAAATACGTGAATTAAATATAAATTTTGAGAGATTTTTATTTAAGGGTTTTATAATTGAATTACTTTTTTTAAATTTTTTTTTACAAAATGGCGTCTGCTAGCGAGGTTCCCGTTACAATTTCATTTTGTCCAGGCTGGAGGCGTTGCTGCTGGGCTCTAACAGAATGAAAAAAAAATAATTGTAACTTCATATCGGTCTCTTCCATATGTATGGAGCATTTTTTATTTTTTTTTAATTATGTCGAAGAAAAAAAAATCGGCTTTTGGTGGGGGAGATTTAATTTTTAATTTAATAAACAAAGTCGGATCAAAAGTTATAAAAAATACCTTTCATACCTATTGAACGGACATGCCTTAAGAACCTTGTGTGCAAATTTGAAGGCAATCGGACAATTAGAGCCCAAGTTATGCTGGACAAAGTAGCGAAAAATGTATATTTGAGAAAAACGCGATTAAAGTTTCGGGAAGTAAACCGAGATGTACGTGAGCGCATGAATAGAGTCCGTTTTGGAGGGGAAGGGGTGGTCGGATCGACGTAAAATTTTCAGGGGACATTCTATAGATGTCAAAGAATAATTTTCCGTGACAAAAAAATTCCGATTTTTCAACCCAGAAAGGTGTAATGTCCCCTTAAGAACCAAATTTTTAAAGATCTAACAATGGAATAATTTTTGTATAAAACTTTTTGTGCATATTTAATAGTTATTGAGATTTTTACAGAAATACCTCTATGCCGGTGGTTTTACCACCCCCATTGCCTTAAGGGGCTAGATTTTACGTGCCCCAATATCCATATCTTTTAACGATATAAAGAGGTATCTCGGGGCCAAATTTCATGTTTTATCATAAAGTGCACAATCTGTTTGCTTATATTAGCCTCACTAAAATACATATATTATGTGAAATATTTGTATTAAAGCATCTATTTGAAATTTACATCGAATATATTATTTAGTTTACATTGAAAACCGAATATTATTGTTGAAAGCATGGTTTATTTTGTTAAACATAAATTTCAATAAATATCTCATTGTAATTTGGATTCACATTCTATTAAATTACATTCTACACAGCGTAAAAGTTTAGTATCATTGTAATTTTTAGAATATCAAATCAATTATTTATGTTTCGGTGTTCAATATCGATAACAATTTAAGAAGTAGCGGAGTCTTAAAAGAGAAATAATTTTTGTCCGAACGTTTTACCTATAAAATCTCACGAATTTTTCCAGTTTGCAACAATTAATTTTGTGTTTATTTAAGCAACTTTCAAAAGACTAAAATAAAATAAAAATACGATAAACAGTTTATTTATATCGCTATATAAGGTCATATTGTATAAAATTTCATAAAAAAGTACGTTTAACAAGAAAAGTTTTTAGTAAGCCGACAAGTTTAGCTTAATCAAATCTTTTCTGCGTCGTCTTTATTCTAAAGGAATGGAAATGAGACTGTGTAGGTAAATGGAAATCCCTCAATGACATACACGTACTACATAGACGGTAGTTGGTTTACGTATACAAGAGGTAAGGTACCCTAATGTATACATAGGCGCATATATACCTGCTTCTATATCTGCTGACCTACTGTTCATTCACTGAAACATTGCATAAAAGCCAATTCAGACTAGCCGTTCTCGGTTACGATTCACTGGTCCGGTTCGGTTTTCGATTAATCTAGGTTGCTCACACTATCCCGATTCTGCTCTACGAGTATTCTCGGTGCGCATGCGCAATTTCGAAATATGATTTGACGTTTGATGTGTAGTTAAACGTCAACAAAAACCGCTGGCTAGTCACGTGACTCCAGCAAGCGTTCCCATTGGCTACGGTTGCGAACGGTCCGGTTGAAATTAGAGCTGAACCTAAACGCTCGAACCGAACCGCAATCGGGAACGACTACGCCCTGATTGGTCGAGCTCCCAACCGGACCGGTGAATCGTAACCGAGAACGGCTAGTCTGAATTGGCTTTAAGTATAGGTGCTTCAGTTCTTGTTAAGAAAATGGCCGAAAGAGAGATGCAGATCGCATGACATAACACTTTAATACTGCTGATGTAATTTATTGCATTATAAAAAGCGTCTTCTATTAATTTTTTTTTTAACTTTAATTTTAATTAACATATAAGACGAAAGAAAAGTGGGTGTGTGTACTTATGTACGCGCGTTTGAAGTTATACTTCTTTGGCGTGATTAAAAACTAATTTGTAATATACCTACATGCAAATAATTTACTAAAATAAAATCTTCGAAAAGTTTAAGAATAACAAAAAAAAAGTAACCTCAAATATTTGAAAACATTTTCAATTGTTTATTTTGGTTTTTATTTTTTCCGCTGGATGACAAAAGAACTATTGATTGTAATCAAAGTTTCCAGATTTCATTTCATTTTAAGTCTCTTATGGCCGAATTCATACTGTCGAATTTTCGTTAGCACGATCAACTTCATACTGCTGAATCTTCGTTAACTGTGCGTGTAACTTCCGTTGCGTGCCAAAATTTTACTCTCAGCGCAGCAAAAGAAGTATAACTTCAAAAATCATTTAAAAAAATTAAATTTGCATAGGTGTGGCAAGGGTACACCAAATCGGTCTTAATATTGCATTACTAACGTGATATACTCGTAGAAGGACAAACACAATTTCAATGAAAAGCATCTAAAAATAAATATTCTATATACAAAAATGTCTGCACCCAGCTGTGTCGTCTCAAAGACAACGCCATTAAAAATTATAATTAAATCATATACCGGGTGGCTTAAACAAACCAGTGAAATATCTTGCAAACGGTAAACCCTATAAAACGCTTTATACCAAAGTTGAAGTGAAGGGGAATGATATAACATATGTGGTGCTGCCAAGAGTGGGCGAAGTCAGTTTCGGTTTTTCAATTGTAACAGTGCATTTTTATTTCTGACTACGGTTCGGTATTTAATAGTGACCAAAAAGTTATTTAGATGCATAGAGCTTAACTGGATAAATATTAAGATATTTAAAAATTCAAATCTTGATTTGAATTCAATTCATAAGAGAATCGAATTGAAAAATTCAATATGCCCTTTAATTCAACTTGATCTTAATTTTAAAACTTTTTTGTTCACTTTTAAATACTGTACCGAATCCAGAAATAAAAATGCTCCGTAACAATTAAAGAACCGAAACTGACCTTCACCTGGTCTAGAAAGCAGCACTCATGTTAAATCTGATACTATCATCTTCTGTCCCTCTTCATTCTCGACAACTTTGGTACAAAACATTTTTGGACCTACCGTTTACGAGATATTTGAATTATTTATTTAAAATGAGCCACCCTGTACAATAAATAAAATTTAATTCTTTGCATAGATATATGAACTTCTAAAATTATCATGTCATTAAAATATAAATTTTAATTGGAACGTTCATGTTTATACTTACATATAACTCATTCAAATACTTTAGATGGTTTAGATTTGCGACAGTCCTTGATCAGTCACAGATAGGTATAGTAAAATTTTCCTATACCTATGTTATTATTAAGAAATTTAACTTTTTGCATGACCCCTGTTGAAAATTGATCTTTTTTTGATATTTGTCTGTGTGTTTATCAGTTTCCTTGACCAATAACCCGATTTCAATAAAATTTGGTACACGTATAATATAGATAGGACTAATCCACTTAAAGAGTAGTCTACTTTAATGTGGTTACGCTCGTGCTGACACAATATAATATTAATGGGTAAACTAGCTAAATCGTACTTCATTTTATGCAATTTGAAACATATTGTATGTCGTGAAACACTTTTAACTGCTTATCACGCGTATGTGGAGAGTCACTTAACATATGGTGTGATTTTTTGGGGAAATTCCACTGATTTTGTCAATATTTTTATAAGACAAAAGAAATTAATTCGGGCTGTAGTTGGGGTTCACCCGAGACATTCTTGTCGACTTATTTTTAAACAACTAAATATTTTAACTGTCTATAGTATTTACATTTTAAGCTGTATATTATTTTATAGGAAGAATGTAAATTATTTTAGTAAAAGAACAAATGTACATGAATACAACACTCGATTCAAAGAAGATATAAATTATAAAACTATAGTAACTTAAATATTACACTTCACAGTCCTTATAATACAATAGTTAAAATATGTAATAAATTACCATCTAATATTTAAATTTAAATGTAACTAAATTAAAAAAGACTTTAAAACACATTCTTCTTAATAAAGTAATATACAGCTTAAGTGAATACTACGACATAAATTTTAATGAATTATTTTAAAGTAATGTATTATTATATAACTATTTTTGACGCATTCTAGGCCATTTTCATTGGTAAAATCGAATAAAGTTATATATTATTATTATTATTAATATAATATCTAACATAATATAATAATATGTCTAAGTTTTGAATCACTGTGTCATATTTTATTGAAAGTTTACATTTTCAATTGGTCAAATGACTTAGTTAACGTCTTTGTGAATGCAGTATACGATAGAGCTTTTTAAATTCTCGTTCGGGAATCTAAATCCCTATAGTCCACTGGATACGATATTTGTCGCACATGTTTCTCTCTAATATGTATGAAGCAGAGGTTTGGGATGAAGGATCCGGATGGAGATAGAGATTCTCCAGGATAAGTGAAGACGGTGAACAGGAAAGCAGAAAAGAAACGTTGGGTTGTATTCTCTATGCTGTGTGTATATATACATATGTTATTGTGTAGGTTAGGTACCCTACGTTTCGTATATATATTTACGAAAGATACTCTATGCAAATTCAAATTAAACTTCTTTTCATACAAGAAACGTCTTTCCATTTAAGACACTTTGACGATGAAATTATTCTGTAGAGTCGATTTAGTTTTTGAACTTTTAAAACGGAGTACTTTGATTTTGATTGTATTACTTTTGTTAAAAATAAAAAAAAAAACAAATTTCTTAGAAGATTGTTTTCGTTTTATTTAGCGAGGAGTTAGTATGTATTATTATTTGAAATTGTTTATTGATTTGTGTGTATTAAAGTACTTACAAGTGGAGTATTTTATGTAATTATTTTTTTTTTAATTTCAACGACATCCTTGTAACTGACTATCTAAGGATTATTTTAATGAACTTTGTTCACTCACTTTGAATGTATAAATTGACAACAATATAAAGCTCCCTCGTGTAAAATTATGATCTACCAATGTATGTATTAATATGTACATGCGGATAGTACGAAAATCTCTATCTCAGAGTAGTGTGTAAACATATATGTTTTTTTGTGGTAACAGTTTGTTGATTCTAATTGGCTAGTGTCATAGATAAAGACATAGAACTTTTGATAAAGAGAGATATACTCCATGCTAATTATATTGGAATTACTTCACAAAAGAGACAGAGATATATTTATTGCGCGATTTATTGCGTTCGAACATAACGCATTGAGCATATTGAGTACATTGAGTAATTGAAATAGACAATGCTTGACATAGTAATATTACATATATGGGTTTACCTTAAAGAAAGAAAAAAATTGGTGAAAACTTTACTCTTAATAAAAAAAAATAGCTTGGTGATGACAGTAATTATTACCTGTAACTATGAAATATTAATAAAAATACGTGAAACCACATCCACTAAAAAGTAAAAAATAAAAAAACTTAAAAAAATATTTACCTCCTTCAAAAAATTCACTAAAAAGATGAAAATAATGAAATTTTGAGGTCGGAGCCAACTTCAATAATAAAACTTTTAATTACATATCTACTTTTATTAAACCCCGGTCTCAAAATTTCATTAGGTATTTTCATCTTTTTAGTGATGTTTTTGAAGGAGGTTAATATTTTTTTTTAAGTTTTCTATTTATAGTTACTATGAAAATGATAGCCAATTGTTAAGGATACATTGAAAAAAATGTGGAAACTATCTGAATATGTCAACCTTCTGTATTAAACAATCAATCAATGTTTAGTGTTATTATTAACAATATTTTATTTTATTTTAAACAGGAAAGATTGATAGAATATAACATTTGTTTGGTTCAAGAAACTCTTTTAAAACTGGAGATCTTAATTCACGTAGAAGAATTTTGTTGTACTTTAATCCATGAAAACCGGAAACAAACTTTTCAAATTAAAATTTATACAAGCGCGTCTCGTAAAAAATAACGTACCAAGTGAACTGTATACCTGAGCTGGAATCCACTATTGAGACAGGAAAAGGACACCAGTATGGGATTCACCGATGAATTGTGGGTGTGTGGAGTTGGGTATAAGACGGTAGGAGGTCGTAAGATAATTCACAGAGGGAAAATGGTCAGGAGTGAATAAATTTAATCTTTTAACAGAAATGCTGGAACATTAGCTCATTAATATCTATCTATCTAACGATGTAGGTTCCTTAAGGATATGTTTTCAACTTTGAATAGATTTGTTCGGGTAGAATTTATATAAATTTCAGCCAGTACCCGCGGCTCCGTTTGCATCAATGTCGATTCAGACAGAACCAATATCTTAACTTTATCGTAGTAGGATACCTAACTTATACTTTAGGTACCAATCGATAATATATCAAAATCGGTCTAAACGTTCTAGAAAAATGCTGATTTAGATAAAAATACAGACAAAATTACTGGAAAAAATCTCTCTTCGACTATCATACATAGTTATTTGATAGCAGAGAAGCTGGTAATTTGTAGTACAACGGATTTTTTAGAATGAATTTAATACCTTTAACGCTATTTTATCGACCTCGTTTATTCTTCATAGAGTGTCACATTTTTATATTGTGAATTATTTAATAAATTATTTAATTATGTAAAGCATATATAATATGATGTTATTTTATAGTCTTTATTGTCAACTTTGCTCCCGTGAATGTCTGCTTCGATAGAAACCTTATTTTAATCAGATCGTAGCCGGGTAAACATTAGCCTATACTTTATTTTTAGGTACGTATAGTTTAGTACTAATTGGATGATACAAGCAAACGGAAAAACAGAAATTCTGAAAACAACGTTTTCGATCCAGGTGTCGTACAGAATAGAAATAACACGCACGGAAAGTTTATACAAAAACAAAATTGCAGGTAGAGATTTCGTTAAAATTTTATATATTGGGCTGGGGCAGTATTGATCTCTTGTATTTTTCTCCGTTTATTTTAGACCCAGTAATAAACAGAATTCATAATCGTTACTTAGACAAGAGACATTTAACTTAATGACACATTTATCGTGTGTTTGAAATTGAAACAATACATCACTACGTACTAAACTTGGTCGTCATTTTATTAAACGCCGAATAAGTAAGTGGCTTAGTTCTTAATTGAAATTCCATGACATGTTAATTTGAAGTATATTTATTCATTAATTTTCAAAAAAGCATAAAAGAAGTGGCGGACGTAAAAATGACTCGGAAGATAAAACTTTCAGAAAAGATAGTACATATAGTGACTTCAATCACTTACCTAGGCAACTTCGAGGGAACTTGATCTAACAACGAGAATAACCACTTTTGTTATTCGTTTTTATGTAGTTACTAGTCCCATAGATTAACACCTTTTAATTTTTATCCATTTTTTTTCGGTAACAGCTTTTTTGGACCATGTATAATAACCAGACATAATGACAACTCAGTTTTTTATGCAATTGTATGAAAAACTGAATTGCCATTATGTTCGATCATTATTTAAGATGGCAGTACAGGAAGTACCTAGTGTTTTCCTGCTGTCGGATCAGGTTCTTACAGAGTTGCCTATGCACGTGATTGAAGTTACCATAATATGTACTATCTTTTCTGAAAATTTCATCCTCTATACAATCGGAACCATTTTTTGCGTTCGCCACTCAGACTATAAGGGATAAGCAAGTCTCCTGATATTATTGACTCGCTGCAGGTGTATGTTAGGTCTCGATATCATCCCCTATTGATACTGGGAATCCCCGAAGCACAACGACGCCAACATAGCCGACTACATGGCTTACACGCACGCATGCACGTACCATTCGATGTGAAAGTTACGGACGTGATACCCCCAAAGGCACCACAATAGTGTTTCACAAATACCTTGCTCTGCACATCATGATGACAATACACACACACATACGCACAAACACACACTTGCGTTGCCTATTGATATGGCAAATAACAGTAAAGTCAAACCGATCTGATTATCATATTTATATAATGATGATAAAATATGCAAATCAAGCGAAAAATAGCCGAGAGTATCCGTCCCCAGATAGAAATTTTAGATTTGACATAAGGTAAAACAAACTTCCGAAAGCAGATAGAGTGGATACTTGCTCTTTCTGAGCTGTGGAAGCAGATTCTTAGTTATGAGAGTTGCAAAGACGATACAACAGACATAGTAGACATTTTATTGAGGTCTGGAGTTGTCAGGGTTAGTTAAGTCTGTTTATTATAATCTTCAATTTTTTTAGAAGAGTAATAGTCCAGCAGCCACCGCCTGTTTTTTTAAGTGATTAATAACAGGCTGAATCTTCGTGAGTTCGTTCGGTTCGACGAGACGCCCAAGTTTTTCCTCTGTCCAAATTCTCAAAGAGGTAGGTAATGAACTGCGCAGATGTAAAACATGTCGATTTGGTAGGGTGTCGAAATTGTCTGACTAACAGTAAATTTTTCATTGAAATTTTAAGATAATATGATAATAAACTCGGAAAAACAATTGTCCTACAAAATCGATGGTTTGAGTTGGAGCGTTTTCCACGCCGAATATGTCGAAATAACGAGGTCATAAAAATTATTAATAACCAGCTTATTTTTTGTATGCAGCTTACTAAATATTAGTATAATTGAATGGCTACAAAGTCCTACAAATGTAGTGGTAGGTTTTCCTAGTCCTACGCTTGGTAAAATTGTGTTCTACACTTTATTCCTGATAGGACAAAATCAAACCTAGGTTGTTATTAATGAAAAAAGTGTTACCGTGAAATCGACAATTCTTCAAAACGTAGGACTAGGAAAACCTACCACTACATTTGTAGGACTTTGTGACCATTCAATTATACTAATATTTAGTAAGCTGCATACAAAAAATAAGCTGGTTATTAATAATTTTTATGACCTCGTTATTTCGACATATTCGGCGTGGAAAACGCTCCAACTCAAACCATCGATTTTGTAGGACAATTGTTTTTCCGAGTTTATTATCATATTATCTTAAAATTTCAATGAAAAATTTACTGTTAGTCAGACAATTTCGACACCCTACCAAATCGACATGTTTTACATCTGCGCAGTTCATTACCTACCTCTTTGAGAATTTGGACAGAGGAAAAACTTGGGCGTCTCGTCGAACCGAACGAACTCACGAAGATTCAGCCTGTTATTAATCACTTAAAAAAACAGGCGGTGGCTGCTGGACTATTACTCTTCTAAAAAAATTGAAGATTATAATAAACAGACTTAACTAACCCTGACAACTCCAGACCTCAATAAAATGTCTACTATGTCTGTTGTATCGTCTTTGCAACTCTCATAACTAAGAATCTGCTTCCACAGCTCAGAAAGAGCAAGTATCCACTCTATCTGCTTTCGGAAGTTTGTTTTACCTTATGTCAAATCTAAAATTTCTATCTGGGGACGGATACTCTCGGCTATTTTTCGCTTGATTTGCATATTTTATCATCATTATATAAATATGATAATCAGATCGGTTTGACTTTACTGTTATTTGCCATATCAATAGGCAACGCAAGTGTGTGTTTGTGCGTATGTGTGTGTGTATTGTCATCATGATGTGCAGAGCAAGGTATTTGTGAAACACTATTGTGGTGCCTTTGGGGGTATCACGTCCGTAACTTTCACATCGAATGGTACGTGCATGCGTGCGTGTAAGCCATGTAGTCGGCTATGTTGGCGTCGTTGTGCTTTTCTTTGAGAATTTGGACAGAGGAAAAACTTGGGCGTCTCGTCGAACCGAACGAACTCACGAAGATTCAGCCTGTTATTAATCACTTAAAAAAACAGGCGCTGGCTGCTAGACTATAAGTGGAATGTAATAAAACACGTCTGAGGATCTCATAGAAACCTTAAGTTTTTAAAATTTGGTTTTGATCCTTTGAGCGATATGTCAACCAGACGGATAAACGCACGCACAAACGGACGGACGAACATCCGTTGAAAAATTTGCTTAGTTATAAAGTTATAGGTTCCCAGTCTGACGATATTATAATGAACTTTGTATTTTTTTAAATTAACACATCTCGGACTAGGAACGTGTCTAAAAAAAGTGTTTGCTGGATGTTTTTCGAATAGTTCAGATGTTTGTGAAAATCAGCTGTTAAGTTGGCAACGTTGAAATGAGCTAGTATTTCTGTAAACAGAGTGTTATACAAGACTGCGCAGTGACTATCCCCTGTACACGGGACTCGAGTCCCCGACGCAACCATTTTATAAGAATGAGATAATCAAAGAGCTCGACATCGTCCGGGCAATTTGATTCATCCATCTCACACTTGCTCTCACAACTCGCATGCTTTTCACTCTGTCGTACGTGCGTTGTTCCCTTCATTGGTTGAAATTCGTTTTCCTGATCGTGTGTCGGCAGTTTGTATACATTGTACATATACATGCGTTTCATATTCGCCGGGCTATTATACAAAATGTCTCAAAATAATGTAATGTTATCCAATTGTGTAGGCTTTCACGGCTGGCGTTATTGCAAAACTTCTTGGTTTCCGTTCTTGTACGCCGTGGTCCATTGGTATTTGTACCTGACGTTTCGTCTACAACTGCGGTAGACACTTGCTTGTCAGCAGCCGAGAAGGACACTTCGCCCGCTACCACATCGCCTTTGATAATGTCTACCGCAGTTGTAGACGAAACGTCAGGTAGAAATACTAATGGACCACGGCGTACAAGCCCGGAAACCAAGAAGTTTTGCAATGTAATTTTAATAACGTATAAGATAGAATGTTGGCGCCATTTTCATCGCTGAACCTGTGATGTCCATGAATGTGAACGAAACTCATTATTTGTAGCGGATGTGTACTTGATACCTTGTATATTTTTTAAATTCATCCTTTTTGAGGCATTATTTAATGTAACTGAACAGAAAAAAATTATAAATCCAAATTATCGACATTTTATTTTGCTTCTGATAAGACGTACGGTTATTTAAATATTCGACATACTCATGTCTCAAAAATTTTCAAATCAAAGTAATCACAATGTTTTTATGGCTCAACAGATCAATGTGTCTAATTTTGAAAAAATGTCGACATTGTTTTAAATTTGACATGTAATTTTTGAGTACAGAAAATGTGCCCTAAAACAAATTAAATTGTCTCGTTTCCACTTTTTAAAATTCAGGTAAATCAGATAATTTCAAGGAGTTTAAAATCTAATAATTTTTAATTAGTAAAAAATCTCATAGACGGCATTGTATTTAAACGTGCACTAGCGAATACTTAAATTTCTTTCCGGAAGTGTTTTGCACTGTGACCTATTTCTTTTTCTAAATAGCAATGGTTGATCCATGTTATTATGAATCATTCCATGTTTCGTTTCTTGTATTAGTAAAGTACAGCAAAATATCGACGTATATCACCATCTTGTTTCTAACAAAAGAACAGCATATGTGACTATCTTCGTTTTAATATAACCGTAAATGAATGTTGACGCACATACCTTAGAGACGCGCGAATAAAGAGTAGTAACATTATTACGAAAATGGTATATCTATGATCGGAGAACGAAATCATGACGCAAACATGTGTTTCTTCAGTCATCTGAAAACAATAATGACAACATCAACGCCAAGCTGGATATAATCAAATGAAAAGATATTCAGCTTTTTGAAAATAGAGACTAACTATTGAACACTAGCCGCTACACGTGGCTTCGCATGCGATTGGTTTGAAACACGGCAGCGCCAACAGTAGTGAAGCATTCAACTCCACAGTACAGCCCCGCGAGGCAAGACAATGATTTAATAATTTTTTTTTGATCAGAAACCTTCACGAGTGCACGCACATTAACTTACCAAAATTTTATCGTAACAAATAAATGGTACAAGAACACATAGGTCCCGAACGAACGACAAGCACTCATTTCTATAAATTAGATTACCTCTTTACGGATGTAATCTCAAACAATCCTTTCTTGGCTGCTATCCATGCCATTATAGGAATGCACTGTCAGAATTTTTGACCTTTAGGTCCAGCGGTTTAGTCTGTGTACTGTTTTATATATCTGTAGATAATTGGGTTTTCATCCCCTATGTCACTACCTTCAGAGTTTTTTTTGTTGAGACAAAAGGTAGCTTATGTCTTTTTTCAAGATGCAATCTACGTCCTTGCTAAATTTTATTGAAATCTGTTTGGCGGTTTAGGCCTGAAAATGTAACAGACAGACAGACTTAATTTATAATATTAGTATGGATACGTTTGTTAAGAGTTTGCATCTGGCGTGCAAATTATTAAACAGAATTCCGTATCAAGGTGATCGGTAAATCGCACAGTTCATGAGACAGACGATCTGTAAGTCTTATTTATAGGAATATAAGTACATTTTGACTTCTCGTTTTACCACAAAGAGATGATGTTACTGTACTCATTTTTATCTTTATGTCATCTTTATTACCATAGTACTCAAATAAATGAATATTTTTTATATGAGTATTTTACAAAAACTGGCAATTATTATTAAAGTAAAACTATGTCTACAATTAAAATCCTTAAAAAACATTCAAAATGTAAACTGAAAAATATGTGATATCAATTTTCGAGAGTATAGTAAGAACAAAATTAATAGAACGAACTCATCGATCGCCGACAATCACAAGACAATGATTTTACCAGAATATTAGCTATTGTTTGCTTATTAGTGTATTTGCCATATGGCAACATACACTATTGGCATCGGTCGGATGGCGGGACCTAGGGGTCGGACCAAAATTTCTCGACGTTTCATAACCTCCTAAACACTTTGGCACCATTTTTAAAAATGTTTATATATATGTATATATATATATATATATATATATATGTGTGCGGGCAATAACTTTCGAAAGAGTTAATTGATTTTAACGAAATTTGGTACACATGTTGGAATCCACTACTGCAAGAACCCTATTTAAAATGGACCCAATCGGACCATTTTAAGGGTAGTTTTTAGGGGTTGAAAAAAGTTTTTGGGCCCAAAAAACCTAAAAAGTTTTCAAAATCAGTTCAAAATTGAAAATTAACCCTTCAATAGCAATTTAAAAGTGCTCCTAAAATTTTAATAAAATCGGCCCGACAGGACCGGATTTACAAATTTTCTGAAAACACCAGTTTGCAGATAGTGAGTTATTTACTGAAAGGTAATTTTAATTTTGGTGTAAACATTCGATCGACAATAATAATGTAGTTAAGAAAAAAATGTAATTTTAACGGGTGTATTAAGGAGTCAATTTTTTTATTTTGCCCAAAAACCAACTTAAGTTCGCATAATAAAGCCACACTGCCTATATTAGCAAATACACTATATGTCGGCAGGGTTTTGGCACTGCGACCCGGGTTTTTTACTTCAGTCTTACGAACTACACCATATTAAACATTTATTTATAATGATTTTACCTTTCGTCGTCAATGAATTTATTTTGTTAATTTTAGTCTTACTACACTCTCGACATTGGATACTAGTTATTTTTGTCACATACACGCACGTCAAGTTTACATTGTAAATGTTTTTTTTTTCATAACACTACAAAAATAATGAATCTACTTTTCAAGCTCGCGGAAATACCGCATTTTGTTTCCATATTACTAAAATGGTTCGTACATAATCGGTTTACAATCAAGTAATATCAAGTATAAGATATAAGTTTTAATTTCTACAAGCTGCAGAACGGCTATTTAATTGTTAAACATTCATTGTTACAATGTTGGTGGATAAAAATAAATTTTTCTGATTTAGCATTGTAACAATAAATGTTTAACAATTAAATAGCCGTTCTGCAGCTTGTAGAAATTAAAACTTATATCTTATATTAAAACTTTACGGAAGTCTTTCGTATATAAAAATTTCCAGATGATATACATAGGTATGGCCCAGCCTCTGTATCTGCCTTTGAATTACATATTATGATGTACTTAGGTTGGATTAATAATGAAAAAATGGAAATTTACCTATACATTCATAACTCTCGCTATTGGGATGATTTTTGTCTAGCGGTACCTAGTTAAAATAATCAGCTCTCGTATGCAGTGAATTTAATGTTACAATTTGCTTTATTATGAAGAATTGATTGTTTAGATATCACACCGTAGAGTAACTGATTACTCATTCCGCCGCGAAAGTGGAAAGATTCGGGTTTGAATCCCGACGGTGTAGGTGGATAAAAATATTTTTTTCTGATTTAGCATTGTAACAATGAATGTTTAACAATATCAAGTAGCTTGAAACTAAATCAAGTCAAGTAGTTAGAAGAAACGTCAAGCTAGACGATTTGATGAAACTTTAAGAACTATATTTACATTCGAGATGAAATTTTGTCTCTTTCAGATTGTTTTCTCTATGAACGTGACAATGTTATTATATTATACACAATATGATCTCGTTTTCCGGATCAGTAATAAAATTTTACAATCATGTGAACATGTGTGTTGGATTTGAGATAATAAACGACGCAGGGGGTGCAGAAAACAATAAGCAAACACTGTAATTCATCGATGATAACGTTTAATAGCTTTATAAATGAAACCAACGATGTGTACCTAACTAAACTTTTAACAGAATATTAATTCTCGTTATTTCTAAGTACATTATACACATTATGTTGTTTTATAAATCGTTCTAGGGTGCTTTTCTCTTATTAGAAATTATAACGTGATTAAAATGTTCATAATTACTTTGTTATTTATTTAATAGCACATTTATTTTTAGAAAACAAATATTTATATCATATCTACACAACTTAATCCCGAGTACAGAGATATAAAGCTTTTATTTTTTAAATTTTTATTTCTCTAGTGTAATATGGTTGCTATTAAAGGTTTTTTTCATTAAATAGATGCACATTTCAATGTATATTGCAGTTTTTAATTTATTAAATTACTGTATACTGAATACAAAGTCACAATACCAAAAACTGACGCTGCTTTTGGTATTTTGATTTTCATTTTGTATCTAATTTTTTGCATTAAAAACCTCTGGGTAGTTTTATCAAGTATTTGTATAAATTACATTAGCTTAATCTGTTTATAGCTAAGTTACTTTGTACATGAACCTCTAAAAAAATCCAACCAAAAAATTTTCAGCGGAAATCTCTTTATTAGGACGTCACAGGTAGTTTTTCAAAAGTCCGACTACAAAAGTTACAGAAAGCCAAAGGTCTAGAAAATTAGTTTTTTCTCAAATATCTCGAAAATTATCGGTTTTACAGTAATATCGATTATCTTAAAATTTGTTCGTAAGAGAAATCTGCATAAAAAAGTCCTACACAAAATTTACGTAGAAGCAACAGTGTTTTGCGATATTTAAGGCTGAGAAAACTCGAACACTGGGCTACACCACCTTTGAGGTAGAATCCAAAGTGCGTTTTTAATTGGTGTATGCAGCCCAGTCACTCTATACAAACTAAAGGTCAAACGTCCAAAAAAATTCAACCAAAAATTTTATAATAACTAATCGTAAAATCCATAATTTTCGAGATATTTGAGAAAAACTGATTTTCTTGACTTTTGGCCTTCTGCAACTTTTGTAGCCGCGCCAGTTGGCTTCGTAGGTTTTTAAGAAAATGTTTATAACTTTTCACTTGGATTTTTTTAGAAGCTTGAGCTTTTATTTGTATTTTACTGGACTATTACAATTTAAAAGTATTCTTTGGGAGCCAAGTTCGCTGTTAAACGAATACATATTTCTGGGAAATTATGCAGCATAGAAATATAGTAACCCAAATATTTTGAACAAAACTATTATTCGTTTAAGGTAGTTGTCGTGGTTAAGGCACACCGTCAGAAAATTCTTAATTTTTGTATACTAATTAAGGACATGATAATACAATTACCCTGAAAATTTGAAGTCGATCGACCGTATATAATCCGAGATAAATCAATTAAAAATTGGATAATTAACATTGATTGTATACGATCTCTGTAGTTCTGAACCAGTTTCTTATTTATTAAAAAAGAACTAACTGTCAGAAACTTTCCAAAATCTGACAGTCTTTTAAAAAAAATAAAATAAGAATTTTTTTTTGACCGTCTAATTATTTATAAATAACGGTTTAAAGTTCAACAATTTATAGAAAAGTATACATGAATATGAATACTGTATGGGTTACGTTTCCACGGGTAGTCTTGCCTACAAATTATGGATCACTTAGCTACAAGCTAGTATACTTTTGTGACGCGTATAATCTATAACTTTTTGAGAATATTGTACCATGACAACTACCTTAAATGAAACACAATTATATAATAATCTATACTAATATAACAGAGAGGAACGAAAAATCGGGTGCCTGACTGAGTCATCAATACCTAGGTTAAACTGCTGTAGCTAGAAACTTGAAATTTGGACAGTAGGTTCCTTTCATGATCTAGGCACGCAATAAGAAGAAGTTTTTCGAAATTTAACCTCTATAAGGTGATCAAAACGGATATGGAATTTTTAGATAAAAATTAAGATCTCGAAATTTCTAGAGAAGAAGTCGATTACTATTATATTCGATATATTGATTTAATTAAAAACCACTAAACTAGAAAAACTGTTATTGGAGTAAAGTTTGAGGAGGAAGTTCTGAGATAATTCGAATTTTTCTAAACGTTTTTTAAAAGCAGGGGAGCCGACAGACAAGGTTTAATCGTAAATTGTTAATAAACAGATACTACAAAGCAAATTGAAGACCTCGGTGCAAGAACCGGGCAACTCCATTTCAGACCGAAATTGAGTTATTGTATTTAACATATAGAATTTTTTGTTGCGCATCTTTTGGAGCAAGAATCAGGCAAATCCAACGATTCCCTACTAAGTTAGCACGGGAAAGGATTTATCTGATAAGCCATTACGGTGCAAGAGTCAGGCAACTCCAGGAGATACCTGATTTTAGCACCGAAATGTACGCGTGTAGTGGGAGATGTCGGGGTGAGAATTTTAACGGTAACCTTCCAGCGGCTTCAATCGTGTGCGGTATGCGGTGGGATTAGTTTGTTTTATAGTTTGTTCCATGCAATATTGTGCAATACGTTGTAATGTCGTCGGAAACTGAAAGTGAGCCTTTTCAAGATTCGGGGAGTGAATATGTTCCGAGTGACTTGGATCAACCTAGTACAAGTAGAGCATCGGATGAACGGCCGCCTAAGACAAAAAAAAAGCGTGTTCGCAAAAGTTTGGATGGGGCGTCGACGAGAGAAAAAAGAGGTAGAAAACGAGTAAGAAATGAAAGTGGCTGGCAAAGAAATGTGAGGAAAAAGCTAAAAGCCTGTGGGGAAGAGCATGTCAATTCTGTGAAAAAGGTTGTACCCAAAAGAATAGTGGGAGCGTCTTGTACTTGCCGGCTTAAATGTTTTGACATAATAATTGAGGCACAAAGAATGTCTATTCTTACTTCTTTTAACGAAATAGGAACAAAAGAGAGGACCCAAATTCTGGCCATGTTAACGAAGATGAAGACGCAGGAAATGTTAGCGATGCTTCCTATATTTAAAATATTATTTGTTTACGATACTTCAAGACAAACATTTAATTTTCAATAAAAAAATGCAAAATCATTATATGTGTTTTGACTCTATTTTCAAAGTTTGGGTTTTCGGGGCAAGAAACAGGCAACTCCATTTTTTCAAACTTCTTTTTCACCTTATGCAAATAAAAAGTAGTATCTAGGTAAAAACAACTTATCTAATTTTACTCTAGTGGACTCGTGACATTCAGTAGATTTTTTTAAAATTTCTTGAAAATATTAAGTTTTTTTCGATTTCCCAACATTTTAAAAAAGTGGAGTTGCCCGGTTCTTGCACCGAGGTCTTCAATTATAAAAAGATGCTTCAAAATGGAGCAAATGAGGACAAACAAAACAAACAATACATGATTACAATGCTATCTTAACATACTTATCCTGCATTTTAATGAATTCATTATTATTGGAGAACTTGTTTTGATTCCATACGCACTATTAATGAAATTAGACCAGCCTTGATTTATATTTATGTTGTTTTATTGCGTGCTGGTTTGTATTCAAGTACACAACAATAATCGAATTAATCCACCCCTGCATTCCATATGACGGCATAACATGTTGTTTTACTGTGAATTATTTTGTTTTTAGGTTCAGTACACCTGCGCCAACGACGTGAAGTGTACGGTAGTGAGTCGTTGGACATACCGTCCAATTCGATATCGGATAACGCGGCGGGTTCGTCGTTGCGCGGTCCATATTTTGATACGTCAGTCTCCAAAAACGTCACGGCCCTCGTTGGCAAAACGGCTTCACTTAACTGCCGTGTTCGAAACCTTGGAAACAGAACGGTAAGTTATTTTTCAAACTCTTATAGAACTTGTTGAAGTGAACGCAGAGAATTTTTACAGAACGCAATGGCGATACCATACATCGCATGCTATAAATGGTAAATCATTTTTACACGAGGTATGAATACTACAATTAATAGTATAGTGAAATTTTCCGACTACTTTAGTACATTAGAAACCATCATGGAGAGAAGACATATTATTACGGAAATTTCATGCGTTTATTTAAAAAATGTTATAATGTAACACTGGTGTTTTATTACAAGGTTGAAATGAGAATAACTGAAAAATACCTCTTTGGCCAATATTGAGATAAATCGACCGAGCTGGGTGACAGCTCCAGACTCGCATTTGGGAGGTTCGGGTTCGAATCCCGGTGGGGGCAGATGTGGCTGAGACTTTTTCTTACTGCCTCTCGCCGAGGAACGGTAATTCCTGTACCGGCCATCTTGATTGAGGTTTTCCATGGTTTCCCTTAATTAATTCCATATAAATATCGAGATGGTTCCTTATTCAAGGCCGTGGCTGATTACCTATCAAACTCCTAGTTCAAAAATTACCTACCTTATCCTAATTTTCTATAATTCCTTCATTCGCCCATTGCTATTACATAAGTTGAAGTTTTAAAAAAATGCAGAAAATTTCGGGAAGTGGTAAATAGAAAATAGTAATGGTGCGAATGGTATCTGTTATTATGACATAAAGCCGAGAAACAGACGCTAAACGCATTATTATTATTAGAAATAAATCGTGAATTGTTTACCACCATCGTGTAGACAATTTTATCTAATTTACAAATATATAGGCTTAGATATATTAAAAAAAAACCGGGTCGCAGTGCCAAAACCCTGCCGACAATATAGTGTATTTGCTAATACAGGTATTGTGGCTTTATTACATGAACTTAAGTTTGCTTTTGGACCCCTTAATACACCCCTTACAATAATAATTTTATTAGTTGAAATATTGTTATCAATCCAACATCTGCACCAAATTAAATACGACCTTCAGTATTTAAATTCGTATAAGCAAACTAGTGTTTTCATAAAATTTGTAAGTCCGGTCCTGTCGGGCCGATTTGCTTATAATTTTAGGAGCACTTTTTAATTGCTACGAAAGGGTTAAATTTCAATTTTGAAACGATTCTGAGATTTTTTTCGGTATTTTTGGGCCCAAAAACTTTTTTCAACCCCTAAAAACTACCCTTAAAATGACCCGATTGGGCCCATTTTAAATAGGCTTCGTGCGGTGATGGATTCCAACATATATGCCAAATTTCGTTAAAATGAATTAACTCCTTCGAAAGTTATTGCCCGCACACATATATATATATATATATATATATATATATATACGTATATAAATATATATATATATATATATATATATATATATATATATATAAACATTTTTAAAAATGGTGGCAAAGTGTTTAGGAGGTTATGAAACGGCGAGAAATTTTGGTCCGACCCCTAGGTCCCGCCATCCGACCAACGCCAATAGTGTATGTTGCCATATGGCAAATACACTAATAATCGAGATATAGGCCTTGGAGAGTCATGCGTTTGGGACATTCTGTATATGAACATCAGCTATACATTACTTTAAATACACAGAACAAATCTGCCTTTATAAATATTAGAATATCTACTAAAATATCTTCTAAAATCATTGCAATGACCAAAAAAATATTTTTTTCTGAGCA
This sequence comes from Venustoraphidia nigricollis, assembly GCA_034508555.1. NCBI lineage: Eukaryota > Metazoa > Arthropoda > Insecta > Raphidioptera > Raphidiidae > Venustoraphidia > Venustoraphidia nigricollis. The sequence goes on from JAVRKA010000062.1 coordinate 1,316,525, forward strand.
ATGCCCTTTTAAAAAACTATAAAACAATGTGAAATTTTAATTTTTTAAAATTAATTACTTACTATACCTGTTTCAAATATTTGTAAAGCTAACATTTAGGAAAACATATTTATGTACCTTTCTTACATTAATAAAAGCTAAAAATATGCCCCAGACAGAGTGAAAACGAACATATACAATATATAACAATTCACGTTTGTTGAAAATAAAACATAATTGAATTACATTCTGTTTTTGACGTGACTAGTTTTACTTTTTTTTTTGTTTTTTGTTTTTTTGATTCTGTGAATTTAAATTGATTTCGATGCTCAGTGGGACATGACTTTAGTTTTTAAAATGTTCATTATTAATTTTTTTACGAAAATTGAAACAACCAGCAGCATTGTGTTCGACAGGAGGCAGTAATTAAAAAATGTTCAATAACGAATTTTCATTTCGTTGTTAGGATTAATAACTTTCAAACTTTATTTACCATCGATTTTTTTGTAAGTAGGACAGTTGAAGTTCAGTTCATTAAAGTAAAAAAAATAATTAAAATTAAAGTTTAACCCGATTTAAAAAAACTAGACTAAAAATAGAACAAATTTGTCGTTATTTTTACTAGTCTCTTCCGTTTCACGAGGAAAATGACGTTGGTGTATAAAATGAATGTATTTTCAGATTTTTCTCATTATAAATATATTATTTTGCATAATTTCAAAATCATCAAAACTTTTGTACTAATGATGAAAAATATAGTTAAACTATTAACTTTTAATGGCAGTAAACTAAATCGGCTGATTTAATTTTAAAAGCTGTTGAGACTTTTCTGATGGCAGCGTAGGTACATATTTATATAAAAAGAAAATTTTTTAAAAACCTTCCTGTCACTTGTATGTTTTTCTGGATTGCAGAATTAGGAAGCTAGAGATATTAAGAAAGTTTTGCTGAGAGTTAGATTTTAAGTGTTATATATCAAGAACATTTTCGAATTATGTCCAATAATTAATGAATACTTTGATTATAGATTTGTAATAGATGGTTCATAGAAACAATGACGTCGTCTATAATACCTAAATGAACACAAATAACGGAAAAAATATTTTGTGAAATGTATCTTTTTTTTGTGTTTTGTTTTGTCATAAAATATTTATATTACTCACGTAATATTCGCAGTTTAAATAAATATGTATTAAAAACATTTCAGCTATTTCAAATATCGAATGACAAACTAAATTTAAGTAAAGCAATAAATACGTTTCGTTACAAATTTTTGATTTCCTTAACAATTTCTTTGATGTATTATTAAAATAAATAATTTTGTGTAAGATGTACGATAATTTTTACAGAAATTTATATTGTAATTTTGGCGTTTGAGATTAATTTTTTTTTACATTTAATATTTTTTATGTTGTATTACATCTATAACATTGATAGAAGTACAGACCAAATAATAATCGACAAAACTTTACCAATATTCTTATTTATTATTTCCAGTGGGAAATATAAACACAAAAGACGGGTCGCAGTGCCGAACCCTGTCGACACTATAGTGTATTTGCTAATACAGGCATTGTGGCTTTATAACTTGAATTTAAGTTTGATTCTGGACAAAATAAACTAATCCCTTATACTTCTTGAAATAATAATTTTTTTCTCAATTGAAATATTACTATCAATTCAACATCTATAACAAATTAAATACAACCTTCAGTAAGTAAATTCGTTATATGCAAACTAATTTTCTATCAAGCTGATTTTATTAAAATTTTATCAGCACATTTTAATCTTACATTTCAATTTTCAAACGATTCTGAGAATCTTTTCGGTATTTTTAAGCCCAAAAATATTTTTAACCCCTAAAAATAACTATAGAATAGCCCTATGGAATACATTTTGAATAGGCTTCGTGCGATGATGGATTCCAGCATGTGGACTAAATTTGATTTAAATCAATTAAATCTTCCGAGAGTTACCGTGCCGTAAACATTTCCAAAAATGGTGCAGAATTGCAGCTTAGAGTGATGTGAAACAGCGAGAAATGTTGGTCCGCCACCCGGCCGATGCCAATAGTGTGTGTGCCATATGGCAAATACACTGAAAAGATGTATTTTTGTTTATATACCCTACTAATGGAAATAGTAAACTGACAGCCCGTAAATTAACAACACACATCCATCTCGAGAAGGTAAACACTTGGCTGGGCATAGAACTTTTTTCTGCCTTAAATATAAATAAACACAACAATAGTGGTGCAACAATTAAACTTCATATCATTTATTTCTTTATCTGTCACGTCTTTTCGGAAATACTTATGCGAGTGAAATTGTATAAAACACAGCACCCACGAATTTGACATTAAACAACTCCATAAGGCGATTTTTGTCAAGGTTAGTAGACTACTAAGGTTGGGCGCAGCCTTGTTGAAAAAAATGACTAGACGAGATGGGTGAGAGGGCGGGAATAATAATAATAATAATATTTTTTATTGTGTTAGGACTGTATACAGTTTACACTCGTCTTATACATCAAATACATCAAAATACAATCATAAATCGCTATCATTAAAGGTGGTGCTCAAATATTCACCAATATTATAAAAACAGTTTTTTATTAAATATTGTTTTATTATTTTTTTAAATTGTGTTAGCTGTAAGTTTTTTACAGTCAGAGGTAATTTATTAAAGAATGTGGGTCCATAGTAGGATATTCCGGATTTTATTTTATTTATGCGGTGAAAATTAACGTGGAGGTTGCCTTTATGACGTGTATTATAATTATTTTCATAGATATTGTAATTGTTGAGATTTTGCTTAACATGTAAGAGAGCCTTGAGACTTTTTCCCAACTGCCAAACGTTCATTATAATTGAAAAACTAAGGCAAGGGTTTCGAATGACGTAAGCAATCGATTCAACCTATCACAGACGTTCTCTACTAACATTGGATATTGCAGGTCGCCCTGGTTGCTCAAATCACGCGAGTCGAGAATATCGCCACGTTGGTGGGTCTCTACTCTTTCACCTACAAAATGACAGGGAAGGGATATTATACCGCTGTTGAATTGCCTTTGTGTTGCCTCGTGTGTAGACGGCCCAAATTTGAAACACCTTATATATTACGACAACATTTTGACAAAATACCATAAAAAATGTTATCTTTTGAACGCGCTTGTTAATTATTATTATGTTTCTCCTGGATATAGCTGTGAACTGGACAAGATTGAACTTATCTGTAGGATAGGAAGGCGTTTCTATTACTGGTTCACTTTGTTGTTTGTTATAAGTGGATATATTTACGAAACACCTGCCTTTGCACCAGAAATAAGTTGTTCGTTTGTTTCTTTTACACTTATATATCATAATTTCAGTACAAGCTGGGCTATTCGGTTACCGTAACTCTATCCAAGTACACCGATACGTGACAGTGTTGCATCCGCCAAACTTTCTTTTCTAACTCTGAAATCACAAAGCCGTGACACTGTCCGTTTCTATTTACTCTCAACTATTCATTGTCATTTTATATTATTTTTGAAATAATTATTTATTTAATTTAATTTAGCAAAATGGACAAAATATCATTGTGTAGCAATATGGCAAATAAAAAAGTACACTAGTTATTTTAAACCGAGTTAATTCAAAATATTAAAACTAGAGTACATTTCTCCAAATTGAATCACTTTTCAGAAAAAATCCAATAATTTAGTGAAGAATAATCCAAGATATTTCAAACGCTGTGCAAATTTGAATTACACTTTCGGAAATCTGTGGTTGCTGTACAGACTCTTAAACCGTAAAAAAATAAAATTCAGAGCTTTAAAAATGGTCCAAAATAAGAATCCCATAGCCAAATTTTAACTTCTAGGTCTCCGAATTAAACCTACGGTTTAAACAAGTAATACACGCAAGTACATTTAATATTACGAAACGCATGTTCAAAAAACAAAAAGATATTAAAAAAGAGCAATGCGTGTAACTTTTACGCACGATTAAAGTAAAACTTCTTCGGTGTAGTGGCATATTTTACGATTGAACTAAAATAAAAATAAATAATACATGTTATTTGGATTTTATTTTCCCTTTTATGGTAAAATTTTGCAATTTCGTCGATTCCTTCTTTTTGAATTATTGTTGAATCTACGTCAAAACATTCAACGTCCTTCTGACACCTAATTTTCTGAGTTTCAGTGTACATTTTTTAACTCTGGAGTATCTATGAACGTGTATCACGTCGTACTAATTAAAAAATTGTACATATTTACGAGATTAACTTAATAGATACGGATTATTTGCATACAATATTAACAAGTCAAAGGTTATTTCAACCCTTATAAGTGATAGTTTATTTACTCGTTAAAACATATTTTTAAAGCAATTACTGCTTTATTGAACGGATATTATTTGATCTATTTATGAATTAATTTATATTTTAAGGTAATACCGACAATAGATCATAATTTGCTAAATTAAATTTAAGGTTAAATACTTTTCACTATGTGTTCAAATTTTGCACATGACAAAATGAATAAATGACATTTACCACAATGTATGTCGGTAAACTAGAAATTTTACAACTGTGTGGCCATCTATTGACCAAAAGCTTCAAAAGTTACCTTAGAAAATGTCTAACTTACCAATATGTCAATACTCCTTTGCATAAACTGAACGTTACTTCCGTGAGCAAATGTTACTTCCCGGTAAAAAAGATCTCCCCTCATTTTGTGACTAAAACCGAGCTGGGTAGAGTAGTGGTACAGCACTAGACTCGCATTCGGGAGGTCCGGGTTCGATTCCCGACGGGGGCAGATGTGGCTGGGACTTTTTCCTACTGCCTTTCGCCGAGAGACGGTAATTCCTGTACCGGCCATCTTGATTGAGGTTTTCCATGGTTTCCCTCAATTAATTCCAGATAAATATCGAGGTGGTTCCTTATTTGAGGCCATGGCCGATTACCTATCAAACTCCTAGTTCAAAAATTACCTACCTTATCCTAATTTCCTGTAATTCCTTCATTCGCCCATTGCTATTATATAAGTTGAAGTTTAAGAAATGTAGAAAAAAAACGGGAAGTGGTAAAATGAAAAATAGTAATGGTGCGAATGGCGTCTGTTATGACATAAAATCGAGAAACGGACGTTAAACGCATTATTATTATTATTATTATTATTATTATTATTATTATTATTATTTTGTGACTAAAGAAGTTTTACTTCAAAAAACATAGAAACAACGTAAATACAGTTTATTGAAATCAACTTAGGATAACTTTCACTAACTATTACTTATTTGCAGTGAACAAACCCTGGTTTAATTTTGTGCACTGTTTGTGGCTCAGTTTGAGAAACCACTTCAAAATTCGCCTCGCAACCTTACAATATTAGGTATTATAAACACATAAATGTTAATTTTTGGTAACTAATGTATAACATGTTTTAAAAACACTCTCTTCAGTGTTACTTTAAACCATTTTCTTACCTTTAAAATAAGATCCACAAAACTCAAACACACGGGAACACCCCTCCGTATTTGATACGATGACGTAATCAACTACAATTACTATTTTTATAACTATTTTACATAGATAATAATGCGTTTAACGTCCGTTTCTCGACTTTATGTCATAACAGACGCCATTCGCACCATTACTATTTTTCATTTTACCACTTCCCGTTTTTTTCTACATTTCTTAAACTTCAACTTATATAATAGCAATGGGCGAATGAAGGAATTACAGGAAATTAGGATAAGGTAGGTAATTTTTGAACTAGGAGTTTGATAGGTAATCGGCCATGGCCTCAAATAAGGAACCACCTCGATATTTATCTGGAATTAATTGAGGGAAACCATGGAAAACCTCAATCAAGATGGCCGGTACAGGAATTACCGTTTCTCGGCGAAAGGCAGTAGGAAAAAGTCCCAGCCACATCTGCCCCCGCCGGGAATCGAACCCGGACCTCCCGAATGCGAGTCTAGTGCTGTACCACTACTCTACCCAGCTCGGTTATTTTACATAGATGGAGACCATGGTTTGCAAAGTTAGACAAATATAGAGGGTTCATCTTTAATCTGGAAGGCAGTTAAATATGCGCTCCTCTACTAACATTTTTCCTTCAGATTGGCAGCTGTTAGCTACTGCTACTGACACTATTACTACTAAGACTAATGATTAACTACTAACACTCAATGCTTTCACGTTTCTGATATTTTTATAACTGATATTTTTAAGGCCTAAAAATGTAATTCGATTTATATTGATTAGTATTTTTATATATAAATAAGTGTTATCAGATCTAAATTAATTTCCCTGGATCGAGGAAATTTTTTATTGGTTTGAGGAAAAAGAACATATTGTCATATTTTCCTGATTGCTTGGGAACTTGACAACAAATTTTAAAAAAACCCGGGTCGCAGTGCCAAAACCCTGCCGGCAATATAGTGTATTTGCTTGTATAGGGCCGTGTGGTTTTATACTTTTATTATGTGAAATTAAGTTTGTTTTTGGGCAAAATAAAAAATTTAACCCCTTAATACACCCCTTAAAATAACATTTTTTTCTTAAATGTAATATTATTATCAATCTAACGTCTACACCGAATTAAATACACTCTTCAATAAATAAGTCACTATCTGCAAACTAGTGCTTTCATAAAATTTGTAAATCCGGTCCTGTCGGGCCTATTTTATTAAAATTGTGGGGACACTTTTTAATCACTACCAAAGGGTTAAATTTCAATTTTGAAACGTTTCGGAGAATTTTTTCGGTATTTTGGGGCCCAAAAACATTTTTCAATCCCTAAAAACTACCCTTAAAATACCCCGATTACGCCCATTTTAAATAGACTTCTTGCGGTGGTGGATTTAAACACGTGGCCCAAATTTCGTTGAAATCAATTAACTCTTTCGAAAGTTATCGCGCGTACACACACATATATATATATATATATATATATATATATATATATATATATATATATATATATATATATATATATATATATATATACATACATATATATATAAACATTTTTAAAAATGGTGCCAAAGTGTTTAGGAGGCTATGAAACGTCGAGAAATTTTGGTCCGACCCCTAGGTCCCGCCATCCGACCGACGCCAATAGTGTATGTTGCCATATGGCAAATACACTAAAAAATAATTGATTAATTAAAGAGAATAAGTTTGTATTGGCAATTCGCAAAAACATTTTCAAATATTCTCGCATCTATCGGTTCTTTCCTTGTAAAATTGGTAGCTAATGAACCACGGTTAAATGGAGGATTTATGTTTTTATTTTTTATCAAATCAACGCTGCAACACATATATAGACTATAGATCATTGTATTATATTTTTAGGTTTTTAAAATGCTTTTCAATTAAGAATTTATAAAACACTATCAACATATTACAATGACGCATTTCTATTTTTAAAGCAACACTTGCGACCCATAATAATAAGTTCATAAATACGTCATACGAACACTGACGAACCCTAACATGTATGTGCTTAACACGTGCGTGATCGTTTTTTAATTGTGGCTTTCGAATTTCATGAAGTGATAAAGTTAACATCAGAAAGCAGATAACAGACACAAGAAAAATGAAGTGGTTGGACATAAAAAGCTGTTCGGTAAATACAACATAGTTTTAATAATTTTCAGTGCTATATTAAAATCTGTAGAATGAAAATGTGAAGTAAAAACTGAATGTCGATAAATTCAAAGCAACTTCGATTATTGCCAATGCAATGTGTTAAGACCTTTAGAGAGAAATGAAGGGAAAAGAAGGCTGCTATAACTTTTCATACGTTCACATGATTAATGTTCGAGCTGAACACACTTTCAAAATGAAATTTCATCTATACTCACAGCAGAGCACCGTACGGAACACTGTTCGCTGGCTCATTGAAAACAGGCGCCAACGAATTCAGTGTTGCCAACTTGGGAATAAAGTCTCTAGAACTATGAATTTTTCGTAAGATAGAAATTTATTTGTGATTAAAGCAAACCATAATGTATTTATTTTTATAGCTTGACATTTAAGTAACTGCATACTGTGTCGCAAACAAAATATAAAACGACGTAATTTATAATAATAAAAATGTAAGGTTCTCGAGATACGGTACGGTAGAAAATTTTACACATACAGGATCTCTGACCGAAATTAATATACATCGAAGCTGAGCTTCGATGTATAATAATATATAATAAAGTCCAGCTAAAGATTTTTTTATTCAATCACTCTCGTATCTTTCTGTCTGTACGCCAGTCCGTCGATCACAGCTTATTTTTTTCTAAATTACTTGACGAAAAAAGTTGGAATTTGGTACATATATAGGGTTATATGAACCAGTTACGACGTATAGCGTAAATAAGTACATTTTAAATTTTGGGGTGCAAATTATAATAACTGTGAACTGCTTATTATTTAGATAATGTCAAATGAAAACAATGTTAACAATTGAGAAAATATACTCAGATTTTGAGGGGCAAATTAAAATACAAAAAAAAAATCAAATGCATCATGTGACATAGTAAATGAACGGACTCGTTATGAGAAATACAAATGTATATATTTTTCTATAATTTTAAAATACACATTTAAAAGATATTAAGGAAAATATACAAAAATCGAAAATTCCTCCCTCTCTTATCTCCGAAACTTAAAATTTTGACAAAAATAGAGAATATTGGACATTACTCATAGTTTATACGAAAATTTAAATGAAAATCCTAAGTCTTAAAGTTTCTACAAGAAACGGAAGGCTACGGATACCCTCCCCACGCAAGTTCGGCTCGCACTTGACCATTTTTTTTTGTATTTTTTGTAAATAAAAAAATGTTACGTATAATTAATATACGGCGACTGTGTAAAATATCGATATATCAGTTATAACAAAATTTTTTATTATCAATTTTTACTAAATATTAACAGGTTGGCAGGAAAACTTAGGTATCTGGCAACAATGAGCACAATACAGAAATGGTGGCCTCATTGAAAACATGTATCGGTGCATTTATATAAACGCTGAGTAGACACTTCTACTTGACATATTATGCATCTACTTTTACTTTCCCTTTAGTAACAACTTTAAGTTTGAAAGTAAAAAACATAAACAGTTTACCTACATAAAGACTTTTTGAAGTTGGTGTAGTATTTTCAGAGTCAGTTGAAAACGTATCTAAAGCATAAAGTGGCGGCTGCTTATAAATTAAATTTAAGAGATTGCTTACAAGCTTATGGATAACGTAACAACCCACAACACATTTGAGACATGGATGGATAAAGTTACCGAGAAGCAAACCAATAAAGTAACAAAATAACAGTCCTGTTTTTTTATAGAAATCGGTCAGGTAACTCAGGATAAATCTGTTTTGGTTATTTTGTTGAAAATATTTTGTCCCAAGATATTGAAACATTTACAAAAGAACCAAAATGATCTTTGAACTGCAATAATAATTTGCGAAAATATGACGTTTTATGTGATGTCATTAAAATTGAATTTAACTGATCATTAAAAAATTTTAATATTTTAATTTGATTAAATAATTTAAAATAATAGTTATATTTTGAATTTTAATTACGCAATATTTGTGGAAAATTTAAATTGTAATCACACTTTCAAAATATCTTTCGACAAGATTCCACTGGTCACCCCCTTTTAGGGTTTATACGATTTATCTTATGATCATAATTACATCATAATTATTCTTATTTGTAACGTGTTCTTTGCATTGTAGTGTTTTGCATTTATGCGTTTAAATGAAGTACATATTTAAATAAAAGTAATCAGCTTGTATTTACATTTCGAAAGTTAAAATCTCAGCGATAAATAATTAATGATCACTCAGATATTTTTTAGTGAGAATTTCAAAAATTCAAATTTTTTCGAAAATATTTTACAGCTTTTCTGCACGTGATTTTACAAACAAAAAAATTACAATTCATTTAGAATCGTTAAACTGGTGAAATAATTTTGGTGAAAGGTGTCTTTTATCAGAACATATTTTATTAGAAAAATTCTTTCATAACAACATTGAAATTGTCACAGAAAACGTATAATATATAAAATAAAAAATATTAAAATAAATAAATGAGTTTTGTGTGCATTGAAAGCTTCGTTCTTAGTTTTGTTAGATGTTAACCTGAAGCGTAAATGCGTAAGTTAATATTTATAGCAGTTAGACATTGCCGGAGTTTCGACCTTTTGTCTGCCACGTAGATTGTTCAGATTCATTACGTTAATAAATTTAAGTCCACGGGTTTACCATATTATTACGTCTTGTATAAACAGTACACTGGCGAAACACTAGGAGAGGTGATGGTGACTTCTTCTCCATAGCCTGCGACATTTAATTTTCATTAACGGCTATGTAAGCGCTATGCACTAATGCCACTTCCTATGTATATTTCGATGTTAAGTTTATTAGTTAGTTTTTAACTTCTTTGCACAAATTAATTTCCTTCTTTTTCGCCTTTTTCTACAAATTTTTAAATCGTCGGACGATTTAGTCTTTATTTATGGCGTGCTTTTTTGGAAATATACAACTGTGAATTGCTTGTTATTTAGATAATGTCAAATGTTAACAATGTTAACAATCTAATAAATATATTCCGATTTTAGGGGGCAAATTAGAATACGAAAAAAAATTCAAGTGATTCATGTGACGTACCAAATGAAAGGTCTTTTTGTGAGAAATACAACTACATATATTTTTTAATAATTTTAAAAGTTTAAAAGATACTAAAGAAAATATATGGAAATCGAGCATCCCCCCTTTTCTTCGAAACTGCTAAACCTAAAATTTTGAAAAAAATATATTTTATAGGAAAATCTAAACGAACATTCCAAGTCTTACAGTTCTCACGGAAAACAAAATGACAGCGAACCCCCTCCACGCGAGAGTTACGTAACCATCCTATGATCCACCATATATATTATGTTGGATCCTCATATTAAGCATTCTTACATACGTGACTATCTTTTTGCAACCTCATGACTTCCCATGGGAAAGTGGTCACAGTGGCAAGCATGTTAATGTGATAAATAGGACTGACTTCTGCCTGTGAGGGAACAGATGGTAATCAGTGAGTTAAGATCAAGATTATTATCTATGTTCAACTAATAAAAATAAAGATTTTTGAAATCAATTAAAAAGTGTTTAATTATTTAAAACTACTCGAAACCACGTGCATATAACTGGCGCAGTCTTCCGGCTTGAAGAAGCAAAATTATTAATCAAGCGAAAATTGCTAATAATAAAAAGCTATCAAGACAACTTTTTAAAACAAGTGAAAATTTTTTAAAAAGTGATCTTCAAGTTGCAACCTACACTCATTAAACAAAAAATTGAATATTATAATAGATAATAAATATATCTATCGTAAAATAAAATACAGCAAATTACGTATTTAATTTAAAATAAATATACTACATATTGTATCATCTTTAAAAAACAAAGAAAAACTGCTGTTCCAAAGAGGCCGGTAAGCCCTCTCGTGCAGCTAGAATCAAAAAAGAAGAAAGCCAAGCAGCCAACAAACCTAGCTCACCTTCAAAATCAACATTCACAAACATTTGAAGCATGAAGACTACAATTATTTTAATGTAAGTTAGATTATAAGATTTGTCTTTGGTTTTCATGTCTGTCAGACAATAAAATCACTAATTAGTTCAGAAAACTACGAATTAGAATCAGAAATAATGCTAAACAGCAAAAGACGATCCTGGCCTAACTTCCACCTTGGACACAGAAAATAATATAGCTTCAATCCTTACAATTGAAAACCTATCCATCAACTAAATCAAAATGTCAATCACACAAATTAGTAAAGACACTTTCCAATTCGTTCCATCAATAGATGGATCCAACGCTGATGATCTCAACGAATTCATAAATTTAATCGATTATATTGTCGCAAAACATGCAATTCCTAGACCTGCCACCGGGCAAAATACACCCGATGAAATTTACAATAACGTACAGTTATTATATGGCATATTATCAAAAATACACGGAGATGCCAAACATTCTATTCGTGCACATTTAGCAAACGACTGGATCTCCATTAAAAAAATTTTACAAGAAACATTTTGTGACCCTCGAACCGAACTACAACTTAAAGCGGAAATTCAACAATTACGTCCCAAACACACAGAAAAATACATAAAATATTACGAAAATCTTGTCGCATTAGTTAGTATTTATAGTTCAAAAATTGCCGTCAATGAGGAACAAGCTTTTAAAAACAAATCTGCTCTTGAAACAGCTTTACATAACCTAATAATGTATACCTTAGAGCCTATGGGCACTATGCTAAGATTCAGACGACCAACAACAATGGCTGAAGCAAAAACTCTCATAATTGAGGAAAGTAGAGCAATAGGCGAATATCCACCAAAATTTTCAAGAATTAATTACACTAAGCTTCCAAACACGTTTCAACCTACACAAAATCAGAACCCTCAACATTTTAGGCAACCAAAACAAAATTATGAAAAATTTCAAAATCAAATTAGGCCTCAAGGCGTATCAATTCTAAATAACAAACCAAACGTATTTGCCCCAAAACATCCGCCCCCTATATATAGAGCAAACCCCACACCTATGTCGACTCAAATTTCTTATCAATATCCTAAAACACCAACTATGCGAACATTGAAAGCAATGATACACGATGAACTCTATTCTATTCTTAACAGTGAGATTGAATCTGAAAACATTCACGAAAATGTTGAACCAAACTTTGAAACAATAGACAATAACGATTCATTTACAAACGCTGACTATACTCAAATTGATTTTTTTAGACAAAACAACGGAAGTGAACAACAGTGCCAATTTGTCGAACTTCCTACAACTAGATTAAATTTTATACAGACCAACTCAAAAAACTCTCACGATCCCCATTCGCTTCCTTATATATTAATAAATGAACCCCCTTTAAAAATTCTAATAGATTCAGGTGCATCTACCTCATATATAACAGAAAAGGCTGCACAATCTTTTTTCCGAAATTATATAACCCCCTCAAATAACACAATTGATACAGCAGGAGGAAAAATAACAGCCAAAGGTCAAATAACGATACCCTGTTTTCCTGAATTCAATTCACCAAACACTAATATAAATTTTTTAATAATACCAAAATTCAACAAGTTTGATGCAATAATTGGTACACAACCCCTGCGTGACCTTAATGCTCAAATTGATTACAATAAAAATATTCTAAAAACAACCAATTCAGAAACAATAATTCATTTTCAAAAACAAAAGCAACAAATTATTTTCGAAACGATTGTTCAAGCCAATAGTTCAAAAGTTGTTAAAATTCCTGTAGAACATGAAAACGGAGACATATTTATAGATAGTCAATACAATGGCACTATGAAAACAACGCCTATGTTAACATCTGTTGAGAATGGATTGGCGACAGTTGAATTCACTAATCATGGGAATACTCCGTATCTTGTACAATTAACATCACGTTTGAAATCAATCCCACTGAAACATAATTACAGCATACACATGGCAAATAAGAAGCACGCTTCTTATGACATTGATATAGCACAACTCATCCGAACACAACACCTGCAATCTCATGAAAAACAAATGATAACAAAATTATGCACCAAATTCAAGGATGTGTTTTATATCGGTAATAGTCCTCTCACTTTCACTAATAATGTCAAACATCAAATAAGAACAAGCGACGAATCTCCAATATATCAAAAACCTTATCGTATTCCACACGCAAATAAAATAGATGTTCAAAATGAAATATCCAAACTCCTCAATCAAAACATTATCCGACCTAGCTACTCACCATGGTCAAGTCCCGTCCTTCTTGTTCCAAAAAAACAAGACGCTTCTGGTCTAACAAAAATGAGACTCGTAATTGACTACCGTAAACTCAATGACAAAACAATACCAGATAAATATCCACTTCCCAACATCGAAGACATCCTAGACAAACTAGGACGTGCACAATACTTTACGACAATAGATCTTGCATCAGGGTTCCATCAAATTGAAATGGACCCGAATGACATACAAAAAACAGCATTTGTAACAGACAATGGCCACTATGAGTTTTTAAGAATGCCATTTGGACTCAAAAATGCTCCATCAACTTTTCAAAGAGTGATGGATAACATACTGAGAGGCATCCAAAACCACTTTTGTCTAGTTTACATGGATGATATTATTGTGTTTTCAGCAAGTCTAGAAGAACACATTGTACATCTTAGTAAATTATTCACAAGGTTAAGGCAAGCAAACTTAAAAATTCAACTAGACAAAACTGAATTTTTAAGAAAGACAGTAAATTTCCTTGGACATGTTATTACACCTGAAGGCATTAAGCCCAATCCTGAAAAAATTTCCGCAATTTTAAATTATCCCATCCCCAAAACGCAAAAGGAAATTAAATCATTTCTTGGTTTATTAGGCTATTACCGCCGTTTTATACCCAATCTGGCAAAATTGACTCACCCCTTAACGTCTTGTTTAAAGAAAAATGCGAAAGTCGTCCATTCAGAAAAATTTATAGAATCATTTGAAACATGTAAAAAATTATTAATTAATGAACCAATTTTAACTTTTCCGAATTTCGAAAAACCATTTATAGTAACTACCGATGCTAGTAATACAGCTATTGGCGCAGTTCTTTCACAGGGCATAATTGGTCAAGATAAACCTATTGCTTATATTAGCAGAACGCTGAATGACCATGAAAAGAACTATGCCACAATAGAAAAAGAATTACTGGCTATTATTTGGGCTCTTTCTAAATTTAGACCATATATTTACGGAAAACCGTTTAAAATTGTTACCGACCATCAGCCAATTACATACTTAAAAAACTTAAAAGAACCAAATACTAATTCTCGACTTACAAGATGGCGACTAAAATTAATGGATTATAGCGATTATGAAATAATTTACAAAAAGGGTAAACGTAACAGTAATGTCGATGCATTATCACGCATTCCATCTTTAAATGTCGCAACCACTGATGATGAAAATGAAATCGAGGAAGACAACGTTTCTATCCTTCCGAATATCAACGATTCACCTACCATGTCCGACCAAGAACTCCTAGATATTCTTAAATCACCCCACGAAAAGATATCCGAAAATTTTTTAGAACCACAACCGAGTACTTCTACTCAAAACCTTAATTTACCTGAACATAATAAAAGTCTAGATTCGGACGAAACCGTGCATTCTGATACAGAATCCCCAATTTTAGAAATTCCCTATTCGGAACAACCACTAAATTATTATTGCAATCAAGTAGAAATTATAACAAAGAATATCCTAAAAACTAGCCATAAAGAAGAATACCTGCATCAAAAGAAAAAACGTCGATTAAAATTCTTCATTGCAAAACAACATTATGAACATGACCTAGTCAAACTGTTTAATCAGCACATAAAACCCACGCAACTTACAGCAATTTACACATCTCATGATAACATACCGGTAATTGTAAACACTTTACAAAAGCATTTTAGCTACAAGGCTTACAATATCCGTATATGTAATCAAATTTTAAAAGACATACAAGACTTAGAAACACAAGAAAATCTCGTCAACACTTATCACCTCGGGAAAACAAATCATAGAGGGATCAATGAAACAATTTTGCATTTACAAAAAAAATATTTTTGGCCGAAAATGAAAGACACTGTAACACGTGTAATTAATAATTGCGATCATTGTCAAACAAATAAATACGACAGAACACCGCCAAAACCGTATTTAGAATTAACACCTACACCAAAAAGGCCTATGGAGGTCATTGCCATAGATATTTTTCATATTTTAGGAAAAAAATACCTTACATTCATAGACGAATTTACAAAATACGGACACGCTTTACCAGTTTCATCTAATTCTACTATCGTAATAAATGAAAAATTACTTCATTTTTTCACACACCATGGAATACCTCAAGTTATAAAATCAGATAACGCAGCTGAGTTCACCAATACACTTTTTAAAGAATTTCTTGACTTTTTTAATATTGCTCATCATTTAACTACACCAAAACACCATGAATCAAACTCCACAATTGAAAGGTTTCATTCGACATTAATAGAACATTGTCGTATTTTACAAGACAAGTTTCCAGCCTCACACCCAGAGCTCTACAACGATAAAATCGATTTTGCGATTATAGCATACAATTCATCAATACACTCTAGTACAGGTCATACACCATATGAATTACACTTCCCCCAAAACAATGAAATTTTTGAATGTATTAATATCAATAAACACTTTTTACAGAACTATGTAGATGAAATGAAAAACAAATTCTCATTACTTTATGAGAAATTGTATCATAAAATTCATAAAAATAATTAATAAATGATAAGTTCAAATACACATTTTTTACATTTATAAAGAATTAACTCATAAAAATGGAAAAACTATCACTGCACTTACAAAAAGAAACTAAATTAACCTAGAAGATAAAATTGAAAACAACATTCATATTTTGACATAATATCTGTTTTATGATACATAAAAAGTGATTGCACTTTCTTCATAGTTTTCTATGTATAAAATATTACCTTTCGAGGAAATAGATATACCAAAGGAATCAATAGATCAGACTGATTACAAAATTTTAACATCAAATATTTATAAATTCTTTTCAAATTGTGAAGACAATTTATTAATAAAAGGATAAAATCTTTTAACGTTACCACAAGGCTGATATATAAAAATCAACCAAATGTATCATTTAAACAATGAAAATGAAAAAAAAAGAAATAAACAAAATTCCTGTTTTAATCCCGAATATACAAATTCCTGACAACTATGTCCTTACTACTTAAATATAAGTCCATTCAAATAAAAAAAATATATATATATGTATATGAAGTTTCCACTTTCGGTGGCATTATTTTAAATATTCATCATTCCCACTTTATGTAGTAATAATTATTGGAACTTTTGTTGTAATTATACATGTAAAACGAACAACTCTTAGAAACAAATTTTGCACAACAAAGTAAGAATTGTTCGTTACCACAGACATAACTAAGTAAAAAAAAAAAAAAAAAAAAAATGAAATGATAATAATTTTTTTTTCTCTATTGTTTAAAAGATTATCATTCCATGATAACTTTCTGACCTAAGGAGGGGGAAGTTACGTAACCATCCTATGATCCACCATATATATTATGTTGGATCCTCATATTAAGCATTCTTACATACGTGACTATCTTTTTGCAACCTCATGACTTCCCATGGGAAAGTGGTCACAGTGGCAAGCATGTTAATGTGATAAATAGGACTGACTTCTGCCTGTGAGGGAACAGATGGTAATCAGTGAGTTAAGATCAAGATTATTATCTATGTTCAACTAATAAAAATAAAGATTTTTGAAATCAATTAAAAAGTGTTTAATTATTTAAAACTACTCGAAACCACGTGCATATAACTCGAGTTCGGTTGGTATTTGACCGATTTTTTATTCTGCTCAAAGTGGCTACATAAATAGCATGCTAAACATTAGTGATTACAGTGTTCATAAATTTTATCACTGTGGTTACGTAAGAACAGTAATTAGAATACACAAATATTAGAATATGGTTTACACTTTACGCTATACATTATAATGCATTTTTTTAGAAGACATATTTGTAATAGTTATATCCTAGAAACTAGGCTTTTGATTATTTGAAATAAAATTAACTAGCCAAATGAAATAGAAATATTCTGTGCCGTAGGACTGATTATTGAATGGAAATAATTTCATCTTTGATTCACCCATAACTTTCATAATTATGAAGGCTCATATCTAGTGTTACCTAAGATAAAAATTACCTCTCGCATGATGTGAAAAAAAAACAGTTACAAAATAATATGCCTTAAATATAGGAAAGATTGATTGTTTGAATATGTACTGTAGAGTAACTGATAAATTATTCCGCCGCGATAGTGAAAAGATGCGGGGCTTGAATCCCGACGGTAACAGTGAAAACATATTTTTCTTATGCAGGATTGCAACAATGGATGATACTTAGTACATTTGTAGCAAACTATAGCTATTCTACTGTGAAAAGAATACTATAATAGTACAAAAATCTTATTTTTAGTAGCTAAAGCTCTTGTTTTCTAGTGTTCTATATACGAAATAGAAGCGAATAAAATTGCCGAGAATATAATATAGTCCCGAATTGTTTAAAATAGCCGGTATTTAGTCTGATATGAGTCGACAAGCATTACAAACAGCAAGTTTTGCTGCCAAATTCACGAAAGGAATTTATTGAAGACATGCTGAAAAATGTTTTATTTGGCTCAGTTTGACACGTAACTTAACCGACCACCTATTTCTTGTAACAGCGTTGCGACGTTGATAAACTGCGACCGGTTTACGTATATCTGGCTGCTGCCGATGAGCTTCAGTCGACCCTCTTCGCAGTAGTTTCGTCTTCATTGAAGTAAGAACACGCGGAAGCAAACTATTTACAAATTAGAGATGGGCGATTTAGTCATCGTTCACACTAGCCGAATGCTGGAATGATTTTTTATCGGGTACATGATAAAATTTCACTCCCTTTGTTGACTCGAGCACATTTTTGAAACAGATGGACTGTGCGTGATGGATAACAAGGAACTTCTTATTATGATGTGGTACTTAAAAAAGAAAGAATGAAAAAAGTGAAAAAAAGTAAATATTGGGTGCATCCAATGTTAGAATTAGAATTAGAATTAATAATAGGGGCCAAATCGGTAGGCACTGCGACCTCTAAGGTCTATTGTGCTCCCCTAATGCTCCATCAGCTTTTTAGGATTCCCAGTTTATTGATATATTCTGGTATCCTGCCTAGACTGATGTCTTTGTAATCCTTTGGTTGCATAGATGTTGCTCCAAAGTGCTGATACCTTGTTTGCGTTACAGCTTCACACTTACAAAGTATGTGGACAGCGGTTTCCTCTGCTTCATTACACTTGCGGCAGAGTACATCGTTGGAGATACCTAACTTATTTAGGTGTTTATTAAGAAAACAATGTCCTGTTAGTAAACCGGTCACCGTTCTTAAATTGTGCCTACTGAGTTTGAGTGCTTCTGTAGTTCTTTTCCTCAAAGGTTCTTCGATGAATGCCTTGGAGTGTGTCTGTGCTGGAATTTTTTTCCAGTATTGTTTGTGTTGTTCTAAGAGCCAGTTAGCTACCGCTAGCTTGGCTGTTGCCTTAGCTATTCCAAACACAGGTTCGGGTGCTATAGACTCATTATTAGATCCTTCCTTAGCTAATGAATCAGCTGATTCATTTCCCGGAATATTGCTGTGTCCAGGTACCCAGATAAGGTTGACCCTGTTTCTACCATTTGCAAGTTGTTGCAATGTTGTTTGGCATTCCTTTACCAAGTTTGAGCATATTCTGTTGGAGTTTAGGGCTTTTAGGGCCGCTTGACTATCAGAGAATATGTTGATAGTCTTTCCATTGTAGTTCCTGGCGATGTTTTCTTGTGCACAAATTAATATGGCACAAATTTCAGCCATGAACACGGTGGCATGGACTCCTAGAGATTTACTGATGCTGAGACGTGGTCTCACACCATATACCCCTAGTCCTGTACCTGAGTTTGTTTTCGATCCGTCCGTGTACCAGATCAATCCCTCAGGATTTCATTCTTGTTCTCCTCTTTCGCAAGCATCTCTACTCAGAATGGTGACTGAGAAGTTCTTTTGAAAGATGTATTCCGGCTTAATACTGTCTGATCTCATATCAAGGATCTGATCTTGACAGCTTATCCGTTCGATTACTCTATGCCCTTTTTGCATATAAGTGGAAATCCGCATCCCGTTGCATTGCAGCCTGTATGCTCCCAATCGGGCTTCTGCCATCACCACTAAGTGAAGTGGGGGCAGTCCCAGCAAGGCTTCCATGGCAGCAGTAGGGGTGGTTCTCATTGCTCCTGTTATTGATAAACAGGCTGTTCTCTGTAGTTTGCCCAGTTCAAGTTGAGTCGTTCGTAGTTCAGTCCTGGGCCACCACACCACCGCAGCATAGGTAATTGTGGGTCGAATAACCACTGTGTATAGCCAGTGCATGACTTTTGGTTTTAAGCCCCACGTTTTGCCTATTGCTCTTTTACATGTCCAAAGCAGCAGCATTGCTTTGTTAATTTTCTTGTCTACATGGGATTTCCATGTTAGTTTAGAGTCTAACACAACCCCTAAGTATTTAACTTCTTCGGCTAGAGTAAGTCTACTGCCGAAGAGTGTGGGCAACTGGTGGTTCATAACTTTCTTTTTTCTTGTGAACCTTACCATGGTTGTTTTTGCCGGATTGACAGACAAGCCTGTTTCTCTGCACCATCTCTGTACGATGTTCAGAGCAGATTGCATCAGATCCAATAAAGTATCATAGTGTTTCCCTTGTATAAGGATCACTAAGTCGTCCGCGTATCCTTGCGTGTATGCACCGGATGCGTTTAGAAGAGACAGTAGTTCGTCTATGACCAGTCCCCATAGGAGGGGTGATAATACCCCTCCTTGGGGACAACCACGTGTCGCCTGTATTTCCACTGTTTCATTATAGAGTGTGGCTTTAACTATTCTGCTGCTGAGCATGGCAATGATCCAATGACGCAGAGTTTTGTTAATGCCTCTTTTTTCCATAGCTATGCTAATGGTTTCTATTGAGGTATTGTCAAATGCGCCCTCAATATCTAGAAACGCCCCAATAGCGATTTCCTTGTTTCCCAGCGTATTTTCAATCTTACTAACTAGATTGTGTAGTGCTGTTTCACAAGATTTCCCAGATAGGTACGCGTACTGATTTTTGTGCAAAGGCAATATTCCTAGTACGCTATCCCTAATATATCTGTCAATGATCTTTTCCAAGGTTTTCAGCATGAAAGATGAAGACTTATTGGTCTATAAGCTTTAGCTGACATGTAGTTTGTACGTCCAGGTTTTGGTAGGAACGTTATCCTTGTTTTTCTCCACCTTAAGGGAATGTGCTTTAGTGCTATACTAGCTCTAAATATTTTACAAAGAGGTCTATTGAGATGTGGTATTCCCCTCTGCAGAAGTGCAGGGAATATCTCGTCTCCTCCAGGTGATTTAAAAGGAGCAAATGAGTTAATTGCCCATACTATTCTGGGTATGTCAACAACCTTGGACGCTATGTCCCAATCGTCTTTCGATGGCCTGTCAAAGGTTTCGAAGTAGGTGAGGTTGTCTTCCGTACCATCCAGAATATTGGATCCAGGAAAATGAGTCTGAAGTAGAACTTCAAGAGTTTCTTTTCCTGTGTGTGTATGCGTTCCATTTGCTGCCTCCAGCGATCCCAATTTAGTGCGGTGTTCGCTGGAGAGAATCTTATGGAGTTTAGCGCTGTCCGGGATATCTTCGATTTCCTGGCAATACTTCCTCCATTTCTCTCTTTTAGCTCGTCTGAGAGCTTTGTTATATTCGGTTAGGGACTTTCTATATGAGTCCCAGCTCCCGTTTGTTTTAGCCCTATTGAAGAGTCTTCTGGTCTCTTTCCTTAAGGTAGTTAGCTCATTGTTCCACCACGGAACAAGATTAGATTGCTTTCTAGCCACCTCAAGACAGTTGTCTTTAAAAGATGTGATAATAGCATCATGAATAAATTCAGACGCTAGTTCAAGATCCCCCACCGTTTTAATCTTATTTGGACCATTAGAAACATTAGTTCCTAAGTTGTTAAGATATGAGTCCCAGTTGGTGTTCCTGGGATTTCTGTATAGGTCCGTTTTGTAGATGGGAGTTTTAAGTTGAAAGCAAATGTATCTGTGATCCGATAATGACGGGTCATTAGATACATGCCAGTTGTCGATCTTATTACTAATTAGATTAGTGCCAAGAGTTATATCAATAACCTCCTCTCTTTGTGCGGTGACAAAGGTTGGTTTATTATTTCGATTGAGTATCTCTAGATTACAACTATTTATATAATCAAATAAGAACTCACCTCTTTGATTGATGTCACTGCTCCCCCACACTGTGTGGTGTGCATTGGCATCACATCCCAGCATGAGCTGTATCTTCCTGCTTTGGCAGTGTGTTACCAGATTTTGAATCTCTGTTGATGGTGGCATTTGTGGTGCGTCATATGGAAGGTATGCAGATGTCACTATTAGTTCCATTCTGCTCCCTTCCAATTCGAGTTGCAGTTTCACTGCAGTTTGGTCTCTAAAACTGAAGTCCCAAAGTGGTAAAGCATTAATAGAGTGCTTAACATAAATGCAGGTTCTTGGTTTCAATTCAGACATATTATAAATAATCTGCCCATTATTGCAGCCAAGTCCCCTGATTCTACCCTTGTATAGCCAAGGTTCTTGTATAAGAGCTAGATCGAAGTCCTCTCTTACCAGTTTATTGATGAGGGCTGCAGATGCAGCCTTGCTATGGTGTAGATTTATTTGCACCACCCTCATCCTCAGCCTGTTTTGAAGTTGAGGCAATAGCGGTTTCTTCCGCCTTTTTCCTCAAAATTCTAAAGGTTACCCTTGTTAAATTAACGTACGGACGGTAGTCTAGTTTCTTTAGGGCTTCAACTGACTTTTTGTCCATACTAATTACAAGTCTCTGCCCCTTAAGGTCAGCCTCCTTGTGTATAGTTTTCCAGCCTGAGGTTGTTAAGCTGGGGTTTTGTATACCAATGCGCCTGATAATTCTTTCCGGTTCATCATGACGTGCACCCGGAATCCAGACCATTGTCTTTATTGGTTTGGGGAGATCGTCAGCTGTAGAAAGCTTCAGATCAGCCCCCTCCCAAGGTTTTATAATATCCATTACTGCAATGAGCCAGTGCTGGGTGCTCTGGTCAGCGCAGTCTATGAATAAAGCCCCATTTCTTAGTCTCGTTTGACTAAATCTGGGTATAACGTCCTGTTCTGTGTCGTCCAGGGCCTCAATTAGGCTATTTTGAATAGCCTCAGATTGTAGCTCTGTTATGAGTATATCAGGATAGTTGGCGTGTATAATCGCCATCCTGATATCCGTAAGTGCCTCCTTATATGAAGGCTTTGGTAAAGGTACCGAAGACGCCCCTTTAGGTTTTTTAACCTGCCTTAAAGAAGGACTTGGAGTGCTTACTTCCGATCGGTTTCGCTTTTGCGTCCCTGTCGGTTCAGCACCTGCCTTCTTTGCAGTGTTTGAGGCTTTCTTACGCCTCCTTCTTTCTGCGCCTGAGGGTTTGGGTTTATTTATATGTAGACGATTAACCCCAGACGCAGTATGTTGTATTGTTTTGTCAGGTTCGCTGGAGCAGCCTGCCCCCTGATCAATTTTTATTTTGCCTATCTCCAGATTCTTCTCAACGGGAGAACCTCTGGCAGGCATGTCTTTTATAGACACTTTAGGTATGCTGGTACTGTCAGCTCCCTGTGCCGATAAATTTGTTTGAGGCTTTTCAGCTAGGTTTGGTTCAGGACCTCCCTGGCTGTCAACCTCCATTGTTATTATATCCAGATTTCTCTCTACTGGAGAGTCTCTGTTATCTTTTGTTTTTTTACTTTCATTTGGTTCCATATTGGGTCCCACGCTTATGGTCGGAAATAAAGGTCACTGAGTGCAGAGCCGCCGTACACCCAGAAGGCTAGTATACGATGGGGTTTCGCCTGGTTCCCCAAAGAGCCCGTTAGAGACATCACATGTTTTACTACCTTGATGCCATTCAATTGTCGGCACGTTGCATAAACACCTTAATTTAGGTAGGATCTTTCCCCTCACTAGGTTTAGCCTGTGGGTCGACACAGTTACCGGGGTGTGGCGCTAGGAGCCATACATGAGTGTCCTGGTACAGAGCCCAGTTCCGCTCATGTACCGTGCAAAGCACGGCTAGTGAGAGTGGAGAGGCAGTCTATGGATTTCCCCCATGAGCCATCCAAGGATGCGACCGCCCATGGGCGAGGGTTCCATATACTAATCCTCTCCTTACACCCCTGCATCCAATGTTAGTAGAGAGTTTTTTTGTAGGAACTTTCCAAATGTTGATAGGTGAATTGAAAATGTCTATGAGTTTTTCCATGATACGTTCACAATTTTTAATTAATATACAAAAACAATCGCTCTGCATCCGAGTTTCCTTGTGACTATAGCATATAATATAATCAACGTAGCATAGATGAATGTCTGTTCGGCAAGTTTGAATAGGAGACATAAGAAACAATATATCAACGATTTCTGATCCGATTTCTTACCTGCAGGTAGGCAATGACAAGCAACTAACTTTTATCGCGTCGGATAAATGTGGACTATGATCTATATAAACTACTAAGTCACAAGGGCACATGATTAAAAATCGTTCCGGCGTCCAGCTAGTGTGAATCTGAATCGTCCATAAACTACGTAAAGCTTTTTGAAGGGAAGGAACAGGTGACTTCCAAGGTCTACATGTCGTTACAAGGGGAAGAGTGGGTTAATTGTTATTGAAATTATACTTCTTTTGACGCGTTGTGAAAAAAAAATAATGAGAACGAATTTTTAAAGTAAAAAATAGCAGAATAAAGTTGTTGACAATAACATGAAAATAACAGGATTAGGTTCTTTGATAAAACCATATTATTGAAAACAACGTTTTTAGAGGAAAACATTCAGAAAAAAAACAAAAGATAGAGTTCGAGACCCTCTATTTTATAGGAGCGTGGCCTACTCTTGTATCTTTATTTAAATACTTTGCATATGTAAAATACAATTACTTTCTATAATATAGAAAATAACATAATTCACGAACCTATATAATTGACGTCAATTAGAGACATTTGGATGTCACTCTAAAAGGATTTTAGATATCACCAAATACTCTAATTGAGTCTAGTCACTGACGAAAAGTCTTGCACATAAACGTAACAAAATTCAATAATATTACTGTGTTATGAATATTTTTTTTTGTAAGCTGAACAAAAAAGTTACATTGTATTTTTAAAATTTTTTGTATTTTCTCAGCTATTAATTTTTTTCATTCTTATTGAAATTATTTTTTATTGCAATAAAGATTCGTCTACTCTAGGAACTTTTTGTAACCATGTGTTTTTTCAAAGAAATATCAATGCATATTAGTTGAATATTTATTTAAAGGATTGTGACTGCATACATAAGTTACCGCAGCAAGTGCAATGTTTTCCCTTTATATTATTCTCTCGTTGAACAAAATCTGTTGTGTGAATACTCACGTATGTGCAATAGAGATACTAAATCTCGCTGCAGTTAACTTGACTTGAGGTCTAGTAAAATTAACAGACACATATGTATACATATATTTATTTCTGCGTACAAATCTTATATCTAATTTGTCTGACTATGCAAAATTTCCCATGGACCTTACATTTTTTTTCATTACTTCCAACGTAGGAATTTTATAGGTTTACTAATTATGACAAACATTTTAGTTGAAATAAGTTTCAGTGTCTACGATGTTTTGTGGTTAAATTTTTTTATTTAAAAAAAAAATAAGACAACAAAAATTAATTATGCTTCAACGGCATGACACTAGATAAATAAATGAGAAAAAATAATACAAATTATGCCAAACAGTTCATTCACTATTATAGACATCTCGAATCCCAAGGACAAACTTTTAGCAAGCTGCAAGGATACCATATTAAATGAACCAACGAAGAGATCAGAGAAATCGGTCTAATATAGTTGTAATTGAAATAAGCAAACAATTCAAATTCATGGATTTCAAAGGTTATGAATATTTTATACTAGTATTTATAAAACTAAAATATGATATTTTAAATTATTTAGTTACAAATTCATTGAAAATAAAATTAGAAGAATGAAAACTGAACTATTATTTCATAGATACGCTCGGGTATTTCGCATTAGAACTAGAAAAAATGGATATTTTTAGTGATCAGCATTTTTGCATCTAAAATGGCCGATGTCTATTGCCAATAAATAGAAGAGCAGAAAAATAACAATTTCCGTACGCATAAATTACACACAAGCGATTCGATAAAACAAACTTTGAAAAGTTTATAGAATAAACGCAAAGTGTATAATTTTAATTGGATACAAACGGCGCTCACTCCCAAATTAAATATAAATGTTCCAAAGGGAATATAGCATACTAATGTAATGTATGTGGTTTTACAACACCAATATCCTTTTTCAGGTCGCTACTTCATTTAATTAGAGTGTGGCTAACTGTAGCCGTCCAGAAAAGGAGGCCTGATAAGTGTCCACGCTAGAATCATTGTTGAATTGTTTCGTCTACTTGAAATTTATGGAACTTCGAGCCCATAAAAGGGAACAATTTAATTTTAGCTTCTTTAATATGAAGAAAAGTTAGCGGTCAGTTAATTAACTAGGCGTTATCCTGTAAAGCCAAAAATTTTATAATAGGGTGTACTCAAAACCAAAACCGTGACTGCCTTCCTGAATTTCCGATACATTCAAGTTTTTGTTTTTAATTTTCTGAAGTATTTTACAAGGTATGATGTATTGCTGTAAAAAAGGTTATTAAAAGAAAAATTGTGTTATCGTGCATTTAACTTTTGTAATTTTCTGTTGTCTGAAAGAGCGTAGCCTCAGCGCGATAATATGTTGAACTAAGGTTTTTCTTTTACTTTTATAAATACAGATTTATATAAATTTTCTAACGTGAATTAAATTTACATTTCCCTATTATTGTTACTGCAAAATATTTCAGTATTTATTTATGTCCATATGGAACATTTTGCATACAATATGGTGGAATTTAACGGCGTCGTCTTCGTGTTTTTATCACAAAATGTTTTAAATAAAATTTTACCGTTTTAGTTCATTTTGTTTTCAATACTTTTTTCATTATATAGAGTGCAAATCTTGTTGACAGCAAATTTGAACAGACGCTGTATGGAGTCTCCAATGAAAATAAGTAATATGCTTAACAATTTCAAAAAAATTATATATGAATATATATTCGTATCATTATACAGCACGCACGTGTATTTATTGTCTCTAAATTAATGCTTTTTCCGGGGTCTTTATGTCAACAATATTTTTTTTCTGATTTTAATACAGTTACAAGGTGAAAGTGTCTCTAATGGCTGGTGGTTGTTAATGGTTTTTCATAATATTAGTGGTTTTCGTTATTTCGCTGTAGTTTTTGTATTAAATAAATTCTGTAAATGTGCCGAACGTGTCTGTGCTAATTCACGAGTCAAGTCAGCACTTTTAAATATTAACAGGGTCGAACTTCTTTTTATATCAATTGTTTTACTATAATGGTGAATTGCCTAAAATGTGTGATCTTGCATTGCAATCAAATGATTTTATAACATGTAACAGCTGCGGTGGTAAATATCATTTCGATTGCGGCCAGGTAAGAGCGGCTGCATTTAAAAGTTGGACTACTGCCAAGGTTAATCTTTGGAGATGTGATAAATGCAAACTCAGCTCAACTAAATCGAATCCAGAACTGAACGATTGCTCTCTTGATAATATTACAAACATCATCCAAACGTCGATTCAAGCGGAACTAGCGCCTCTAATGTCTAAATTTGATAATTTTACATCAATTATTAAAATTTAACAGAATCAATAACTACTATTAAAAATCAAAATAAAGAGCTTAATTAGGAAGTCCTAAATTTAAGATCTAAAATCGAATACATGAAGCAAGCAGGGTTAACAAACAATTTGGTGCTCGATGGAATATTTGAAGATAAAAATGAAAACCTGATCGAAAAAGTCATTGAGCTAGGTGAAGCTACCAAATTGCTTCTACGGATATTTCCAATATTTATCGACTAAAATCACGTCACGCAGACAAACCAAGGCCTATACTTGTAAAATTTAACCATTCTGAACTAAAAAGTGAACTGCATAAGCAGTGTAAAATTAATACATTTCAGACTGGTCAAATTTGGAAAAATATTTCTAAAAGTAATAATTTATACGTCAATCACCATCTTACTCCTCACTATAGTGAATTATTATTTTACAAAGTTAGAAAATACAAAAATGAAAATAATTTTAAGTATCTGTGGTTCAATAGCAATGTCATTAACTTAAAAAAAGATGACGATTCTAAAGTAATTGTAATAAAACGTTCTGATGATCAAATGAACCTTTAAATTATTCAATGTAATCAAAACCATTTCTTATATGTCAATCTACTGGGAAATGGTATTTGGTATAGTGTTGTAATTAGGAGTGTATGTTGATTATAGTGTTACTATCTTTATTATTGTTCATGTTTTACTTACTATTAACTGTTCTAATTTTTGGAATCACGAAAATTTTTTAAATTTAATTATTTAAAACATACAAATGCTTGATGCGTCCCTTATAAAAGTTTTTTTTTTTGAGGGTTCGTTTCTACGATTAGAGTAATCTGAACGTTCTTTTTCGAGCTCCGATAAAAATCAGTTTTTTCTGTGATACTATAAGTTTTATAACAAAACCGTTATTAAGTGAGGTGCCTAAACTGTGTACAATTCACGTAAGTGTGGGTTTCATCTCCTGTTTCCATGCTGATTTCCTTTACCTTGATTTGTCCCACACGTGTGTGAGTCAATAAGGGTAATTTTCCAATATCCGTCTGTACATCTAACTAATTACACAGACATCTATTAATCATTTCTTACAATTAAAAACTTATAAAATTGTCACTATTAAAAATACAAATAATTTGTCGTAGCATGTCCTCTTCGGAGGCGTGCGATTTTGCTATTGCGGATATAGTCCGTTCACCAACGAATATATAATTATGAATACTATCAACGACATTGCAACTTCTGACAACAGAAGTTCGCAAGTAGAAGAACACACCGATAGAACAAACAACATGATTTCCTCAAATATCAGAACCTACTCGAATGTGGCATCAACTAGAGCACCAAACGATATTTTTCCTAAAAAAGAACAAGCAATTGTTCTTAGCTCTATTGAAGGCTTACCAATAAGCAGCTACATCAAAGCTACTGGAAACATAACCGGTCCCAAAAATATCCATTTCGCATCTAGAATTTCAAACAATCGAATATGTATATATTTAGCAAATCAGAAAATGGTTGATGATCTGATAAAAAATTTCAGTACTATAAACGTAGAAGGGAACGAAATCAATGTAAGACGATTAATCACTCCAGCCAAGCGGATTGTCCTCTCCAATGTAAGTCCCTCTATACCGCACTATGTAATCGAAGAACTTTTGAAAGACTACGGATTAAAAACTATTTCTCCTATAACGTTCGTAAAAGCAGGATTCCCAGAATCAGATATCACCCATGTATACAGTTTCCGAAGGCAAGTATATGTAGTACCTGACGAAGACATAAATATACCGGAATCTCTCTTAATCGACTACGAGAACACGAAATACAGAATTTATATATCAGACGCAATGACATGCTTTATTTGTCGTGCCACAGGTCATAGAGCGAACGAATGCCCTAACAAAGAAACGAGACAATATGTAGAAACCATTAATTCTGGCACTAAAAGACAAGCTCCGTCAACAACTACAACAATTTCAAGCAACATTGAATCAAAAAAACAACAAGAAAATGATGAGGACTCTTCAGACAGCAATCCAAATCAAGGACACAGTAGCATAACAACTGCGTTGATCCACAAATCACCAGTAACTAAAGAATGTCACGAAGCTAGTATACCCGAAAATCAATTTCAGTTTACGCAGCCCCAAGAAGTCCCCAGCAAGACCTCAATTTCTGGCGCACAAAAACCCAAATACAAAAAAATGAAAATTGACGAGATAAAAAAGAAAACCTTTGAAAAAAGCATAGATAATCCCCATATTTATGAAAAACTACTACCAGCTAAATCCTTTATAGAAAGCAATCAAGAGCAATTTATACTGTCATTTGCGGATTTTGTAAAATTTTTGGAATACGTGCATGGCAGTAAAGATCCACTCAGCGTTGTAAGACAATTCACTGATGACATAAGCGGCCTTCTAGGAATGATGAGAAAAATTTATCCAAATCTAGAACATCGGACATTTAAAGGCAAATTGACAAAACTTATGAGCAAAATTCGAAAATTGCACGCTTTGGAAGACGACAGCAACGCTGATGTTTCCAGTATCTGCTCATCAGGTATGGAAACATCTTATCAAGAAGATTAAAGATAGTAATAATATAGATAGTAAAATTAACCTCGTAAAACTCTAAGAAAACTAAAACTACGAAACTAAACTAATACATACAAATTTTTACCAACATAAAATAATTATGAACTCTATCATTCAGTGGAATTGCAATGGATTTTTTGCTCATTTAGCGGAGATCAAACAATTAATATCAGAACATAATCCACTTCTAATATGCATTCAAGAAAGCCGCCTACGTCCTAATAAAACGGTTAAGCTAAATGGATTTACTTCTTTCCGCAAAGACTTCACACAAGGAGAAAACGCTTGCGGAGGCGTCATCACATTTGTTCACGAATCAATATATGCTAAAGAATTAAACATCAACTCTAGACATCAACTGGTTGCTGTTAAAATTAAAATCCCGACAATTAATACTTTCGTTACAATTTGCAACATATACTGTCCTCAAACAGATGTCTTTGAAGCAGAAGACTTAATTTTGATAACAGAAGAACTATCAGAACCCTGCATTATTGTTGGAGACTTTAATGCTCACAGTACAGCCTGGGGAAGCACATACTGCACAAGAAGAGGACGGGAAATCGAAACCGCACTTAATTACAATCCACGAGTAGGTCTCCTAAACGACGGTCAAGCTACCCATTTCAGCGCCAGACATGGTACATTTTCTTCGATAGACTTATCAATGGCTAGTACATCTTTAATACCCAATATAGAATGGAACGTTCACACTGATCTATGTTCATCGGATCACTTTCCAATAATCATAAAACTGCTCATAACCTCCGAAAAAGAAACTACCTATAAGAAATGGCAGTTTAAAAATACTGATTGGAATAGGTATCAGAAGTCAATAATATTGAACGAAAGTGAGTTTCAAAACATTGATGAAGAGGTTGAATACTTCAATAAACAAATGTTACTTGCTGCGAAAAATAGTATACCTAAATCCAAGAGCTCTAATCGAAAGTCCGTACCTTGGTGGTGCGACGATATCAAAAACGCTATAAAAATGCGACAGAAAGCATTGAGGACATACAAAAAAATCCAGACACTCGACAATTTAATCAAATTTAAAAAAGCTAGAGCCTACGCTAGATATCTAATAAAACAAAAAAAGAAAGCTTCGTGGGAGGAATTTGTTAACTCTATGAACAGTTCAACGCCTCTAACAGAAATATGGCAAAGTATTAGCAGAATTTCTGGCAAACGAAAATCAAATAAAATAACAGCAGTCAAAGAAGACAATAAAATCATATGTGACCCTAATACGATTGCGGAAAAATTCGCTACCCGATTTTCGCATATTTCTTCCTCCCAAAACTACGATCAAGAATTTTTAATTAGTAAAAGATCAAAAGAAACATATCTAAATTTTGATGAAAACAATTCTGAAGAATACAATTTACCATTGACAATTGAGGAATTGGAAGAAGCTATAAATGAAACAAAAAATACTGCAGCTGGTCCAGACGATATCCACAACGAAATGATTAAAAGACTGCCTCAATCTGCTAAACTATACCTCCTAAATATTTATAACAAAATATGGCACAGAAATCAACTCCCTAAAATTTGGAAACTGGCTACAGTAGTTCCAATACCAAAGCCAAATAAAAACAAAGAACTAATTGAAAGCTACCGACCAATATCACTGACTAGCTGCCTATGCAAGCTAATGGAAAAAATTATAAACAAAAGACTTACCTGGGTACTTGAAACACGAAACCTAATTTCGCCTATACAAAGCGGATTTAGAAAACAAAGATCAACAATTGACAATCTGGTTAATCTTGAAACAGAAATCATAAACGCTATGACCAGGCAGCAACATGTTATTGCAGTCTTTTTTGACTTACAGAAAGCATACGACACAACATGGCGCTATGGAGTACTGAAAAAACTATACGATTGGAATATTAGAGGAAATCTACCACTATTCATTAAAAATTTCCTTTCTAGTCGCAAGATGATGGTTAAAGTGGGCAACAGTTTATCAAGCATTCGAGAACTCGAAAATGGAATACCGCAAGGATCAACACTCAGTGTATCATTATTTGCGATAGCTATAAACGACATAATGAGCGTAATTCCAACGCCAATCCAGTCAAGCTTATATGTGGACGACCTTGCGATATATATTAAAACACACAATCTACGACTCGCCGAATCAGATATGCAAATATGCATAGACAAACTAAGCCAATGGGCGAAAATGAACGGTTTTAAATTCTCAGCAGAAAAAACCACCTGCATAGACTTTCATAGATTAAGAAAAGCTCGTTATACCCCATCATTATACCTTAAAGGCCAAAAACTACAATTCCGAGAATCAGTAAAGTTTCTAGGAATGACTTTCGATTACAAACTAAATTGGGTTCCACATTTAAGACAGCTAAAAACTAAATGTTTCCAATCAATGAACGTACTGAAAATGGTATCAAACAAAAATTGGGGTGCAGACAGAACAACTTTGTTAACTTTATATAGATCGCTAATAAGATCCCAGATAGACTATGGAAGCATAATATACGCATCTGCAAGTTCTTCACATCTTAAAATGATAGATACAATTCATCACAGCTGCTTAAGACTCGTCACAGGTGCCTTTAGAACAAGTCCAGTAATCAGCCTATGCAGCGAAACTGGTGAACCGTCTCTTAAAACTCGAAGAAACATATTAATGACGAATTATGCAAGCAAGCTAGCATCAAATCCTTTGAATCCAACCTACAGTAAGGTTTTTTACAGATTCTCCAACCGATTAAATGCCAAAAAATTAAAACCATTTAACATCAGACTATCATCTCTACTCGACAACATAAACGTCACAACCAAACTACATGAAGTTAAGACTGTAAAGCATCCAAAGACTCCGCCATGGGTGATACCAAAACCAAATATAGACTTTGAACTCAGCCAAAAACTAAAATCCGACACAAATCCACTTTACTACAGAAAATTTTTCTTAGAAAAGATCAATGAAGACTACCCCAACTTCATCCAATGCTTCACTGATGGTTCTAAAACTGCCGTATCTACTAATTGTGCCTACATGATTGACAACGCTTCTAAAACATACAAACTGAACGAAACCACAGAAGTAATAAATAGTGAATTAATCGCAATAGATAAGTGTATAAATAGAATAATAATTAACCCTAATCATTACTTCTTAATATGTACAGACTCCAAAAGCTCCCTTCTTAAAATATCCCAAAGGTCAACCTTCCACCCTATTGTACAGTCAATTCATGAAGCACTTACAACACTTCAACGAATGCAAAAACATGTCATCTTCATGTGGATTCCCAGTCACTGCGGCATTCAAGGAAATGAAACCGTTGACTCTGCCGCGAAATATCCAGATGAAGAAGACGAAAGCCTTGACATAGTACTAGCTGAAGAC
The DNA here is from genome assembly GCA_034508555.1 of Venustoraphidia nigricollis. Taxonomy (NCBI): domain Eukaryota; kingdom Metazoa; phylum Arthropoda; class Insecta; order Raphidioptera; family Raphidiidae; genus Venustoraphidia; species Venustoraphidia nigricollis. The sequence continues at coordinate 1,349,977 of JAVRKA010000062.1, forward strand.
ATAAGAAATGAATTGAGGAGAAAAATTATCAATAACTGGCAACAACAATGGCAAGACATACCCGCCAATAGCAACAAATTACGTGTCATCAAAAACTCAGTTACACCTTGGGCAACATCACATCGAACCATCAGACGGGAGGAGGTCATCATCAGCAGACTTCGAATCGGACATTGCCACTTAACACATGGCTACTTAATGGAGAAAACAACCGCTCCAATGTGTCCAATTTGCGACGTACAACTTACTGTCCATCACTTAATGACGAACTGCGTCAAATATTCACATATTAGACAACAACTCAACATCTCATCAGACATAAAGACCTCACTAAGCGACGTAGAAAGTGAAATAGATAAAATTATACAATTTACTAGACTGACAAATATATATAACAAAATATAATAGTTTTCAACATGAACTAACAGTGCAAATGATTTAATATACTGTACTATACTATGTATCTAAATTTCTAGGTTTGTTCATTTATTTTTTTTTTTTTTTCTTTTCTCTCTTTCATTTGTTCTTTTCTCGCATGAATGACCACGCTGTCAAAAATGCGATTGTTTTTGTTAATAAAATAAAAAAAAAAAAAAAAAAAAAAAGTTTTTTCAGCACTGTTTCTAGTCTTTTAAACCTGACTGATGAATTACACCACGAATTGCTCCTTGCCAAGCTTCAGAGCATTGGATTTGCTCCTTCCGCACTTCTCTGGTGTCGTAACTATCTGTCGAATAGAGCTAGCAAGGTAATCTTGAATGATGGATCAGAATCTTTTTCTTAATTTTTGTATCTGATATGTCTTCAATTATAAAGTACTGTTCCGTGCATTCATATAGGGACGATACTCAGCTAGTACTTAGTTTTGATCTGGAACACTCGGCGGCATTTATACAAAATTTAAATGATGATCTTCAGCGTCTGTTACTTTGGGTAACAAAATATGGTTTGACAGTAAACCTGACCAAATCACTCGTTAGTGTATTTGCCATATGGCAACATACACTATTGGCGTCGGTCGGATGGCGGGACCTAGGGGTCGGACCAAAATTTCTCGACGTTTCATAACCTCCTAAACACTTTGGCACCATTTTTAAAAATGTTTATATATATATATATGTATATTTATATATATTTATATATATATAAATATATATATATATATATATATATATATATATATATATATATATATATATATATATATATATATATATATATATATACGTGCAGGCAATAACTTTCGAAAGAGTTAATTGATTTTAACGAAATTTGGCCCACGTGTTGAAATCTATCACCGCAAGAAGTCTATTTAAAATGGGCGTAACCGGGACAAATTCGTTTCCTATAAATTAAAAATCAATTTTGATGGTAAAACTCTGCCATTTGCAAATTGTGTTAAAAGCCTTGGGGTATATATTGATGAAAATTTAAACTTTTCAGAGCATGTCAGTAGAAAACTGAAATGTGTCTACACCCGTTTGAAATCAATATTTTCATTTAGATCTGGTTTGAGCAATTCTATTAAACTTACTCTTTGCAAGTCACTAGTTTTGTCTGTTATTGAATACTGTGATTCTGTGTTTGTGCCAAATCTCAGAATGATTGATTTAAATAGACTGAGATTATTGCAAAATTCCTGTGTAAGGTTTTCCTGCGGAGTGCGCAAGTTTGATCACATAACTCTACACAGAAAAGTGTGCAATATGAATACTGTGTACAACAACATGGTCCATTTTCTCGTTTTACTCCACAAAATCATTTTAACTGGTAAACCTGAATATTTATACGAGAAATTGTTTTGGAGAGATACCTTAATTGGTCACATAAATCTGCGTGCTCAAAATCAAATTTCATTACCAAGATATCGCACTACCAAATTCAAAAGTAGCTTTTTCTACAACGGTCAAAATGGTATAATAAACTTCCAGATGAATTTAAATCTTCAAATCCGCATACTTTTCACAACAAAATTAAGAAATGGAAGTATTTAAGTGATTTTTCTTTATAAAATTATAGGTTTAATTTATCAGTTATATCAAAGTCACATTATTCTATAATTCGCATTGAGATTAATGGTTATATTATATTTTATTATATGTATATTTTATGTGATATGCTTTGCATGTATTTTATAAGAGTTGTTGTATATTCTTCTTTTTCCTGTCTTCTGTACATGGTGTAAGGGGGTTAGGTTGAAAAACAGTCAGTGGCTGGACCTCGCCTTTTAGTGCTTTTGTACTAATAAAGATTATTATTATTATTATATGCGGTTTTAACGTTATACATATATCTGAATTTCAAATAACGTAGAAAAATCTACAAAAGCAATGTATTTATATTAGTGTATTTCACAAGATCGATCTATTACATAAGACTAGCCGTGTGCTGTTTCTTTTAATTGCAGCAAAAAATTGTGCCTCAACTAGCGACTTTGAAAAGCAGTTACAATTTAGTTTAGATTATATATAAAATGAATATTTTGTGTAACATTGAATGAAAGAAATCTAAAAAAATATCTTAAGGTAAAAAAACGCAAAAAAATAATATTCGTCTGTGTTCTGTGGACGTAGATAATAAAAAAATTTACTCTAAAATTCGGTATTTTAAGTTTACACAAGCATAATATATACTTAAAACATTTCCAAAATGAACACAGCAGTCTATCTGTTTGATTTTCGCTTGTGTCTACATTCTGAATCCCACCCTTTTGTTGTTATGTCAACTGACGACAAAACAGCATCAATATTATGCGACACTGAACTAAGCCTTGGTTTAGATTAGACTGCTGCCAGCTGTCGTTGAACATCGGGTTTTGATAGATAATCGAGGGTCGAGTTGTGCGTCATACCGTACATTGCAGAGTTAACAAGCAGTAGCTAGCATTAAAGCTGGCCTAATTCATAATTTTCAAAACCCACCCTTTTTTCAAACTCCACCCTTTTTTCCACTCCGCCTTTTTTTCAAACTTCACTCTCAAACCCTACGCACTCTTTTTTTCAAACCCGACCTCTTTTTTTCAAACCGCACCGTTTTTTGCAAACCTCATCCTTTTTTTCAATCCTACCCTTTTTTGTTAGTGAGTAGGGCTCACGCACCGAGAGTTTCATGCCATAGGAAAAGAAAATGTACAATTTCATATTTATGAAGAGTATGCTACTTTATTACTTGGAACAAATAGTTGATACGATAGTTTTTTTTATTATTGACATGTTGTATCTGTCATATAACGTAGTGGTAAATTGCGCAAAAAAAAAACTTTTATATTTTAACTTGGTAAATTATTTTAAAAGTAAGTACGTATTCTTGGTGTTTGTTATTTAAATATAGAAAGCGTGAGTATTTTGTGTTCCTAGATATTACCGTTTTCAAAATATAGGGTCATAACAAAATTGGTCTAAAATTAGAAACTTTGACAACATCTCACATTGTTACTAAACAACATTTTAAATGGAATTTCTGTCGGCATACGTATAAGATTATTAAACCTGTATGGGAATGTATAATATAATCCCACCAAAAACATAAAGGTAAAAAACGACCAAGTTCGGTACAAAGAACAAGTGGGTTTATTGACTTTGCCGAAATATAAGAAATGTGATCTAAGAAGGTGCCAAGTTTTTACTTGGCAAGTTTACATACACGAGTCATTTGTTGATAATATAAATAAAAAAATTACCAATTGAAAACTTAGCACCTTTTAAGTTCTCATTTCTTTTTTTTTCGGCAGAGCCGACAAACTCACTTATTCTTTGTAGCGAACTTAGCGTTTTTTCATATTTATTTTTTTAGTAGGATATCATTACTTTTTGTAAAGTTATATTTATTTATTGTACTTAAATCTTATTTAAACACATAAAATTATAATTATATGCATATCGTACTTCGTTCTACCATACTTCATTATTTCACACGTGATGTATATTCCAGCACCGACTAGACGCGAGTAGTCCTCGGACGACCGGCTGATGTATTCGGGCCAGTTAGACCTCCCGGTACCAGTTAGACGCTTGTGAATTATGATGATCTATCAGTTTGTCAGTCAGTTAATGCTCAAGAAACACTCGTATCTTCTAGACTGTTCCATCTAGACATATGGAATTGGGAATACTGTTTCTTTATGCTGACCTTAATCCACCTTAAAAAGTTCTGTAACATAACTAACCTCGGAGATAGAAATGATCAAAAAGGGTTTGAAATGATAAATATAATGCACACTGCTTTGCGAGAACTTGGCTGGTGCACTCCGTATGATACGATATGATACACAGAAGATATTGTGCACTAAAAAAATTATAGGTGTTACAAAACTTTACAGAAGCAAACTAAAGAAAAATTTGAAGATATTATTGCGAATCAAAGAATCACAGATAAACACAAATGCATAACAGCTATGTTGAAAACTATTTTTCTTTGCATTTTTGGGATAGTTCAATCAAAATTTGACCTTAACTTGCAAACGATTTTTAAATTCTATCACCATACTTTCTTACGGAACATGGAAGAAAACACTACAGAGGATCAACCTGTACATAATATGATATATTGTGTATCTATTATAAACCCTGTGTCTTGTACACAACTATAAACTTAGGTATTAAACTCTTGGATCAATGAACTTGCATGTTTGTGTGATTCTGAAACCGATAGATTCTGCGGGCTGTGTACACAAGTCAAAGTCGGGTTTCTGACCGCATCTACCCCCAACAGTACTTAGTATACCCGGCATAACAGAATAGACTGCTGCATGGAGTGTACCGTATCAGTGACGAACACAACTTCTTTGGCCAACAAAACTCCCTCTCTTAGTATTCCAACGAGTAGGTACTATAAAAGAGGCGACACTGGAAAATGTGAATTGGGTTTTGATGTGAAACATTTAAAGACGCGCTTGGATGAGAGTGAAAACGTTTTAAATTGCACGCAGCAAAGTTCCATTTGGCATGCTGGCCTCGTGTCTCATGGAATCTTTCCGAGTTGGCGTTCCCCTTTCGATACATATACTGTGCGATTCTCTCTCTACTGCACTACACACTCGCTGCTTTACTTGTGTATAGTGTGTCTATGCATTGGAACGAATTTAAATAAGTGGAGTTTTGCCGCAGTGTTTATTAATTTAACAAAAATACTAGGCTAAAATAACAGTCTCTTCTCTAATGCTGGGTTGCAAAAAGCGTTGTCAGGAAATTTGATTTAGATTGTGACCACGCATATTTCTCCATAAGAAAAAAACGTTGTAGAGTTTTAAAACGATTCTGATCAAAAAATAATCGATCAGTTATAATTAATCGGCTGAAACGATTTTTTTTAAACTGTCGTAGGATAATTGAACTAATCGGATCTTCGCGAAAATCTTAGAACGATTGCAAAAAACCGGGTAATTGGAATCCTGTTTTCTGCAAACATCCTAGGATTTTCGCGAACATCCGAATTTTTTAACTATCCTACGACATATATATAACATTGTTTTTTATACAGTTTTCAGATCGAAACAAATTTTTTCTATACGTATTTTAATAAAAATTTAGCGTGAAAAGCGATCATTTTCTGTATACATTAATCACTTGCTTTCTGTGAATACAATTTAATTTTCTACATGACAGGAAGTTTCACAACGACATTAGACTACTCCCGTATGTATAGAAACTGCAATTTTATGTTCATAATCTAAGATCATTGTCATGTCAAAATTTTGACAATGCTGCTTGCAACCCAACATAAATGCGTTTCTTGGACGAACGGGCTAGAACGCTCATATTATAATCAAAGGATAGCTAGTTCGATCCCGCACAACACCAGTATAGTTGTTGCTTTTTAATACGACTGTTTCGTATTCCATTTGATAGTTTTTATTTATATACAATACATATAATACATTTAATTTATTTATTTAAATATATTTTTTGTAAATATCGTGTGTTTGCATTTTACTCGCGAATATCTGTGTACTGTTTCACATTAGCCAGGTGTCCCACGGCAGCCCACATTTTTTTACAAAGAAGTTCTATCGCACCTAATTAGTAAATTCTTATTCAAATTCTAATCTAATTAGATTTGGTATGGTTTCACGTACAACTAATGAGAAAAATAAAAAAAAAAAATGTTAACATCCCCCTCCAAACTCTCAAAATGGAGGGCCGGGTGGCAGATTTTTATGGGCATAAAAGAGGGATGTGTCATGTCGCACATGGTCGAGGTAAAACTTCAATACTGGTATAGTAATAATAATAATAATAATAATAAATACCTTTATTAAAAGTATTCCTATACAAAAGTATATAATACAAAATTGCGTCCAGTAAATTAATATTAGAGATAGTCATTTAGATTGTAATAATTATTTTTTAATAAATAGTTTTTAACCGTTCTCTTGAAAAGCTGAGCGTCATTTATATTTTTTATGTTTATAGGTAGTTTGTTGTACACCCGAATCATGGCATTGTGTGCTCCTCGACGTACTACTTCAAGATTGCATTGGTCGGTGTTAAGTGCATGTTTGATACGTGTGTTATGTATATGTAAATTGTTTTTAAACAGATCAGGATTTGTTTTAATGAACATAACACTTTTTAAAATATACATATCTGTAACTGTTAAAATTTTAAATTGTTGAAATAAAGGCCGACAGTGTGTGCGAGGAGCAACACCTGCCATGATTCGGATGCACAACTTCTGTACAATAAATACTTTGTTAATATTTGTTGAGTTTCCCCAAAATTGTATGCCATAGTTTAGTATTGAGTAGAAATGGGCAAAGTATATGTTCAGGATCATTTCTGTATCGACGTATTTTTTGAGGGTTTTCATTAGATATAGAGCACTGTATAGTTTGGGTAGGATGTGCGCTATGTGACTTTTCCAGTTTGTACGATAATCAATATGTATTCCTAAGAATCTGACTTTGTCTATAGGCTTGATTTTTGCTTCTGTTATACTATTTGGCAAAGAAAAGTAGTTGCCGAACTTAATAATTTCTGTTTTTTCTATGTTAAGTTTTAAGTTGTTATTTTGGAACCAATCGTTTACCCTAGCCATACAGTGCTCTATCTCTACGATTAGTGACTCTTGATCCTTTGCCTTGCATATAATAGCAGTGTCATCGGCAAATATTAAACACGTTTGTTTAAGTACATTTGGCAGATCGTTAATAAATAGAATAAATAATGTAGGTCCTAAGACACTTCCTTGGGGAATACCTCGGATAATTTCTTTCCATTTGGAAAGGTTGTTTTCTATTTTCACGCGCTGTAATCTGTCTGTTAAATACGAGGCAAAGAGATCAAGAGTCACACCCCGTATCCCATATTGCTCCATTTTGCTTAATAATAGTCTATTATCAACTGAGTCGAAAGCCTTGCTGATGTCAAGTAGTATCATGGCTGCTTCTTGTTTGTTGTTCCATGCGTTTAGCATATGGTGAAGGGCTTTATAAATGGCCAGTTATCCTACAAAAATAATTGAAATCCCATCATTATGTGATGCCTTCATGACTTGCTATATTATTAGTTACTATAAATATGACACTAGTGCCGCGTGATTCACCCACACTGACAGCGACATGGCGTGGAGAATTATCAAATTCAAATTTTGAAGCAGCATAACTGTTGTTTTTAAAGGCAAATTTTTTTTCAAAGTAAAGAAACTTATTCTTCTTTTTGTATTTTCATTCATTGGTACTGTCAGCGTGGCGTAACAAATTGAAAGCAGTTCAAGTGTGCGCATAGTACCTAGACAGGACATCCCTTAACACTGTTGTCGCGATCCTCGTAAATATTGCCTTCAGTCAATTTTCCAAATATCGGAAAACGTTCACTCATGTTCTCGCTCACTTCGATTCACGACTGATCTGTTCTATTGGTCGTCTTTCTTCGCACACGTTTCATCTCACACACACATTCTACATGCTGGGGATGATGCAGTCTATCAGGTTCTAGTACCGGATACCCGTCTGTATTGCCCGTAACGTCGAAATTCAATTATTCATTACTCGTTTTTAGAAAATTTCTTTTCGTTATCTGATTTTTTATAAATTATTTCCTTCTATTTAAGTTATACAAAGAAAAAGCCAGGTCGCAGTGCCAAACTCTGCCTACAATATAGTGTATTTGCTAATACAGACAATGTAGCTAATAGCTTTATTATATGAACTTACGTTTGAAAAATAAAAAATTTCACCTGTGAATACACCTCTTAAAATGACATTATTTTTCTTAAATGCAATATTATTATTAATCGAATATATACAGTAAATATATATCAGTAAATAACTCAGCGTCTGCAAAGTATTGCTTTCATAAAATTTGCAAGTTCGGTTTTGTTGGCCAAATTTTATTAAAATTTTAGACTCACTACTAAAAGGATACATTTTTTGAAATGATTTTGAGAATTTTTTCGGTATTTTTGAACCCAAAAACTTTTTTGATCCCTAAAACCCTCCCTTAAAATGACCCCATTGGGTCCGATTTTACATTTTTAATAAGCTTCGTGCGGTGATGGATTCCAACATGTTGGCCAAATTTCGTTAAAATTGATTAAAAAATTAAAAAGTGCGGGCCACACAGCATTCCGCCATCCGACCGACGCCAATAGTGTATGTGCCAAATCACGACTGATACCGTATATATAAGTAGGAAAAGTGGATTTATCAAAACCGACTCGATAAGCACGGGGCGTTGAGTGTTAAAAGACGTCCTGTTAATTATTTGCCAACAGAGTTCTACATATAAATATAAATGAACTCGCGCTTCGAAGGTTTCCGTATTATTTATAAGAATTAGGTACAGTCATAATAATAATAGTATGCTTTGATTAATAAAATTAAAGTTTATAATGATATGGGTAAAATGGTGTCTATGTTTTTATAAAACTCTGTGAAATAATCTGATATTTAAATTTTTTGATTACCACCAGAATAAATTAGATCTGATATGTCGTAAAAACAACTATTTTACACTTATTTAATTTAAAGATAGGATTTTGTAAAATTTTCTTCATACCATACTGACCATTATAGATACATAGATACATAGATAGAAACTTTATTCTGTTTAGAATGTATGAAACAGTGTAGAATGCGTCAATTATAAAAGTATACAATTAAAACTTATGATTAAAATACTCCTCGACCGAGTAAAAATGTTTCTGAATCAGCATTGCTTTTAAATGTTGTTTAAATTTTATGTCTGGAAAGATTTTCATCTCTTCGGGCAACTTGTTAAACACTTTCAGCATAGAATTAACAGGACCTTTGTTGACAGTGGTCAAAGGTGTGTAATCTAGTCTGTACTTTGTATTTGTTCTAGTGCTGTATGAATGGTTTGGAATATTTCCTGCGAAAAAATTAAAATTAAATTTAACAAAGCTTGCACATTCTAGCACATAGAGATCAAAAACTGTTAAAATATTAAGCTTTTTATATAGTGGTCGACAGTGCGTTCTCGGAGGAACTTTACAGTCGCTCTGATGCAGCGTTTTTGTACAATAAAAAGTTGGGAAGTGTTTACCGAGTTGCCCCAGAAGACAATTCCATATAGAAATATTGACTGTACAAAAGCGTTAGACAGTGACTAGTACGGATTCGGGAATAAAATTGCTCAGACATTTTAGTAAATACACATATTTACTGGCTTTTTTGATTAAATTATCGATTTGATCTTTCCAATTTAAATGCTTATCAATAGTTAGCCCCAGGAAATTTACCGAGTTATATTTCACCTACATTATTAACAATAAGACTATTTGGGCAGTTCCCATACTCACCAAATTTTATAAATTTAGTTTTTTCTAAATTTAGCCGTAGACTATTTTCAGAGAACCATTTTTCTAGAAATACTATGGAATCCTCAAGTGAATTTTTCAAATTGACGAGTGAAGGAGACTCATAGATGACCGCAGTATCATCTGCATAAAGAATGATATTGTTTTGTACCTTACTTGGAAGATCATTTATATAAGCAATTAATAATAGTGGCCCCAGGATCGAACCTTGGGGTACACCTCTCGAAATTAAAGATTCACTTGAAGAAACCATTGACATAACATTGTTTTCAATTTTTGATTGTTTCACAATTTGTATGCGATCTGATAGATACGAGTTAATTAATTTTAATGCAATACCTCGTACCCCATAATTATAAAGCTTCGAATATAGAAGTTCAAAGTGTACACAATCAAAAGCTTTTGATAGATCAAAAAGAGCTGTTACGCATAACGATTTGTTATTCCAGGCATTGATTATTGACGAAATAGTTTTAAATATAGCATGATTTGTTGAATGCCCAGCTCTAAAACCGTGCTGGAAATTTGTTAAAATATCAAAAATGTTGAAGAACTCGTAAAGTCGATTATAAATAATTCTTTCAAAAACTTTTGAGATATTTGTTAACAAAGAAATAGGTCTATAGTTTTTTAAATTTTTAGTAACGAAGTTGATATCATTTTTTGTTCACAAGATTTCGTGCAAGCAACCACTTTTGTGTTAAAAAAAAAACAATGATTCACTGATTTTGATAAAACTTCTTTCAGACCGTATTGACGTTTCAATTAGCACCCTAATGAAATCGATGTTATTTTTTATTTGTTATATTACGCTCAAGAAAAAAATGATCAGGGACGTACGTACGTACACACACACATACTTTTTTTCGAAAATAGTGATCTTAAAGCAAAAATATGTTAAAAATGGTGTTTTTTATATTCGAATTCATTATAATAACTTCCCTATATACTAAGAAGTTAAAAACTTTCAGCTGTGTTATCATAATATGTTATGAGATCATCTGCTACTCACATATTATATAATATAAAAGAGAAAAATAATATGACCTTGTACACGTGGGTTCGTAGGTACCTTCTTCATAGTTAGGCTACTGGTTAAGAACCTAAGCGATTATTTGTGCCAAGGAAAAAAGTGTGAACCCATGAATAAGTTAGATTATATGTTTCCCGGAATATTATACCTTTTTTTAAATTTTTATTTTTCTATTTAAATATTTTTATTAATAATGTGCATCTTTAATTTGTTTCAGGTGAGTTTCTTTCATTGTATTCCAGTTGATTTAGTAAGTATACTAAAATTACTTCTTGATTTACAAAAATAATATGTAATAATAATAATAGTCACTTTTTTGTACACGCACTCTCTGATTTATTATTGCTGAACGAAAAATGATTAAAAGCCTGGTTTACACCAAAGAAAAATTCCCGTTCTGCCTTTTGTACCCAGCGATATTAAGTCCGTCATCGAGAACGAATCGTGTAAGATTTTCTGGAACTATTCATTCAGTACTTCCACGCAACTTTTAGCTACAAAACTACGCGACTTATGCATGTCATGCGTTCTCGGTTCCTACTGAAACGAAGATATTTGTCAAGGAGACTGAGAAGCAGTCTAAATATCAGAACCGTCTCTTTGAGTTCAGACTATTCCGTTAAATTATTTGTCTTTATAATTGGTGTTTCTGGAGGAGTCAAAACGTCACTGATGGCAAATATAAAAGCTATGCCGGCGTGGTGCTGAGTCACTAGTATGCCGCAGTCAAAAGGTCGTGCTTATTGGATCGCTCCGTGTACTTCGTGCGCACGACCCAAACTCACCGTAATCGTTCATTTTACAGTTTGAGATGCGGTTATAATTTCGAATTGCTTATAGATGCGAAACTCTTTAAGGTTTTTTTTCTTCTGCACATGTATTATAATAATAACGAATGTAAAGATTTATATAATATGGTCTGTATTGAAATAAAATTTAAGGGATCACACCACTGTAACAGCCTAAAAAAACGTGTTTTTTTGTCATTTTTTTTTTGGGTGGAAGGAAAGGTAATAAAATTAATATATTGGAGGAAGTTATTTAGCGTATATTTAAGTAACAAAATAGAAAATTATTATAAAAAAATATTCAGAAATGACGACACCACAGCCATTTTCGCGAGGCACGTAGAATTTGAGGCGCTCTGCGGCACGCAGTGTAGCTGCTGCAAATTTGGATTTAGAAAAAAAAACACTTATTGTACATGCTTATAGCTAGAGAAATACGTAGGGGATTTTAAAAATATTGATTTTTGTGTGATTGGCGAGTATTTGAATTAAATCGGTAAATTTTCAACAAAAAAAAGATAATCATTTGTTAATAAATAATGATTAAATTAACTTATCGAAAATCCCGTACGTATTTCTCTTCAAAATCTTATTTTAAAGATATTGTAACAATTTCGAATGAAAAGAATGAAAATTGTTGGAGTTATGCTGCGTGCCGTTTTGAAAAATCGTGTTTCGAGAAAAACGCATTTAAAGTTTTGAAATGCATTATAGACATTATAGACGCGCTTGGGGAAGAGTTCGAAATTACAAGAAAAAAAATACTTTGAGGTATGAAATATTTTTCCCCATATTCTAAAAGGTTCAAAGTATTTTTTAAGCCTAAAAAAAAATCGATTTTTTGAAAAATTTACAGTGGTGTTACCCCTTAACAGACTGTTAGATCTACACATTTTATTAGTTCTATGTTTTTAGTTAATAGGAGTACAAATGTTGTTAAAGCCCTAGAAGTTTCCAGAAGAATAATTTTAATTTTGTTTTTAGTCGTTCTTGTGTTGTCTCGCATATCAGAATAAAATATACTTTTCAGAACTCTCATTTTTCGTTATATTTTCATTGTAGAAAATACATAACTCAATAGTCTGTAGTAACATAAATGCGTATCGGGTTTCCAAATCATGTTCGGTATTTATTTACTCGTCGTCATGCCTAATATGTTCGTACGTTTTACCTCTATATAAGCCCGGTTTTGTTGTACAGATTAAGTTGCGTCCATGATAAATGTCTACAGTTATGAGCGCCTTTATTGGATATACTCTCCTGTAATTAGTTCTTTGATTAAAACGGTTCTATTTTTAACAATAGTTTGCACGAATTCTGGACACTGTTTAATAAAAGAAAAAGAAAAAAAAGATTCATTGAATCCCTAGTTATCCCTTCGTTATTAATGGTCTCCAAACGAAGACTTTATCCAGTGTGAAAGGGTGTCGGAAGAACATTACTGACCGACTGGGAAATAAAAAAAAAAATAATCTTTAAAACTCAAACTCAAATCACTGTGAAACTTTTTATTTGTCGAAATTAATTTTTCTAAAATATGTACATTTATTTAGTCGATTTTCTTGTAATGTAAATTTTTGCTTTTTGATGACAGAGTGGGTTTTATCCAAGTGTGTAGGCTTTTACGACTGGCGTCGTTCCAAGTCTTCTTGGTTTCCGGGCATGTAGGCCGTGATTCATTGGTATTTCTACTTGACGTATCGTCTACAACTGCGGTAGACATTGTCAAATACGATGTACCAGTGGCCGACGTGTCCTTGATGATTCATATTACCTTTGATAATAGCTACCGCAGTTGTAACGAAACGTCAGATAGAAATACCAATGAACCACAGCCTACACACCCGAAAACCAAGAATATTCCGAGTGGATTTTAAGCATTTTAAAGTTTATGTTTGGTTTCTTCGTTCAGGAAAAAATATTCAAATTTAAAATTTAGATCAATGTACTTCTTCTGTATGTATGACGCCGTTTTACTAACTACTATATTTGAATATTATTAGCTTATGAATAATTAATTTAATGCAGCTTGAAAATTCCAGATAGTTTATACATAATGTGATAAAAAACAAACTTTTTTATAAAATGAAAAAAACTCGGTGAGTAGCAATCAAAACTGGAGCACTATAAAAATAATTATATTATAATTTATGCATCTCTAAGTAGAATATAACATCTCCACTACTGCAGTGAATATCGGATATGATGCTCAGGCAAATATGAAAATTCAAAATTTTGTTTGAATATCAATCCGCAAATTCCTATAACTACTTTATTCGTAACTGCGACTTTAATTGATAAAAGTATATCAAGTTAAAATAAAAATGAAAAATTAACTTGTGGTGGAAGTCCCGGTGCTGGTGGTGGGAGAACGTGTCTCCAGATATTTTTATGAACTTTTTTTTCAAATGCTATGCAGGGTGGCTTTGACACATGGATGCTCATCTAATGGTCATCTAATAAAAAAACAGCGTATGTTTTGTTATTAACAAATAAAAACAACGAATGTTTTTATGTTTACTTCCTTAAATATGTGAAATGGGACGTATGTTCATAACTATTTTTTTACATTAGATGAGTTTTCATCTGTCAAAGTTTGCCGGTGCGCTAATAAATCACCCTTAAATTAAAATCAGACTGAAAATATTCTTGTTCTAAAATTTGATTCTAATATTCTTATCGAATGCAAATCAGTTGTATAGTTTATATATATTAAGCAATCGTCATTGCTAGCTTTGTTAATGAAGCTACGATATTGGTTAAATGGGCTTATTTGTTGTATATTCTACGTATTTTACGATAGTGTTAAACAGAAAAAAATTGAGCGTCACATTTTTAAGTTATTAGCAAAATAATCATTTTTTATGATTTTATATAATATGTGCACCCCATTCAAAAATTGAATTTTAATAGTGAAGAAGGATATTTATTTTCAGTTTTAGGATTCTAATCCATTAGAATTTTTATGCTCATATTTTTTCGTTTCAAAAAATGCAAAAAAAAAGTAATTTTTGTGAATGAATAATAAATCTGATGTTCTATTTTTTTTCTTTTTGTTTTCACCATCGTAATATACCGGAAAGTGCTGCAAATATTCCTATTAAACCGAAGTCGTAGTTCCAATTTTAACAGTTTGCAAAGGTGCCGTGTTAACTTTGGACATTCTATATATTACTAGCTTTAACCCGTGGCTTTGTTAAGTTACTGTCGGTATTGACTGGAACCTTAATTAAATTAAAAAGAAATAATTTCTATTATTGTTACATAATGTAGGTAAGAGGTAGGTATAAATGCATTTTTTTAGTGTGAAATTCTTTTTTGAAAAATATTTTGTGCTGTATGAAAATAACGATTTGATTTTTCGACTCTTTCATCGTCGTTTTTTTTCGAATTTTTTCGTACCTACCTATGTTAATGTAAATATTTTTTTTTAGATATGGGCAAATCGATTGAATAATGTATTGCTTTTCACATCCATTCAAAAGTGTAAATATTCTTTGATCTAAAATATGAACTGTAATAAAACACTTTTTTAGGGGATTACAAAGTTGTAAAAGCCATCTTTAATCTCCATAATGTTACAGCCAGAGTTCATGTTTTATGAGATTGAGTATGCGAGGTAATTTGATAAAATAATCAAATTAAGAAAAGATCAACTCTGTACGGTTTAATTTCGCAGCAAACTTAATTTTGTCAGATTTCTCCACAATATTAATGCTTTCAATATTATATGGGCGATGGAGGTGAGGAGATATATTACTAATGAAATTTGTTATTTCTACAATTATATTACTGTAATACCACCGACTATTTAATATTTATACACCAATATAGATAGTAGACTTTTTTTTCTCAAGAACAAAATGTTATCGTATAGTTTTATGGACTTGTGGTCTCACAAGTTTACATCGTAAAATTTTAGGATATCAGAAATTTATCTTTTCAATATTTGAATTTTACGTATTGGAAATAAATTTCAAAATAGATATTTAACCCTAATCTTAACATCTCATAAACTCATTGATAATTTCGGTAATTTACCTTTAAAATACTCAAATGAAAACACATGATGATCAGTTGATCGTTGGTGTAAAACCGCCATATACTCTGTGTTGGAGATGGGATATTTCGAGTGAAAATTGTCCAACTATTTGATTATTAAAATATCTTGAGATGTCTCGAGAAATTATTCAAAATCATTCGAACTATTTTTATACCTACGAGTTACGACTTATTTCCACTAAAAATTATTATACTACGCTCTTTATTTACTCTTTAAAACATTGCATATAAATGTCTCTCTTAGATTGCAATTCACAGTATTTAATAAATGATTACTTAGTTTTTTATCTGCCACTCTTTTATGAAGCACTGCATGCAGGTGACTCTCTCGAATCTCATAATCGAAAATTCATTCGTTATAATAATCATATCGAATGCATAGAAAAATACTTATATGCATTGCACGGTACTGAATACCATTAGTGACGTATTTTGTCTGCATCTGCACTATGAAGCACTGTATTGTAGGTGACTCTTTCAAGACTGATAATTAATCGAAACCGAGAGCAAATCCAAAAATTTATTTCCTTACTAAAAAAAATATTAATTAAATAAATTAAACATATTAATAATAAAAAACCCGGGTCGCAGTGCCAAAACCCTGCCGACAAAATAGTGTATTTGCTATTATAGGCAGTGTGGCTTTATTATGCGAGCTTAAGTTGTTTTTTAGGGCAAAATAAAAAATTTGACTCCTTAATACACCCCTCAAAAGAACACTTTTTTCTCAGTTGCAATATTATTATCAATCGAACCTCTATACTAAATTATATACACCTTTCAGCAAATAATTCACGATCTGCAAACTAGTGTTTTCATAAAATTTGTAAATCCGGTCCTGTCGGGCCGATTTTATTAAAATTTTAGGAGCACTTTTTAATTGCTACTAAAGGGTTAAATTTCAATTTTGAAACGATTCTGAGAATTTTTTAGGTATTTTTGGGCCCAAAAACTTTTTTCAACCCTTAAAAACTATCCTTAAAATGGTCCGATGTGGCCCATTTTAAATAGGTTTCTTACGGTGGTGGATTCCAACATGTGGGCAAAATTTCGTCAAAATCAATTAACTCTTTCGAAAGTTATAGCGCACACACACACACACACACACATATATATATATATATATATATATATATATATATATATATATATATATATATATATATATATATATGTATAAACATTTTTAAAAATGGTGCCAAAGTGTTTTGAAGGTTAAGAAACGTCGAGAAATTTTGGTACGTCTCCTAGGTCCCGTCATCTGATCGACGTCAATAGTGTATGTTGCCATATGGTAAATACACTAATAAATATAAATAAATGCTTTAATTCGTTCGATAGTTGAAAGTTGAAACATTAATTCATTTAAACCTCTTATAATTATTATTTCGATTGAATCATTCGAATAGCAACCTTTCGATTATTAAAATCAACGATTATTCCCAACTCTACTCTGTGTTCTCCGGTGGGAGTGGAGAATGTGTTGAATGAAAGTGATACGAAATTACCAGAGGTCGGGTTGAATCGGGTACAGCAGTGCTACGGTGTTCCACAACGCATGTAGGTACGGCTGCGGAGGGAATAGGGATAGCCAAAACAACAACAATGCGCTATTATGACTGTCAGAAAGACACCCGCTTATATTTTGTATCGAAAATAGACGGGTGCATAACACGCCATAAGTAGTATGCAGTAAGATCTACTTGAACAACATTTCTGAAATTTTTGTCCTGTCTCCCATAAAATAACTCCTTTTCGTGTATGTGAGCCGATCATAAAGTGATCCATTACACACGCTCGGGAAAGTAAGATGCAATAATTATTTAATCCTTTTGAATTTGTAATTTTTACTAAATAAATATTTATTTATTGTAATATTTCGTATTACTCGAAGTCAGGCGCGTACCTTGGTTCTTGTGCACGATATAGAGTCAGGCATGTTGTCTTTACCCGACCAGTCATGCCGATCGTTATCACCGTTTAGCAGACTACTTATATATACTATGTATTGGTGTAAAGATTAGGTTATCTAACCTACTTGGAAGTTAAGTTTGCTAAAAATGTAAAATGTCAGAAATATTGAAAATGAAGACAAATTCAACTATTTTGTAACGAATAGGACAAAAAATACAGTATATTGTATCTCTAGAGAACAAATAAGAACAATGATATTTTGTCTCGTGGAGCTGTATTAAAGTATATATCATATTTATGCAGAGTGATCTATTTTAAGTTACCCACCTGAAAATCAAACAAAAACTAACCTAGACAAAAGTTGTTGGGTTTGGAAAGGCACATCGAATGGTGACCTTGGATTCGAAAATTTTACGTTCCCATATGAACCCTGGTACATGGGCACGGGAGTCGAAATGATTTAGCAAACAAGATTAAATAAAATTTTCTTTTCATAGTCGATCTTCTCCGAGCAGATCTAGATAGTTCAGTTCATTGTGTGTTTTTTAAAACACTTGTTATTTTCCTAAACATTATTGACACAAAATAAGTTAATTTAATTATAAAGAACGTGTCTGGTCACATCACGAAACTATGATTATTTGTGCTCTGCGGTTGCGTCAATATTTAGTGCTGTCATCGTAAAAACATAAGAATGTCGCTTTAATATTAAATACTGTTAAGTGTATTGTCCTTGAAGAAACCTCTGAAAGTAATTGAAAAGAATTCCTTCAAATAGGTACCTATGTAAACGTAAAATTTCGAGCTTTATTCGAATCCGGATTCAAAAATAGGTGTTTCTGTTTAAAAAAAATTTAATTTGACCTTCAAATAAGGTCACGTTCAAGATCAAATTCAGGTCCCTCCTCCAAACAACTTTTGTCTAGGTTATTTTTTTATTGGTGGCTCCCCTGACGAAATATTCAGGTAGGTAATTTAAAATGGGGCACCTTGAATACCTGCCAGTACAAATTTGGATTGTTTACGAAAACAACGCCTACATTGCTGCCACTGCTGTTCATATAGGCAGGCATGGCGATTGACAGAAATTACTATTGGATTACTAAAATCGTATTTTTTGTTGTTCTTTACGCACTCGTGCGAAATGGGTCATTTTACTACCGTTATACATACGTTAAAAGCAGATTTTTTATTATATGGGAACTTGTAAAAATAAACTATAGAAATGCAGGTTTACTTAAATATAAATTTAGAGTTACAAAAGTGATTTGAAACTGTCGATAATAATCGATATTTTGATTATTATTTACATTACCGATAGTTCTTCATCGCTAGTACAATGACGATAAAATAAAACATAATATGGTATGTTTAATGAAAGTGTAATTCTTTGTCCAATGTTTATTTGAATTGCAATTCGAAATATCCACCATTATATTTGATGAATGGGTCATCCCTAGTTTTATATTCTATATTGGTATAATATACGTACATACAAAATGCCTATACCATAGCCTACATGTGGAATATCTAGAGTTCTCGCTTAAACCTTCCTTTGATCATTCTTCAAGGTTCATTACCGCCGTCGAAGCAGATAGCAGATCGTTAAGCGACGTCGTTGGTGCCGGTTACATTTGTTTTTGTCTTTGTTACATTCGTGTTCTATACAGGTTCTGTCACAGAAGTGTTGATGTCCGGATATTGTATGATACATTGTAGTCTATGCACAGTGGTCATTGACCAAAGGTTATGTCGGGACAAAAGAAGAACATTACTATTTCGCAACGTGAAGATTTTGTGATCTGAGTAAAACTTCTCGCAGTGTGTTAAACATGTTATAATAAATTTATATACTATTGTGTTTATAATACACTAGCCGCAACCCGTGGCTCCGCACGTAATAGAGATGAAATACACACTTACGGACGTCTATCCAAAAATAGAACCTAAAAAAGTCGAGATCTGATGAAAGTCGATTTTCGAAAATTGAACCGAAACTAGTAAATTTACTTTTTTGAAAATTTGTAACAGCTGGAAGTTAAAAATATACTTTCAATACCGACTCACGGACTTGTTCAACACTGATCTTAACCTTAAAACACTCACATTGCTCCGTTTAATTTTAGTGACCTTAAAGCTAATCACACGTTGAGTTTTTTACAGGTACAGCTCTAAGGTCGCTGGGAGATAATTTAATTGCTTGGTTGCTCGGCGATGCTAAGATATACAATTTTTATATGATGTTAGATAGATAGATTGCAGATTATAGACGCTCAACATCTGAGGTCATCAATATATGATCTGTTAATCAAACGTGGATCGAAATTTTTTTATTACATAAAAGAAGTTTTAGTCATTTTAATTTTTTTAATAATCTCTTACAGAAAAATAAGTCACCAGATGATTCTATAACCACTATCTTAAAAAACATGGTTTTTATTTATTCTTCTTTCAAGAGAAATAAGTGTCATTCTATTTTATATTTTTTTTCGACTCGTTTCACGTACACTGGCAGAGTTCGTGATCAGTTTTCGTTATCAACATGTCTACGTTCTGTCACATCAACTTTATATTTAGCAGTACGTACCGCGTGCTTCCCCTTGTTCTTCACAGAACACGGAATAACGTTAGGTTTGAAATGTTGCATGTTCCGCTTCTATTGCCTGCAGCCTGAATCAATTTGACATGCTGAGCTAATCAGAGAAAATGCCTCCAAAGAAAAAAGGAAATGTTTAAATTAACGAAATAATTGTTTAATTAGGATTAGAAGATCACGATATGTTTACCGCTCAGTACTTACATTTGATTTTCAAGTTCTGTCTAAAAAACTGTAAGTCTTATTTAGTTAAATAAGATTTTGTGTGTTTATAAGTTTTTGGATGATGGGTTTTTGTCTTTACAAGCGAACTGTTCTCTGATAACTTTATTTTCAAAATCTTATTGTGAACCTAACTAACCCCTTACGAATGCGGTCCTTCCACTGTTTTTTCGTTGAAATTCAAGGCCTTTAGACACACAAGTTGCTTCGTTAATGAATGATGTCAGCTGAGGGACCGTTCAATAATTTTATCAACCACGCAATACCAATTGACAGTCCAGTAGATACCGTCATCACCCCACTACTATCCAACGGAATGAGGTCAACTCTGTTTCTAATAACCTTGGTTGGAATGCTCTTTACAGATTATAAAACAATGTTTTAAAAATTTAACGGAAGGTTTTTCTATAATAAAAAAACCCAAAACTGTGTAGTGCAGTGTATTTAAAATGGATTTTTATGAAACATAGATGTGTACTGCAACTGAAATGACGTAGATAATTGTCAGCCTATGATTGGCTGACTAGATCAACTGTGTCACGCCTATACTGATATGTGCGAACTACAAAGAAAATAATGTATATACATCTCTTTCTATAGATAGCGAAGTGTTGCTAGTCTTCTACCTGGTTTATGCTCATAATTAAAGAAATGTATTCATGTGAAATATATTCATTTCTTTAGTTTTTGTTTCCAATTAAGAGGAAGTATATAAAATCGAAAAAGTTGGTTTATATTATTTGTGTATGAGAAATAATATTCCCTGTTCAAAATTACCAAAATTTGATGTGGGACGACTCTATTTTATTTAGAATGTTCATTTGTTTACCAATGGGTTATAAATCATAAAGGAGATGGCACACTAGTCGAAACAGCGCGGCGTGCAAAATTTAGCCACATTTTCGTGCTGGTGGTTTTTTGAAAATAAAAAAAAAAATTTAGCCATACTTTCATTTCGCATTTCTTTATGTTTTTAAAATAGTGTAATAGTTCCTTGCGTCATTATGTTTCACGAACAAAAAATATTTTGAGAATGCAAGAGCTAAAGAACTATTATATTCATGTTCCCAGTATACAATTTTTAACCAATGCGAAATACAAAGTCTCTTAAACAAATAACAATAATATTTGTGTGACAAACATAATTAAAATTATTGTAACAGTTCTGTCTGTAGTTTCGTTTTCTTGGAAGTCTTTTTTAATTCTTGGCTAGATGGTTAAACGTATTTGCAGAATATTTATTTGTATGCTTGGAAAAGCATGGCTGATTTAATTTTGATAAAACTTGGCATACCCAAACTAAAGGCTATTTTTTATCCGGCTATAGTCGGACTAAAATAAGGTTTCTGTTAAAGCTGACATAAACTCTATCAAAGTCGCAGAAAATGTTTTCTTGCAGCCATTGAATGAAGTAATAATATAGTATTTCAGTCAGTGACTTTAAGATGTCGGAGATAATGTAATGCTGTTTATATAGTACTTTTAAGGTCGTCAGTTGAATGTCATCAGTACAATAATGCAAAAAAGGTTTTTGTCAAAAACGACTCAAAACGAACATAGCTTCAAAGGCTATAAGTTCTTTAACACATTTCATTAATTTAAATTTTTAAATTAGGATTCTCTGTAGCGTGGATTTTCAAACGTTGACTGACAGTTCTCTGGGGAGGCGTGTAATTACTGAGGAAATTCACAATTTAGAAAATTTGCTTTCTGTTCCTGCGATGGCTTGTGAGTTTATAGATATTAATTTTGTAACGTCAACAGGTTTTATTTGTATTATAATTTGATTTTAATTTGTAAGACCTCTGTTTTTTCAAATTTTTGTTTCTTATAGTTAGTTTCTTATGCTGAATTGCAGAATTCACTGTCAGAAAATCTTATTTGACAATGATCATAGGTTGTGACAATTATTGTACTGATGGTATCCAGGCGACGACTTTCAAAGTGCTATATAAATAGCGTTAAATTACCTCCGACATCTTAGAGACACTGACTGAGATACTATATCTCCATAAAAAACGAATTGTAGAATTTTTAATTATGATCCTGCTCGAAAAATAATTGATCGATTGAAACAATTTTTTTTAACTATATATGTTCACTTAACACTCTTTTTCACAATTTCCGCTTCGAAATACACTTCTTCTACGCATTTTGATCAAAATTTACCTTAAAAAGCAATCTTTTTTTTTTTGCACATCACTCATTTGTTTTTCTATGAGTACAATCTACTAATGTTCTACAATATAGGGGGTTTGATTACGACATTATACTGCTCCTGCGTTAAAAACTGTAATTAGCAATTTTTTTAACAATATGTTTTGTTCAATCCAACACTGGTGTTTTAAATTGATTGTTGGGGAGCCACATACAAGATTTTTTAATTGAAGGCAATTTTGACTGGAAAAATTTTGGAAGTTCTGTTTTGTCAAACGTCTTATAATCGATTATATAGAGGAAAACTTTCCTAAAAACCTTTAATGAACTCTTAAAGTTGTTTAATTCAATAATGTTCACCGAAGCATAAATAATAATTTATGAACCGATAAAAGATTCTTAATAATTTTAAGTGTGTCAATAATGATAATAACATCTCTTATTCGGTTTTCCTTGGTTCTTTGTATTTCTTACAGCTTAATGGTGGTAGTTATTATACAACACAAAAACTGTATTGCTCGTAATAGTTCACTATTCTCATAATATTACCGTCCTAAGCCATTTTTTATCGACACTGTTATATATGATACTAGCGGCCCAGTCTGGCTTCGCCCGGGTGTAAATGTATTATATAGGATATAAAAGATGATAATCATTATCATTAAATTCTCAACGTGTGTTGAATTTGCACGAATTCAATCGCTTTTATTTGTGAATCTTATTTGTGAAAAATCTTATTTCCCAAAAAGAAAAAAAAAACTTGGAATGTGTCGCGGGACACGCGTTTGGAACGAAGTCCCTTTCGTATAAGAAGTTTTTCGTAACGCATTTTATATAATCTAAAAACACCCGGTATAATCTAAAAACATCCGGTATAATCTAAAAACACCCGATATAATCTAAAAACATCCGGTATAATCTCAAAACACCCGGTATAATCTCAAAACGCCCGGTATAATCTAAAAACACCCGGCATAATCTGAAAACACCCGGTATAATCAAAACACCCGGTATAATCTAAAAACACCCGGTATCACCGTATACCATTTTTTCGTGACATTTTTGACTTACGGTATAGCCTATGTTACTCAGGGTGAATGTAGCTTTCTAATGGTGAAAGAATTTTTTAAATCGACACAGTAGTTTTTGAGTTTATTCATTACATACACACAAAAATACAAATCTTTCCTCTTTATAATATTAGTGTAGATTAAGAAATTATTGCGTCAATGACACACTTTTAATCGACATATTGTCATGATGAGCGATATTTCTCATACCTGTGATTCAATCACTGATATTAGAAAAGCACATGCTGCTACAGCTACTCGTCGATACAAAATATCTGTGATTGTGATTAACAATATTAAGACCATGATATCCACAAGTAACAGCGCTAATTGATATTTCACGAGCTGATATTGATTAAATATTGATTAATGAAATATTGTATCAATATTACTGTGTTATTGGTACCATGTAAATTGTTTACGTATTTGTCATAATCTTGACTTTTTTCTATTTAATTAATATTATAGTATATTTAAATATTGCTGTTTACCTAGCTATATTTTTGCAATAATAATATTTTGATTTTTTTTATGTTTTTTCTTATTTTATTTTGTTAAAGTTTTAATTGTATTATGTACCTATTTGAATATTTTAAACTTTCACTAAATATTTGTAAGCGAATAAATTGGCTCCATGCAATTAATACAAAATCAATAAATACATAAGCTAACATTAAAGAGATTTTAGTAATAGTTAATGACAGTTCGTAAAAATAAATTTGTCCGTCAGTATTAGTAACATTCGCTGTTTACAACAGCACATATTTTTCTATGAATTATGAATGACGCGACGTGATAAACACAAACTGTGATAACAGTCACAATTTATAATCACTGACATTTGAAAGTAGCAATCACGAATCACGTTGTGATTGAAAAGTAGCAGTTTGCTTCATCACTAATTACATTTATAGATGGCGATAGGATTTATATTAATCACACAGTCCATAAAAACTGAACCGATTTTAAGTATTTAAATAGTTTGGAATAAGATAAAGTGTGTGGATCGTTTTTCATTACATTTTTATAATGCATTTAAATAAAACTATAGAATCTGCGAACGCTTAACTAAAGCACAATAATGTACTTAAAGTTGATATTCTGTTCAAAAAAAGATGTGCCGTGCGATGCTGTGATGTCAAATATACTTTCTTGAAGTCATATTTTTGTGGAGGTTACGTTGATGTAAGTACAACACATAGTCAAGAAGCAGCTTTCACGTCAGAGCGGCTAAGTGACGGAAAATGATGTTTAGCATAGCAACTTTAGCTAAACGATGCACTTCAGTGTTTCTCGGATTTTAGAATTTTAATCAAATTGACGTATCTTTTTTGTTATGCATAATAAAAAAAATTCAATAGAAGTGCCTTTTTGTGTGAGTACAGTCTGATAACAGGGAGTCTCATAACGACATAAGACTGCTTGAGCAAATATAATAACTGTAATTATATTATCCCATTCTAAGGTCATCGTAAAATCCATTTTTTAACAATGCTTTCTGCTATCCGTCATAAGTTTTGTAACGCAATTTTAAAAGTATGTCGTTAAAAATCCCAGAAAGGGAAGACTGAAAATTGGAATACGGGCGAAAAATATGTGAAAAGAAATAAAATGTTGTCGTTATTTAATTTGTAGATAAATGATCATTAGCGATAATGATAATTTATGTTCTTAACAAACCAGAACAATATTGTGAACATAACGATTGAATAATAATACCAAACTACATATTATTACAATTTATTATAGTGACATATCAGATTAAAACATCGCTTGTTACATTTCAGTGTGTAAGAAAAAATTGAATTTGTATAAAAAAATCATTGCGTGTACTTATATACGCGCGTTTGAAGTTATACTTCTTTGGCGTGATTAAAAACTAAATTTTAGAACCAAATGTTATGTCAAATGCGCCATTATTGTTGACAGCATGCAAAGTGTGATTAGCTTATGGTTTAAATTTCTATCATCAGGTGTATCGTGTCAAATCCCAGTAGGAATGTACCTACTTTAAAGTAAATCTGATAAAAATATATTTACAATAGCTGAATAATAACACGCAGAATTTGAAATTAATGTTTTTCGGGTTTTTTTTTTACTTGTACTATATAAGACTGTTCGTCGTGATAAATTTTAAGCTTGTGGGCTAACAAGTAGTACCCGGGTTCAATTTTTTACACTATTAGATGCGTTATTCTTAAAATGTAGGGTTCCCTGGAGTAATATGTATCCTTCAATCTTCAAAAACGCGATTAACGTATCAGGATTACATTTAAATGTAATTCGAGATGTGCCCCATATAGATATATGTTTTTCTTGAACAATTTTGTTATCTCAACAGAAGCTTTACAGAAAAGCACACAATATGATAACACCCAGTAAGTAATGTTCTAACGTTAATTGTGCCTCATTACTTTTTATTACCTGTACCCATATATTCCCATCGTCCTAATAAAAGAGCACTAAAATACCTTACCCTTTATTTTTATGTGCCATATGGTGGTATTTACGAGATATTATTACATAGCAATAACCCACAAGAATTATATAATGGATTAATTAAAAAAATTGTTCTTTCACTTCGATGCCAACTCGAAAACAAGTGCATATCTACATAAATTTTCATATTACATTTATTCCCACATTTATACACATATTTCGTATTTTTAACCGACGTCAAAAAAGAGGTTATCAATTCGTCATGCTTATATATATTTTATATTTGTTCAGTCTTAACTTTTCGAGGAGTTAACCAATTTGAAAAAATTCAACACCATTTTGTTCAGAATGATTACTCATTGTTACCACAAATATATTTTTTTAAATCGGTTCTGTAGTTGTTTGGACCAGAAACCAAACCTTTTTTAGTGTATTTGCCATATGGCAACATACACTATTGGCATCGGTCGGATGGCGGGACCTAGGGGTCGGACCAAAATTTCTCGACATTTCATAACCTCCTAAACACTTTGGCACCATTTTTAAAAATGTTTATATATATATGTATATATATATATGTATATATATATGTATATATATATGTATATATGTGTGTGTGTGTGTGTGTGTGGGTAATAACTTTAGAAAGAGTTAATTGATTTTAACGAAATTTGGCCCACGTGTTGAAATCCATCACCGCAAGAAGTTTATTTAAAATGGGCGTAATCGGGCCATTTTAAGGGTAGTTTTTAGAGATTGAAAAACGTTTTTTGGCTCCAAAATACCGAAAAAATTCTCAGAATCGTTTCAAAATTGACATTTAACCCTCCAGTAGTAATTAAAAAGTGTCACTAAAATTTTAATAAAATCGGCCCGACAGAACCGGACTTACAAATTTTATGAAAACACTACTTTGCAGATAGTGAATTATTTACTGAAAGTTGTATATATTTTGGTATAGAAGTTCGATTGATAATAATATTGCAATTAAGAAAAAAAACGTTATTTTAAGGGGTGTATTAAGGAGTCAAATTTTTTATTTTGCTCAAAAACCAACTTAAGTTTGCATAATAAAGCCACCCTGCCTATATAAGCAAATACACTATATTGTCGGCAGGGTTTTGGCACTGCGACCCGGGTTTTTTTATTTTAAATGTAAAATAGTGTGCTAGATGGCTGCAAATTGAATTTTGTTACTGTGGCACCTTACAATTTTAATGAAACGCAGTTCATAACGGTCTAGTAATAATTAACTATTTATTCATGAAAAATGTATAAAATAATATTACATTATACTCTTATATAATAATTATTCTTGACATCGGTCTCTAGTTAGTATGTTTCAAGCATAGTCGTACATAAGGTGCCGGTCTAAATCGAAATTGGTTTGTATAAAACATGCGCCCCAAATTGCGTTTAATTTATTATTTTGAACTTTAGATAATTTCGCGAGTTTGAATACACTATAATAAAAACCCGGGTTGCAGTGCCAAAACCCTGCCGACAATATAGTGTATTTGCTAATACAGGCCTTGTGGTTTTATTATGTGAACTTAAGGTGATTGTTGGGCAAAATAAAAAAATTAACTCCTTAATACACCCCTTAAAATACATTTTTTTCTTAACTACATTATTATTGTCGATCGAACGTCTACACCAAAATTAAAAACACCTTTCAGTAAATAACTCACTATCTGCAAACTAGTGTTTTCAGAAAATTTGTAAATCCGGTCGCACTTTTTAATTACTATTGCAGGGTTGAACTTCAATTTTGAAACGATTGTGAGAATATTTTAGGTATTTTTGGGCCCAAAAACTTTTTTCAACCCCTAAAAACCACCCTTAAAATGACCCGATTAGGCCCATTTTAAATAGGCTTCGTGCGGTGATGGATTCCAGCATGTGTGCCAAATTTCGTTAAAATGAATTAACTCCTTCGAAAGTTATTGCCCGCACACACACACACACACACACACACACATATATATATATATATATATAAACATTTTCAAAAATGGTGCTAAAGTGTTTAGGAGGTTATGAAACGTCGAGAAATTTTGGTCCGACCCCTAGGTTCCGCCATTCGATCGATGCCAATAGTGTATGTTGCCATATGGCAAATACATTAATAATGATTTCTACTTAACTTCTCCTATATAGTTAAAATTATAGTGCAATCAAGAACATCAGCACCAAAAAGAAAAGATGTGTCTTCCTAATGAAAATATATTCGTTAGCGTAATATACACTAGTTTTTAACTGACTGTAAAAAGGAGATTTGTATAATATATGTTATAACATAAACACGTCTGTAATATTTAATGTTATATTTATTGGGAAGTTCTGATTCTAAATAATGTGTTATATTATGTCTGTTTTAAATACACAAAGTTCTGGCTCCGTACAACGTTCCATCATAAGCTTCTTTTAAATAAAACATGACAGTATTTACTTGCATAATAGATGCATTTTTTTATTCAACCTTTTCATGATGCATCCATTATGCAGTGAAATTCATATATAATGCCCTGGCTACATGTGAGAATTTTTGTTTTATTCATTCATTATATGCCATGGCATAATCAGCTGCACATTTATGTAAGCTTCGGTTTCCAACTGCGTTTTGTTACCGAGTCGACTGTGATGTTTTATTCTTGATATTATTCCTCTTTAAATTAGGTATAATTAATAAAAATAATTTAAAAAAACCCGGGTCGCAGTGCCAAAACCCTGCCGACAATATGGTGTATTTGCTTATATAGGCAGTATGGCTTTATTACGCGAACTTAAGTTGTTTTTTGGGCAAAATAAAAAATTTGACATCTTAATACGTCCCTTAAAATAACATTTTTTTTATTAATTGCAATAGTATTATCAATCGAACCTCTATACCAAGTTATAATCAGTAAATAATTCACTATCTGCAAACTAGTGTTTTCATAAAATTTGTAAATCCGGTCCTGTCGGGCCGATTTTATTAAAATTTTTGGGGCACTTTTTAATTACAACCAGAGGATTAAATTTCATTTTTGAAACGATTCGAGAATTTTTTCCCTATTTTGAGGCCCAAAAACATTTTTCAACCCCTAAAAACTACCCTTAAAATGGCCCGATTAGGCCCATTTTAAATAGGCTTCTTGCGGTGCGAAAGTTATTGCCCGCACCTAAACACATTTTTCTCTCGGGTGTAAAGGGTTAAGGCTGTCGGAACGCTCTGAATTTTGTTTGTGCTGAGACCCAGCGGTAAGGGCCGAGGTAGGCAAAAGACATATTATGGGTGTGACCTTCTTTAGCTCTGTCTCGCTCAAATCATCCGCACGTTTCAATTTTTGGCTGGTGTTAACTACGAGGCTAAAAAATGTTGTTGCAAGGGTGCCGCTGGCGATTGATTACTCTAAGTTTGGGAAATATTTTGAAGATTTAAAAAACTTTTCCGAAAAAGGAGGAGTCACTTAAGGTTTGTGATGGAACAGTTTTGTAAAATAAGTACAAATAAGGTCGTAATATGACATTTAAAACATGTGTTTTTTTGGCACAATTAATTCCAACTTTTTCCTAGTAAATCGTACATAAATAACAAAAGTAGCTCATTAGAGACCTAGAGTTGTCCGTTGTCTTCCTTATAGGAAAAGAATTTTTGCAGAATGTTTGGCTTAAATTCATAGCGTTCCGATAGTCTTAACACCGTCTACCCGGTGTTGGGAGCATCGATCCCGAAGCGACTAACCATCCCAGAAATTGAAATTAGTTGTTTGCATCGGATTGCAATCTTTCGGTGAGCAAACAGTATCTTTATCTGCAAAAGCAGACTCAAACGGAAATAGCGCTAGTGGAACGCGGATCGCTTTTAACCAGTTCCCCCATGCAGTGAACCTAAACTGAAAACAACGTCGCGAACATACAACAGAAAATGTCTCGCCCACACTTCCTAACCTATAATTCGCTTTAGTAGAATTAACAGTATTATAATTTAAACCAATGTTTGTCACCCTTATTTTTAGTGACGATCTTGTACCGATTTTCATTTATTTCTGTGATCATCTCTTCTTGTCGCTCGTAGTTGAGAAAAAGGTACCTACTTTATCAGCAGTACTTTTTTGCTCTTGGGCATTTTTGAGCTTAAATGCCAACTCTATCTAAATATTTTTACCCCATGATCTTGCATCTTAATTGCATCTCTTGTAATTACACTTACTGTATGTTTGTCATTTTGAAATCTTTAGCAACTGTACCTGCAAAAATAGATATTTAAAAATGTGTCGGATCCCAACAATAAAGATTTTTTTCCCAGCGATATAGCGTGATTTCATGGTAATCTGGCTACAATAACATGAACGGTAAAAAAAGTTATGTTAAAGTAGTTTTAGAGTTTATTTTTATGAGTATTAAAATCATAAGTCAAAATTTTATATAACTCTCACATTTTATTAAATGTTTTCGAAATAGATTTGATTTAAAACAAAAGCTGAAATTTCACCTATATAAGCATAGTAAGGTACGTAGTAATTTCATATCAATATCTGTTTAATAAATGTAAATTGCCGAAAATACATGCAAAATGTAATTGTGATTAATATTATTGATTTGCCGTCTTTATTTAAATAAGTTGCAAATTTCTCCCTTGCGGCAGTTTAATACCTTATGTAATATTTGCGATAAATAATGATGTATCGTCGTAGAATATTTATGAAGACATAAATAAATCTGCCACAATTTTGTATAGATATAAATTGCGTTAGAAAATAAGGTAGAAAGGCTCCTTGTCCTAGCTTCAATATCATCGTGGCACCTAAGCAGATTGCTTGCGCATTTTTTTGAAACTAGCTGTAAAATTAGTATTTTAAGTTTTATTTTCGTTCGAAAATAAAATAAAGAAAAAAAAACCGTTATTAATATGTTCTCAAATAAAGAGAATAACAATTAAACAAATAAAATCATGCATATATATAAATTGTAAATATATGATCATAATCTGAGGTCATTGTCAAATTAAATTTTTTGACGATATTTTCTGCAATGCAGCACTAGTCATGTGATTAGAATTAGTTACACAATAAATTTCGTAATACGTTTACGTATTTTTGCACTTGAGAACGAAACTAAATATTTATCGTATCATATGTTGAATGTTCATAACTTAAATTAAAAAACGTTCTGTATATAAAGCACATAGACACGATGAATGAAAAGAAGGAGACTGGGAATTGAGCAAGAGAATTTGCTTCGGGTAAAATAGAGAACGTTCTTTCTCAGTTACACTTGTGATTAAGTTCGCTTTAGGTGAAACTGAATGGATGCAACGGCGTACACGGAGGATAGAAATCAAACAGAATCAGAATACACTCTTTAAGTCATTTAGATCGAAGGAAGAAACATTTGTATAAAAGCTTCTCTAACAGGGAGGACAGAAGACGGATAAAAGGCATACTTCAGCTGCGATTGTATTTCATATGTGTAGGAAATGGCACGGTTTTATGGGACTGAATTAAAGAAATACAATCAGAAACAGAAACGACCCAGATAGAGGCGATTGTTAGTTCTTTTTACCCGATTGCCAAGGAGGGTATATGTTTTTTGCGCGTATATCTATGTTTGTAATATTCTTTATTACCTCGTATCATTCAAACGGCTGGATGGATTTCTAAAATTAAGGTATCGTTAGATTTGCCTCGGCAACCCAAGTGTCCTAGGATTGGTGACGTCAAAAAAATTAAAAATGGCGGATTTTAGGTGCCCTAATGTGTGGCTCGATTTTTTTTTCTTCAGATTAATCCAATATAGTATCAAAAGGTGATTAAAAAAATATGTACGACTGGTATGTTTAAATCTAATTTTTCATTTATTTACTTAAATTTATTTATAACAGCCACTAACAAATGCAAATTGTGTTCCGGAGATGCTAATAGACCAAAACAAAAAAATCTAACACTAAAAAGATGTCAATAAAGAAGTAAATTAAAAAAATTAAAAACCGGACTGCGTAAAAAGAGAACAGAAACGATAGATCAAATGATAATGTGCATAACGCATCCGACTGCATATCATCATCATTTGATCTTGTTTCTATCTTTTCTGTTCTCTTTTTACGCAGTCGGGTTTTTGACTTTTTCAATTTACTTTTTTCTTTAGAGTTATCATTTTCAGGAAAATAAATTAACTATAGGATTGTAAAATTGAACGATAGATTCATTCTTGAATTATTCGACAGATCTCTTTGTGATTAAATTGTATAGAACAAACGGCATTTGTGAATAGATACCGAATAGTTTTGTAAAAGTGCTCTGTAAGAAGGAAATTGAAAGCTGAAAGACAAATATGAATTAGAGTCACGTTCCTATTGATGCTAGGGAATAATGTTTTTTCAACTTTCGTAATTTTGATTAAATGAATTCGAAATTGTTGAAAACTATTTTATGAATGAGTTTAAGTTAAGATTAAGCTTTCTAATAAAAATGCAATTTTGATGGAGATGAACTGGAAGTGGTGAAGGCAAGCCTGATGAAATAATCGGAAAGTGAAAAACTGAGAAAACAAGTGCGTTCCTGAGAAAGGCGTGGGGCTCTTTTGAAATAAAAAGGCTTAAGGTTAACTCAGATTTTTTCTCGGACAGAAGTAACAAATCTATTTCGGACGGAAGTATTGTTAAAATCCATAGTCCGTTTACACAATTTCCTCTTGTCCTACGGCCATCTATCAATTATTGGAATAGAAAAAAAATCAAAGATACTTAATAGCATAACAATGGTAACATGCATTGTAGGTATGTAATTTACTTTAATATATTATGTATGTTATTAAATTCCGGCGACATCTGACAATGTTTCACGCTTTTTGACGCTGCATCATATATACAATTTTCAGACATAAATTATACTGAAATTTGCTTTGTTACAATAACTTTCTCTCTCTATAATGTAATATTTTCTAAATTGTTTTTCCTTAGTTACAAGGAAAATTGAAAGTTGTTATTATTAACATTATAAAAAATTAATCTTATGATTACATTAGAGAAAACATTTCATTACGAATTATATATAATTCAATTTTGTAGTTTTCTTTTGTTTTCTGTAAGTGCTTATTTAAGTTCTTACAATACTGAAATTTATTTCTATTCTATTTTTAAATACCTCAATTCTATTGGTATAACTATTAGTTTATTGATAGTTATTTTACTTATAAGTAACAAGTTATAATATACTTTTGAACTTAATCGTAGTATCTGCCAAAAAGTCAAAGAAGTTTTACTTCAGCCGCGCGTAAAGATTACACGCACTATTTTTTTTCAACTTGATCGAGTCGGGCAACACTAAATGAAGTGACACCCTGTAGAAAAACAGAACAGACACAACGAGCCCCGGAATGGAAAGAAGGAGGACAGAGATGAGCAAGAGGAACGTGCCTCGGGCAGAACAGAGGACGCCCTTTCTCAGCTCCGCTCATTTCAGATGTATATATCTTGATGATTTGTATAAGTTTGTGGTTTATATGAACAGTTTTATTATACAGTTGATATTGGTTTGTGGAAATGAATTTCTGCGCCTGTGTGAAAATCGCGTTGTGTACGTCGTTTTCACTTTGTAAGCATATAATCAATTTTCGTTCGACTGGTGTGAGTATGGGATGGATATGCTTGCGTACTTTCTTCTATATGTTTGGGATCTAGTTGGGTTTCCGGTACCCTCGCAGACTCTGCATCTATATAGATGTAGGTATGTTTTATCCTTTAGCTGGGGTCGGTCGTCAACCTAAGGCTTAAAGCTGGGAATTGGTAATTGTGTGACTGTTTATGTTCTACCAAAATCTCTACTTTGATTCCGGATCGTTTTTATGTTTGCACTGAAATGAACATTAATAATTGATTTCAACTCACAATCCTATACTTATTCGTTAATTTTAAAAATATGTTGAAAACTGACAACTACCCAGATCTGATTCGTTCTCAAGATCGAATTAGTTTTTCTATAGCAAAACCACTCTAATTCCAGCCGTAAAAATGTTACGACGCATATATTTAACTTCCGACATACAAAAAAGGAATGTTATTCTCATATGAAGATATTTAACAATAATAAAAAAGAACATTTAAAGAATATTATGCAAATAAACAATCACTGGACGCGTTTTTCAAAATAGAAACATTTCTTATATTGATAGCTATGCTTCTTAGGCGTATATATAGAGATCGTAAAATGGCTCATTTACCACGCATTTGTGTATTACTATGGCCTTCCTGTATATACAGGGAGACCATAGACACAAACACGCTCAGAATTTCAACCCCAAAGATGAAAGCTTAAATCTAAGTAACACTAGCACTTGCACTGAGACGTACACGACTACTGAACGGAACGACCAATCACAGAAGAACCAGCTACGACCGAGCAGAGAACACTAACACACTGAACACAAAAGAAAGGAGAACACACTTAACTATGAGCTGCATAGAACTAGAAATACTAATGAATGGCGGCCTCTAACCCGAAAACCGAGAAAATTTGGAACATCGTCGGCCGTGACAGCCTACACGAATAGAATTTATTTCAGTATATATAATAAAAAAGACATCACATTAACAGAGAGAAATTACAAATGAGAGGAATAAATTTGAAACAAACGTTTCATGGAGGTTGCGAGCTTCCATGTATATAACACTGTGACAGAAACCGGTCCCAGCATCCTGTAGCAGCCATATCATCGTATACCATTTTCTACTATTGAATAGTAAATTATGCTGTTTGTGAGATTCAAACCGCAGAGGTAGACTGAATCCGTGTGTATGTTTTACCAAAAGGTAATATTTTCCATAACCTAACGTATATTTCTTTAGTATTTCTGTTTGCGTATTTTTATACTGAAAATGAATATATTACTGTTAAGTGTAGGTTGTACCAGAAAATCTACCTTTACAGTACCAGTTTCCATTTTGTATTGGGGTTGAATAAATAAATAAACCAATATAAGGTGATCCTCATTTCTTTGTTTCCATTCATTCGCAATTTAGATCATTCTGCCGTTTACTGGTCAAGTAATGTTTTTCGTTTCCAAGATTCCACCGTGGTTATTCTAGTTCGCTGCATATATTATATTGACTTTATTATGTTGAATTTAATACCTAATCGAAGAGTTAATAGTTAATTTGCAATTTCTTCGAAATACTAAACTTTACTATATTGCCTATACTTTTCGATCCTTTGATCAATGTTGACGTTATGATACGTTTGCTAAATTTATTTTAGATATTTCCGATTCACAGTTTACAACTTAATTGGAGGAACAAGCAATTTCCACTGTTTTTAATTAAATTTAACCAAGTATATTTAAAAAAATATATATGTATATATTGTTGTGTTCTATGAGTCACTCTATCTCATCAGACATCCCACTAAATTGGGTTGATTTTCTTCATATTTTCATATCCGACTTATTTATTCATACCTAAATCGCAATATTGGGTCATAACAAGCTTTAAGTCTGCCAGATTTCATGTCACTAGCTTTGGTGCCGTTTGGTTTGGGAGCTTGTGATAGATAAACTGACGGACAGACAACATACTGTGACTATAGATAGATACTTTTTATTTGCATGACCAGCCAGTGGATACAAATAGTCATTAAAATATCAAATAATCATTAAAATATATACGTGTTCCGGAGTCCAAAATACAGATTAGACGAATATTCACGGAACACTGTGTTCAACTTGTAAGCAGATGTGCATTGATTTTTTATTTCATGACAATAAATTATAAGCATAATGAATATTTTAAAATATACACACTAGCATTTAACCGTTATATTTACCAATATTTCGTATATAAAACGAAATAAATATTTTCGAAATATTCTTAAAACAGCGCTGTAAATTCGTCGCTTTACTTCCTTGTTAGGACGCGAAGACGATACCGACCGTATATTCGACGGAATCAAAGGCACACGTGCTCAGATATTTGGAATCGTTTGGCTCGGTATGTACAACGTCACCAAATATAACCGAACACGTTGCAATTGTTTTCAATGCAACATCAAAGAAAGTTTTGTTTTGAACGATAACCAACGACATCAGACACGAATGTGAAACTTGGTATGGATTCTAGCTTCACCCGTCAGCACCACATGCGCTACTGTTAGAATTGGTTTGTATTGAAGTTGCGGCTTTCTGTACAAGGGTAGATTGACGACACAGAACTATTTACGGCAGTTCTACTCAAAACATCTAAAACTGCTTATGGCTAACACAAGGTCGAAAGTGTAAAAACTACTTTATCGATCCCTCTTAGAGTTTTCAGTATGACAACTCCCCCCTATATCAGTTATTGCACATTCTGCTAGACTACTTGTGGATGTGTTCTATTATCGCTTTACGAATCAAAACTGAGTTTCTTTCATACAAGAAAATATATCTAGGTTAATTTCGCACAAAATCCATTCAGTTTGTAGCTGAAAAGGAGAGATTCTGTTCCATAAAATGGAATCATTTTTAGATTGATTTGAGTTCATAATTATTCCTAAAATTGTAATTGAAAATTGGGAAATAAAGGATTGCCTATTATTTTTATTTAACGATATATAAAGTAATTTTAAAACAGACGTGGTTATCAGTGAAATGTGAAAAGTTATCGTACCTTTGCATTACGCAATTCTAGGACATCTATATATAATATACTAGATAGCAAAATAAAAAGAAAACAAAAAAAAATAGTGAATTCTTTAAACATCAAACTTTCTAATTGGACGGGAATATGTTGATTTACAACTCGAAATTGAAAAACGGATATTCTTCAACTTTTACCGAGTTCTTTTGAGTTAAGCTTCTAGTATATAATGTCTTCACGTTTCAATCGATGTGTATTTCTATTAAAAAATTGAAACTTTCGATGTGCGTGTCCCTCTAGTCTATAGATACAAAGTATATGTTAACCTCAAAACTTTTCTCTCGATTTTTTATCTGGAGAAAACTAAACCGAGTGTGTTGTAAGGGCTGAAAAAGTGCTGTATAAAACTTTTTTTGTCGTTGCGGTAATGGTAAAGTTAAACATTTAAAAAAATGTCTGTAGTCAGAATTATATAAAAAATATATTATCTAAGTCAATTGCACCTACATCAGTAAACTACAAGAACGTGCTATTATATTAAAAAAAAAGAAAGAAACGTAATAGTACATATATATTAACATAAATGTTTTCACTTTTAAAAATCGAATATTTCCTTTAGTAAGAAATTTATATTTGATATGGACAACGAATAATAATGAGGTTTCTTGAAAGTAAAAGATCTTATCTTCAGTAAGCTAATTTATCTAAATGAGACACAAGAAGGTGATAACATAAAATGTGAAATAAATTTTTTTGTGATCATCGTTTATTTGTGAACTAATTTTATTTTTGATCTTAAAATTAATAGCAAACCAAAAAAACTGCTTGGAAACCTACGAATGGCTTACTAATTGTTGTGAATTGTCACATATTTTGCGTTATTTTTTAGAGTAAAAAAGATATATTTTTTTGCCAAGAATGCAATTCGACATATAATAATTCAGTTTATTACTCAGTGATTTTATGACAAAGGATTTTTTAGAACATGTGCTGTAAGTTAAGGCTGTTTTCTTTTTATGCCACCGTTACTGTTATTACTATTAGTTTTTAATGAAAATTAACATCTTCGAACCTCGATATCTTCTGAACAAAGTCACTTTACAATAGATACTTACCACACAATTATACATCCTGTATTGTTATTATCGTGTAGATTCCGATAAAAATTGTTGTTTATGAAAGCAATCAATAAATATGTCAAACTTGTTAGTCAAACGTTAGGAAGACCATGCAATAAGTTATTTTTTCACAATTTCCCATCCATAGTGCAGTTCTTTATATTTAATAAAAACTCAGTGACAGTGCTAAGCTTCGGTGGTCCCGGTCATCCTGGCGCCCAATTGTTAAAAACTATTGATTGTCGCTGCATGGTCACTTCACTATCGGAATTGTGTTTTTAACTTTTTTTATATAACAAAATACTTTCTCGTTTTTATTGTGATTTGTTGAACGTTATTTTTAACATGACACTTCGAACTTATCTCTATTTAGAAATCAACATATAGTTATAATATGCAACTATACAACTCCTCTTATGATGGGTCCGCATATATGTGATACAATTTTATAAAAAATGAAAAGGTATGTTTTTCAGCTATTTACTTAAGTTCGAAAATCCATCTGGACGAATTAAATTCAAATTTTGAAATTTGATCCACAATATTGTATATTCTCGATTACACTATATGAATCACTCGTTTTTAGCAATAATTAATCAACAATGAATAAATCTGTTTGTTTCTTTTTTCTAAATTAATGAAACGTTATATCAAATAAGCACTGTAGTAGCAAGTCGTGCTAACTCAGTTACTAAAGCATGACTCGTAATCGGAGGGTTGTGAGTTCGAGCCCCACTTTGGACGAATGTATTTTTTTTTTTGAATGGAAGGATTAAAAGTAAATAAATAAAGAAATAAAAACTCTTTCAAAGCAATTATTTTCTTTTACACAAAAAAGTAGAAAAAAAGTTTAATCAGAATAATTTTCAACATTTGTAGAGAGAAAAGTATGGGGCGCTCATAAAATCAGCAACAGTAATATTTTATGAGCGCCCAATGTTTGATTTTGCAAATGTTGAAAATTATTCTGATCAAATTATTTTTACTTTTTTTTAATGCAAAAAAATATATCTACTAAAAAGGTAGTTCCGACAATTTAACACGTAAATCGTTATTAATTTTTAGGGAGAACACAAAGCTATGTGTCTCGTTTTCAAACGTTTATCAGAAGATAATAGTAAATAAAGGCAATAATATTTGTCATTATGTTTAATGTAAAAAAAAAACCCTTCATTGCTCAGTTTATCCTAAAAGTAGGCATGGAATAGAGTTTCAGAGTCAAAGGTAATTTAAAAAAAAAGTGTTTGTAGACTTAAAAAAAACTGAATAATTAACACTAATGAAGACACGTTGACTTCAGTGATAATAATATGTTTGAAAATTAAGTTTAGAGCCATTATAAAACAAATACATTTTCAGTTCCTTCCGAATTTGGCCATATTTTTTCTGAAATTCTTAGGTTATTTAGATAGTCCACGTTATTTGGGTAGATATAACATTATTTAGCAACCATTTATGTGTCAAAGCGTATTTTGTATATTACAATCGCACTTAAGGCAAATCAACGTATTTCGTATTTATAATAGTGACATGAGACACAGTTTATTATCTGAAGAAGGCTTTTATGAAACAAAATAAACAAAAGAAAACAGTATCATTTAGGCAACAACAACAACAAAACAAAAAGTAAACAAAACTTTAAGAGGGATAAAACTTTAATCTACCCTTTAATTAATTATTTCCATGTACCCATACTTATCATACATATTGTTCAATGTTCATATTATTTATAATATTAAATTGAAGCTAGTATGCGTGGATGAAACATTTGAAACAAATATATAAATATTCACAGTTTGTGAAATCGTAATACAAACATTTATGTGAACATAGCTATTATTAGGAAAAATGCATAATACAAGTTCCTCACAGGATTCAAACCTGAAAATGTACTCGTATATATATTTGCGTGCTAACAAAATTCCTTTTCAATTGTAATAATCATAAGAAGAATAGAAATAATAATGTGTTTAACGTCCGTACTTGTCGACAGTGTATCATAAAAGACGCCGTTGACACCACTGTTATTTTCAATCTACCACACTTCCCGTTATTTTGCTAAGTTTTTAAACTTCAACTGAATGAATAGGACTGGCCGAATGAAGGAATTATAGGAAATTAGAATAAGGTTAAGGCAACTATATGAGAGCATAGAAATTTGACAAGTAATCAGCCATGACCTCGCATACGGAACTATCTCGATATTTATCTGAAAAACGTCAACAAGATGGCCGGTACAGAATTTAACGTTCCTCGGCGAGATGCATTAAGAAAAAGTCCTTGTTACATCTGCCCCCGCTGGTATTAGAACCCGATACCTCCCGAATACGAGTCTGCTTTCATTACTACGCTACACCGCTCGGTAAATGTTCGTGCATAGTTTGATATCTAGACCGTTTTTTTTGCTGTGACTTTGCCCTATTACAGTGCGTAAAAAAGTTTCACTTCAGAGATCATTGCCATATTCATACTGTTTGTCTGTCGGTCTGTTTATGAATTTGATTGTTCTGGATTAATTCATTTTTCACTATAGTGCTTATACATCAGAGTTTATATGCATATTTATATTTTACATATATACCATTTACCGGACAGATTAATTTAAACTGAATTCCTAAAATTAATAAAAAATAAAAATTAATTGGAAAACATTCAACGAACATTCGTGGTACGTCAGTTGAGAAACGTTGATTTACATATTTGTTTAACATGTTGACGGTTGCGGATGACTAGGTAAAATCAAGGCAAAAGCAAATCTTTTTGCCTTTCAGAATAAAAAAAAGGATTATAATATATTTTTCATGGATATCGTCCATGTCAATCAAATTACTAACTGTGCCTACCCATCGATGGCGTACAAAGTCTGTAAAATTCAGAGATTTCCAAACTTATTTAACCTACAGCTTTTACATTTTTTTAGCACTGACTCGTAGGGATGTACGCAGCTGAAGATTTGCGCGTGTATTTTAACTTGCGAAATATAGTAAGGAAAAATGAAAATAAGATACCTAGACGCTTACTTTGCATTTTTTTATTGAAAAAAAATATGTATTGGCATTTTGCCACTAGCACGCTTTGGATTTTAAATATACATATATAGGTAATTAAGTAATTCAACGTTTTGGTTTTAATACATATGCGGTATATTTACATATTCGTACGAAGTCAAAATAGAAATTAGAACAATGATAAAGTCGTGTAACTAATCTTTGAGAATTTTGCGCTATAAATCATTATAGTTTTAAATTGAACACAGATAAGTTCGGTGCCAGAGTGGCGATGTATGACGTGATATATGTAGTAGGTTCTGGCCACGTGACGGGCATTCCATAATAGATTTAATCTATATGAAGTACTTTTCTTCGCTTTCGTTTACTATTGGCATTCGTCGTTAAAAAGTGTGTCAACAACGCATTTAATAAAAATGTTTAAAAAAAATTATTTGTATTTTTACAAGATTTTATTTAACTTGCCCATATTAGTCAGTTAATCTTTCAATTTGAGTCAAAACTTGGAATCAAAATTTCGACTAGATCTAATTAAGCTAGGAGCTTTGAAATTTTGCACACGTGTCTAAGTCTACTGACAATGCATAAATCCAAAGTGGCGGATGCCCCACCTTTTTATTCACCTCTTGACATGGGTATGAAATGAAAGAATTTGACGAGTGGAATATTATAAGTTATGTGACATAATTGCAAACCCATTGTGGTGGATTGCAATATCTAATGAATGTTTACTTCCAATATCTATATTCATTTGTAATCACTGCGTCCAAAGAAGTTTTACTTCAAAAAATATTAATTTAATGCATTACTTTTGAAACATCCGGTAGGTTCATAGTATATAGTGTTATTTCCTATATTACATTCTCGGAATAACAAAAACAAAGAACGACGCACTGGGACTACTAGGCCTTCAATCCTCAAAACATTATAGGACGAGTCCTGGTACAATTTCGTCCTTTCTGTTTGAATTTGTCAATATAAACTGTCTGTTGTGAATATTGCACGCTGTTTTACCGACGCTACAAGTGAATCCCCGTGTCGACTGTTATATTCTACAACCATATTACGCAAAAATATCGATTTACAATCCTAGATGGAAATTCAGCGATTGTCTCCAAATCTAGTGACTGAAAAAAGTTCAGGATAGAGATACTAAAATAGAAACTAATCGGTAGAAAATTTGTTAGTATAGAAAGCAACAGCTAAACATTCAAATATGTAAAATGCTTACAACTTACGCAAAATTGACCCTTAATATTGAATCGACTTGTCGCTTTTAATAGTCAGTTCAATACACTATTGCCTATTTTTTCAGTTCTTCCTCTTTTTAGTGTATTTGCCATATGGCAACATACACTATTGGCGTCGGTCGGATGGCGGGACCTAGGGGTCGGACCTAAATTTCTCGACGTTTCATAACTTCCTAAACACTTTGCCACCATTTTTAAAAACGTTTATATATATATGTATATATATATATATATATATATATATATATATATATATATATATATATATATATATATATATGTGTGTGTACGGGCAATAACTTTCGAAAGAGTTAATTGATTTTAACGAAATTTGGCCCACGTGTTGAAATCCGTCACTGCAAGAAGCCTATTTAAAATGGGCGTAATCGGGGCATTTTAAGGGTAGTTTTTAGGGGTTGGAAAATGTTTTTGGGCCCCAAAATACCGAAAAAATTCTCAGAATCGTTTCAAAATTGACATTTAACCCTTTAGTAGTAATTAAAAAGTGGCCCTAAAATTTTAATAAAATCGGCCCGACAGGACCGGACTTGCAAATTTTATGAAAACACTAGTTTGCAGATAGTGAATTATTTACTGAAAGTTGTATATAATTTGGTATAGAGGTTCGATTGGTAATAATAATGCAATTAAGAAAAAAAATGTTATTTTAAGGAGTCAAATTTTTTATTTTGCCCAAAAACCAACTTAAGTTCGCATAATAAAGCCACCCTGCCTGTATAAGCAAATACACTATATTGTCGGCAGGGTTTTGGCACTGCGAGCCGGGTTTTTTTATTTGTGTTTAAAAATGTTGATAGTTTATATTTTTTGTGTTTTTATACATGTATTCGAAAAAGACTTTCGAGGGAAATTTATATGGTAGAAAATCACGAAAATTTTTTGGAAATTCCGAAAATATTAAAAATAGAAGTTTCGTTAAGTCTTCCAATATTGAAACAGCCAGTAATTGTATAAGTCCTTTGACGGAATTATATTTAAATATATGAGTACTTTTTGAGTTTTTTTTGTGATTTTAATATAAGTACCT
This sequence comes from Venustoraphidia nigricollis, assembly GCA_034508555.1. Classification (NCBI taxonomy): domain Eukaryota; kingdom Metazoa; phylum Arthropoda; class Insecta; order Raphidioptera; family Raphidiidae; genus Venustoraphidia; species Venustoraphidia nigricollis. Next base: position 1,393,050 of record JAVRKA010000062.1, read on the forward strand.
CAAAATTTATGTTTTATATCCAAAAAGTTAAAAAGCAAATTTCACTTTTATATATTTTCTTATCAATTTTTTCACCATTTTGATTCGAATGAATTATAACAACATTAACCTGTAAACGTTTTTGAGATTAGCTTCTTATTGTTTCTAGAGTTGATACGGTTAATTTTCAACAATGCATAATTTACAATTTTTAGTAATAGCAACTGCATTTTTAGGGTATGTTTTACCTTAAGGACAAATATCTTTCTGAGGAGCTACAGTAATTACAGATCTTTAATCTGTTATTCCTTATCTGGGAAATACCTTCGTACAATGAATTTGAGGAGGATTTGCAGTAGATAATGCAACATTAACTCGATTTTTTTCGTTCCATGTAATCTTACCTTTTATTGTTTTAGCTATAATAAATATCCATTTATTATTCCTTCACCAAACAGGTTCAAATAATCCTTTAGGTTTAAGAAGAAATTATGATAAAATTTCTTTTCATCCATTTTTCTCTTATAAATATAATAAATAATTTTGAGAAATAAAAATAAAATCAAATATGTTAATTGGATTTATTAAACAGAAAAACGTGAAGAAAGAAAACCAGATGCTTACTGTGTAATAAAATAATTGAAGGATTTGAGTTTTATAAAAGAAAATATCAATGAAAATCCAGGAAAAGATTGTACCTCTAAATAAGAAAAATAATTAGTAACTACGTCAAACCGTGTACAGACATCCTATAAAAAAACTACAATTAATATCCTCTTACAGTGTGGTAATCTTGTCGGATTGTTTCATCCGAGACGTGTAACATTTATAAAGGTTATATAGGCGTCAATATTGGGCGGATATTGCATCCCCTGGTCCTCACAGGAGTAGGACGAATATTGCCTTCATCACATGGATACACAGTGCACACATATAGTTTGTGCATGTGTGTAGATTCACGAAATGACGCAACGAACTGGGGTCTAAACCAACATTATGATGTTGGGGATATTGGATAGATCACGAATAACGTTCTTGACACATTATTTCATAAATTTGAAAATCTTTATTAGACGCAAATAAATTTTAAGTACTTATGTGTGTCTTTGTTTACTTTGCATTTTAATATTTTCTGATTTATTTTAGGGTTCTATAAGGTTTTTAAACAGTACATTTTTATTGAGTAGTTTGTTTAATTTGAAGGAGGATGGAAAATAGCCAGAAGAATCTATTTGCAGAACATCTGAAAAAATCTTTTAATGAATTTTAGAAAAGTTGTAGGTAATTCGTGGAAGAAGAACGATTAAGAATAAGAACAAAGCTTAAAGCGGGGAAAACTTCTAATTATGAATATATACTGGGAAAGTTTGAAGAATTTCGTAATGAAAATGCGTTAGCCAATTGTCTTTCGATTAAAACATATGTCGAGGTTACGGAAGATTGCAGAATTAAAAAACCCGGGTCGCAGTGCCAAAACCCTGCAGACAATATAGTGTATTTGTTTGTATAGGGCAGTGTGGTTTTACAATTTTATTATGTGAAATTAAGTTTGTTTTTGGGCAAAATAAAAAATTTAACCCCTTTATACATCCCTTAAAATTACATTTTTTTTCTTAATTGTAATATTATTATCAATCTAATGTCTACACCGAATTAAAGACATCTGCAAATTAGTGTTTTCAAAAAATTTGTAAGTCCGGTCCTGTCGGGCCGATTTTATTAAAATTGTGGGGAAACTTTTTAATCACTACCAAAGGGTTAAATTTCAATTTTGAAATGATTCGGAGAATTTTTTCGGTATTTTGGGGCCCAAAAACAGTTTTCAACCCCTAAAAACTACCCTTAAAATAGCCCGATTAGGCCCGTTTTAAATAGGCTTCTTGCGGTGATAGATTTCAACATGTGGCCCGAATTTCGTTGAAATCAATTAACTCTTTCGAAAGTTATCGCGCGTACACATATATATATATATATATACGTATATAAATATATATATATATATATACATATATATATAAACATTTTCAAAAATGGTGCCAAAGTGTTTAGGAGGTTATGAAACGTCGAGAAATTTTGGTCCGACCCCTAGGTCCCGCAATCCGACCAACGCCAATAGTGTATGTTGCCATATGGCAAATACACTAATAATGATCGCAAAGTCCGAGAAACAATTTTAAGAAGTAATAGCATACAGGCCCATTTTTCTGTTGTCAACAATTTAAAAATTCTTAGAGCAGTTACTAATGAAGGGATCCAAGACAATTAACCTAAAATAGCGACTAAGAAACAAACACTGAACAATATATCAACTCCTCAGGATTAAAGATCTAATTGAGGAAACTTATGAAACAAAACTTTGTTCTACACTTTTTTTTAGAAACAAATATAACAAGCTCTACCAAATCGATATGCACGGTTGCTCGTTTAGAGTGAAACAATAGGTAGAATACTTGGAGTTAAGTACATCAAATCAGGAGTCCCGCGAGGTAGCAGACTTGAACCTGCCTACCATCTCTTGTATACATGACATACTAGAAAAACATAATGTTAAAAATATCACTTTCGCAGTGGGTGAAAAGTGAAAAAGCAACTACAATATATTATCTAATATATCGATGGATGAACCAAACGGTGAAGAATCAAACTGAACGGACTATAATATGTGGTTTTTAACTTCACAAATAAAAATACTAGGTGGACAGAACAGATCAACAAGAAAAGAACATAAAATATGTAATGTTTCAAATCCATAATATTAACGAATTTTCCAAAATAACAAAATTTTATGTTTAGTTTAGAAACTATTTAAATAAATTTCAGAATGAAAATTAATTCAGTGGATGCATTTTTATAAAATATTATTATTTATTTTGTAAATTTATGAATACGTGTTTAAAAATGCAATTGCAAAACTACAGTAAATTTTATTACTTCAGCAATATAGTTTTATCACTGCTTAAATAATAAACATTATTTATTCTGAAACTATAACATAGTAAATGTGTACAGAACCTGCATAATGTTTATTATACATAGTGTTTCAAAAGTTCCGACTTGTTTCGGTAAAAGAAGGCGCATATGAAAGGGAATGGTTCCTGTGCTCCTCAATGCTATCCCATATTTATGTGAAGCTGGTTGCCACAACTCACAAGTTCATAATGCTTTCATTGTTAAAAAGTTATGAGATCTTTTAGTAGGTGAGCTCCGATTTGTACTACCCGTCATAGTCTACGGGGCCAAAGTCCAAAGTACATACTTTGGACAGGCTCCGTAGGTTTGTACTGTGCTGATAGTGCAAGATTAAGCTTGACAATTAGTGTGCACGTTCTTTAAACTAAAATGCAGCAATTTTTTATTCAAATCAATGGTCATCTGGTAACAATTTCGAGATTTCATCTAGCACTGTTTTTTTATTATTAATATGAAATCTTTTTAAATCCAATATATTAGGCAAACACATGTATTATTTTGAATGTTTTTTAGCGTTTTTAGGACTACTAATTTCATTCAGTGCTCAGAAAGTGTACTATCTACCTACTGATTTTTAAAACTGCTAAAATACATCTGGTAAATTCTTTGTTGGCTGTTAGCTATGCAAGAAGATACATTATTTTTGTAATAAAGTAGTTAGGTCCAAATAAATATCTCAATTTCTTTCAATAAACAAATAAGTCAAGTAAAAATCTCCTTATTCGTTCAGCGAACTTTCATGGATCTGAGCCAATCTAGGAAAAATATTTAACTATTTCATTCGTCAGTCACATGTTTTTGTTTTTTGGTGAAAGCAGTCTAAATATCAAGTGCATAAACATGTATGATGTAAAATGTGTGCTTGCATATTTTATTTTGTTTTTATTGCAAGTGAAAAATAAAATTTTGGTGATACAGAAATGTTCATATGCAAGAGCTCTTTTCAAAATTCAGTCGACTACGTTCTATAGTATAAAACTTGAGTAGTTATAGTTGTAGAGAAAGACTATAGATTATAGACGCTCAGCATCTAAAGTCATCACCGAGTTATAGTATAATAGTTGTAAAAGACATCCGAGAAAATTATTAAAATAATGCATATTACCATTCCGTCGAAGTCGAAAATTGTTCTAATTTAAGATTTAAGTCAAAATGTTCTAATATTTTTCATTTTAAGGTCCACCCTAATCAAAAAAAAAAAAATTTGTGAAAACAAATCTGTTCGTTAGTTTGTTAGTCTGTTAGTACGATCCAGGTCAAACGACCAAGCGGGTCGAAACCAAATGTCGATAGTATGTTTAACATTTAAAATATAGGAAGAGTCCAAAAAATCAATTTTTGCAGCTTTTTTGTTTAAACTCATACACACACACACACCTTTAGTTTTTTATTGTATTGCAGAGTTTTAAATTTTGTACAAAAAAAAAGAAATCAAAACTGTTGACGTGCATGTTTTTTTTTCATTTATGTATTATAATATAGATCGCCAATTTATTTGTGAAGCTATCTACAATATAGATACAAAATATTTGCATGGTGTTACAATAATTTTGTTTAAATATTAAAAAATTTCGGTTCACAACTGGCAGATATCGTGGAACATATACAAAAATACTGAACCGATTTAAGTAAAATTTGTGTGGGATCACCCTGAAGGTATGCCATACTAAATAGGAAAATAATAATAATAATAATAACAAATTTATTAGTAAAGTTGAGATACAAAATGCATCTATGTGACATGTCAGAAAATACATAATAGGTACAATTATTAAAATATGTACAATTTAAAATCATCGATATTATAGAGGCACGTTTCAGTCAGGATTACTTTGATTCTATTTTTAAACTTAGGTAATGATAATTTTTTTATTAATTGGTGTAGATTATTGTAAAATTTTTGAGATGAGTAGTAAAAATTGTTCTGAGAACTAGACAGATTATACTTCGGTAGTCGTAGTGCTTCTTTATACCTTGTATCATAATTATGGTTGTCATTATTTCTGTTAAAGGATGAGATATTTGTTTTAGCAAACATTAATAAATGGAATAGATATAGCGACGGTAGAGTCATTATTTTTAAGTTTTTGAAAAATGGTTTGCAGTGCTCACGAGTAGCAGCTCGAGCTAAAATACGTACTGCTCTTTTTTGGAAAAGAATCATTAAAATCGGTTCACAAATTCTGAATTGATGATTTAGAATCCATATTAAGTCACTTAAAAACGGATGAACTGATTATAAGAAAAACTATATGATACCAATCTGATATAACATTCTGAACAAAATGGTGTCGAGGTTTTCTCAAATCGTTTCACAACTGGCGGAGCTAATCGCAGAACACTAAAATACGGGTCGAAATGTATAACGTCTTTTTTTTAGTCGATTAAAAATTCAGTAAAATATATATCCCTGCAGTTAGATGAAGTCTTTTAATAAAAAGATTTGGATTATATAGCAATTCGTAATATAAAAGATAGCTATTGTTGTAGTATTTATATATCTATTTATTCTTACCCAGGACTTACGAGTTATTAGATAATATCATGTAAACTATATACGTATAGGATAATATAAAATATTGAAACACGGGGATGCTACTTACGTAAAATATTATTTAGGTCAAAGTTTAAAAACACATGGGAATAAAAACTTGTAAAAGTCTTGCGGGTTAATAATAATATACAGCAAAACGGTTTTACTGACGGGTGTTACTTTGGGAGATGAGACGGGATTAAAGAAACAACAGTAGACAAGAATATTTTACGAAAGTTGTGGCAGAGTGTGCATAAACGACACTTTGATGTGTTTTTAATCTGGCAAGATGCGTAACGTTGCGTAATGATGCTGTAATTTGTTTTTCTTGAACACTACCGAGTACATACTTCTCTTTCAAAATTAGAGACTACAAGCAACATAGAGAATGGCGATAAAAAGTGCAAGGAGACAGTCCGTGATACTGTCTCTGCAAAAATGTAAACATAAAACAACAATAAGAACGGTTATGGTTATAAAATCAACAGTGACGGGACAAAATAACCAAATGAGCACAGAAAAATAACTTAAGAATGTTACTATAGACTAAAAAAAATCGCAAGTATTTAGACAAAAGATAACTTGATGTTAAATTAAGAAGAAAAATTGAGTCACAGTCAAGACTTGATCTCAAAACTTTCGGTATTGTACTGAATTAGAGATGGGAAAAACCGGTTCAAAAAGAGCCGAGTTCTGAATATATTACTGCAGTCTGCCACTGAGTTACCTAGTTCAGACCTGTATAGAATCAAGAATGCATAGCCAAACATGTGATGCATGAGTCATTTGAGCTGACAGATGCATCAAAGCAAGAAATGATACGTAAGTGTTTCACTGAGCTATGCGGATCCGGTGATCCGTCGGCTCTCACGGATCTTCTGTCGGAGTCGGCTCTTTGAACCGGTTCAGATCTGAGTTACCCAACACTATACTGACTGAGTGATCAATTACTGAATTGCGGGCTCATCGTTGACATGTAATACGCTGACGACTGTGCCCTGTAAGTGCAAGGGATGAAAATACTCAAGGTTATTAGAAAAACGCAGGTTACCTCGTTCCATGAATGACATCACCTGGCAGCCGCTCATATTTTTACCAGCCATGCGCAACATCAATTGACAGTCCTCTAGATGACGACATCATCCACTTACTACTCAATGGAACAAGGTCACCTCTGTGTCTATTAAATAGCGATTGAAAAAAAAGGAGATGGAGCACAATCAAGAACAGTGTGTAGGTACTACGCAACGCATTTGGTTGGTATTGCCATGTATGAATGGACAAGTCAAGAAATTTTCACCTCTGCCGTGTGATATTAAGCATTCTTTCATTTAATATACTGCTTTAATTATATCGACTTTAATACGTTCGTGCGATGTGGTTGGTGATTACAATTTAGAAAAGGAAAACTAACAACATCCGTATTTTATCACTTTATGAAGAGTATCTGTATTTACTAGCCTCTATGTATTTGGACTACTAGCTACCTATTCGTAAAGAATATGCATGAAACATACACATTTTGGTGCACATAATAATAAACGTACAACAAAGCTTTTTGAAATTTATGTTTTTCTGTACAATTAGAAAAGTTTATTCCACAGTTTTCCTATAATTTTTTATGCTTACGACTTGTTTGAATACACGTGGTAAACAAACGCAATAAAACGTGTTCCAAGAGAAATATCAAAAAGCATTACACTTTGGAACTTTCTCTGTTGAAAAAAAAAGTAAAAAATAAACATATTATCATTCGCGAAGTTTCGGCGTCATGTTCATAAATATCCGCTATTGGATATCCTCTGATACACATGGTGATTCGTTTTGGACTTGGTTTTAGAAATTTATATGAACACAGGTATGCAAATGTTTCCTTAAAAAAGAGTTACATGTCATGGAAATAACCATCAAATTATACTGTATCCCAAGGGCGTTAGATATACATGTTACCTCGTTAATGAATCACGTCAGCTAGAAGACCGTCCGATATTTTTATCAACTTACGCAATATTCACTCCCACAACGGAACAAGGCCACCTCTCTGTCTAATAACCTTGACTGTTTTCCATGAACCAATATCATAAAACAGCGTAATCAGCATCTGACAGCATCTTATTGGTTGCTTGAAACTCAACACAGCAGAACAACCATTCAAATACTTATGTAAGCATGCACTGTACAGGCGAGAACTATACCTGTTGATGTGAATTGAATTTGTTAAGGTGTGGCTTCACATGAAAATATTTTATAACAACAAACCCTTACTGCAATAATTTACATTAAACACATATTTGCTATAGAGTTTATCTAGAGGTAATTGCTAGTTACTGTGTTTCCAACTAGAAATAATTATACTTTTCAGCCTTTTAAACAGAATGCATTATTGAGCATTGACTACAAAAATGTATGGGCGTTTGAAGTTAAACTTCTTTGGCGTGATTAAAAATTAAGTTTTAATATACATGCAAATAATTTATTGAAATCAAATACTCAAAAAGTTTAAAAATATCTAATACTTACAAAAATTAACCTCAAATATTTGAAAACACTTTCAAAATTTTATTTAGATTTTTGCCGCTGTATGATACTTAAAACAACTATTGGTTGTAATCAAATGTTATAATCGTCTAGCATATTATTATATAGTTTCCAGATGACAGAAAGTGTTTTGATTTTGTTCATCTGTTATTTCAATCTGGGTCTCTTATGACCAACTTTCATACTTTCGAATTTTCGTTAGCTACTAAAATTCCACTCTCAACGCGCCAAAAATTCAAAAATGGTGACTAAATCGTAGTAATAAAATGCGTGTTATTTTCTATTATACATAAGAAATTCTCATTTTTAGTGTATTTGCCATATGGCAACATACACTATTGGCGTCGGTCGGATGGCGGGACCTAGGGGTCGGACCAAAATTTCTCGACGTTTCATAACCTCCTAAACACTTTGGCACCATTTTTAAAAATGTTTATATATATATGTATATATATATTTATATATATATATATATATATGTGTGCGGGCAATAACTTTCGAAAGAGTTAATTCATTTTAACGAAATTTGGCCCACGTGTTGAAATCCATCACCGCAAGAAGCCTATTTAAAATGGGCGTAATCGGGTCATTTTAAGGGTAGTTTTTAGGGGTTGAAAAATGTTTTTCGGCCCCAAAATATCGAAAAAATTCTCGGAATCGTTTCAAAATTGACATTTAACCCTTTAGTAGTAATTAAAAAGTGCCCCTAATATTTTAATAAAATCGGCTCAACAGGACCGGACTTACAAATTTTTTGAAAACACTAATTTGCAGATAGTGACTTATTTATTGAAGGGTGTATTTAATTCGGTGTAGACGTTAGATTGATAATAATATTACAATTAAGAAAAAAAATGTTAATTTAAGGGGTGTATTAAGGGGTTAAATTTTTTATTTTGCCCAAAAACAAACTTAATTTCACATAATAACAGTATAAAACCACACGGCCCTATACAAGCAAATACACTATATTGTCGGCAGGGTTTTGGCACTGCGACCTGGGTTTTTTTTTTATTTAGTATCAAGAATATTTATATTTGGAGGTTTTCAGCGTCTCTTTAAAACACGAATTAACTTTTCGAATAATGAGGCACTGGCTCTCTGGCGATGACAGGCTAAAATACTAGTGATTTAAATTATTTTGGCACGTACTGTAGATATATAATGAAAGTATGCGCATTCAGTGCTATTACACGAACATGAAAATAAATTATTTAATAAATAGAGGACCTTTTTGTGTCACCGTGTCAACTAAAATTTTGCTTGTCAACACTAAACATGTTACAAACATAATATATCAAATTTGTTCGACAAAATATATTACCTAGCCTCGCGTGTATCCTAACTCTTGAATAATAATACGGCTGGCATTATTATTTACTGAATGGCCTTAAAAAACTATAATTACAAAGTGGATAATGGCTAACGAAGCTACACTCATTTTCTGTTATTATGGCTTTAGTCATGCACGAAGGGCGTAAACGTTAATGGTCAATGCAGTGGCGTGGACAAGTAATAAAGGCGACGCTACACAATACGCATGCGCCATGCGCCGAATCGTAAACAGCGATAGATTGTAAAGCGGCGAATTCCTAGTAAAGGAGATTTCTTTAGACAAGAACATACATCAGATACTTGTACTGCTTTAACTTTTATTTGTGTGGTCTGTAGCCATGCATGTTAATTGCCCTGGAAAGACCCGACAGCATAATAATAAACAACTAATGGCAACCAATAATTTATTAACTTCGAAGCCGCCGAGAAAATTCTTACAAATTACCCTACCTATAACAACAGAACCCTTCAAAATCTCACGAACCACAACGTACCAAACTTAAGGTCGTTCCCTGCACTACACGCAACTTCTGATTTCAGAACCAACACACAAACTCAAATAAATAGAGAAATACAAAATATTAGTAGGAAATTCACCATCAACATGGGACCTGTATTTGAACACTCAAATATTCATTACTCCAAAATACACAGACATCGAACAATACTTAGACAATATCCTGAAATTTACGCGACAAAATTCTCGGACGAACATAAAGAATTTTGACTCAGCTCAACACAAGTATAGTAGACAATATAAAACAAAACAATTCGACAGATAACAATGTTCAATTATACACTGGAACCTAAGAGGTATGTACAATAATAGACATGACATAATATACACTCTAATAAATCATTATGATCCAGACATTTTTCTTGTATCAAATATACACAATCTATAAAAATAAATGACTACGTAGCAATCCGTTCGGATCGTGCTGACGGTTGGGACAGTAGTGTTATACTAACTTGTTAAAAGTAACATAATCTACACCTACGGGGTTACATTGGATATATCTTCTGGAGTTAACGGATGTGCTATAAAGTTAGGAAATATTATTGTATTCATATATAATTCACCAAGAATAAATTTAAGCCCTAAATGTATAGATGGAAAAATTAATAAAACAATATAATATGCGGCGATATCAGTGCATATAACCCAGTGTGAGGCTGCAATAACATTAACATGGCTACTCAAAGAAGCCATAGACAACAACTGCTTGGTAATAAATAATAATTTATCGCCTACACGAATTAGAAAATTATCCAACAACAAAAGTATTATAGATCTATCCATAACCTCAGGCTCGGTAGCTATTAAGACTACCTGGACCAGACACGATGAAACACTGGGAAGCGATCATTACCTTGAGATTTTATTAATTAACGAAATGATCACCCAGATCAGTAGGCTGACTCCAAAGGAACTAAATATTGAAAAAGCTGACTGGGAACTATATCATCATAAAATCAACAGTTATTGTAACTCTAGCAAAGTTGCAAATTATAGTTCCAACATCAATTGTATAAATCACGCAAGAAACACTTGTCAATCCCTCATATCAAACCATACAAACGGAAAAACAGTAGCCCTCCATAGTGGGACGATGAATGCAGGAAATTGGTCAAAGAACGATCCAATAATCTAAAAGAATTTTATATAGATATATATAACAAATTTACAAATACACAGGCGAAAATTAAAAACATATTCAAAAACAAGAAAAAAACAGCTTAGAAAAATTGCTGTGAAAAATTAATCGTGGATTCATCTCCCACTTCTATTTGGAAGACGGTTAAAAATTTTAAAATCAACAACAACAATCCCCCTCACTACAACAGAACATCACAGGGATACTAAAGGAACTTCAAAAATAGCATAACACCACTCCATGTATCAGAGTAAAAAGAAATAACAATAACATGACGCAAAACACTCACCGTTAATTAACCAATCCCATAACATTTAACGAAATAAAACACGCTATTCATTCTAAATAAGACACTGCCCCAGGTAAAGATAATAGTAGATGCAGCATGATATAGCACCTACCTCAACAACTTAAAACCAAACTTCACAAATGTTTGAATCAAATTCTATTCACAGCATGGAAGGATTAGATTGTAATTCCAATACTTAAATCCAACAAGAACCCAAACAACCACAAATCAGATAGATCTATAACGCTCTCATCGTGTGTCGGTAAAATATTTGAAACTCTAATCAAAAATAGATTGAAGCATTGACTGGAAACAAACGAACTAATATCAGAATAGCAGTCCGGATTTTAGAACGGTAGGGGCACTATTGATAATACAGACATATTGTTATTTTTTCTAGGACGAAACCATTAGTAGCTACCTTTCTGGACATTAAGTCTTCATACGATAATGTCCATAATATATAAACTAACAATAGGTACTAACATTCAGTACTGCACTACTGGGATGATGTAGTAAAAATCCTATCCAATTAAAAACTTGATGCCTACAAGGCTATATAATACCTAAAAGATTGCCAAATGCCACGTCAACTGTTAACAAATCATAGAAATAACCTGAAGTTTAAAATTTATATTTAAAAAAATAAAAAAACTAACCCAATTTTTAAAGACAGTTAATATCCGATTTTGAGGTAAACTTCGAGAATACGAACAACAATAAAACTCTCCTTTCATTGCTTGTCATTTTGATCATAAAAGCCGAGTTTAGTGTGGAGAATACTGAATAGGTTTTTGCGTTTTAACAAATGCTGTATGATTAGTCTTCAACAATTAATAAAAAAAAAAAATTATAATGAGCCTCACCCTCATAAGCTCATATAAGAAGTTTAATTTCTTTAACAAATAATATTATTCCCAAGTTTAATTTTTTTTTTATGTGAAACTAATTAATAATAGAAAACAGTATCACGGGTAATTGGAATGATGAAAATAAATCCCAATGGTTTATTTTCACCATTCCAATTACCCGTGATACTGTTTTCTATTATAACATATATCTGGAATTGAACTTTAAAGATGACTAATTAATAATATTTACACATACTTAGCAACACACTATAAACTTCAGTCCATGTCAGTTTCATGTAATTTAGGAGACAAACTAACTTCCCCTTTATGTGGCAGTTCTACTTTCCCGCGATTTCTTACTTTTTAGATAGATACGTCGCTAAAGGTTAACATCTTTTTTTTATTTAACTAATTACTTCAGCTTGAATTCTTTATTGCAAATTAATTATAGACAGGTCATGAAATAATTTAGAAGATAACAGCTTTATAAATATCTAGATCTAAAAATGTCATTTGTTTTCAACTAAATAAAGACCTCCATTTAGTTGAAAACAAACCATATTCTTTATCTAGATTTGTATGGGTGGCATTGGTAATGATAACAATCTCTTGTGGGTGTTACACTGGAAAAATGGTCACCTAAAAGCAGTAAAAGAGTGACGCTAGCATACCAGTCTGTTCAATTTGAACTTAGCCGTTATAGACGTGAAGTGGCCAAAAACGAGTCAGTTACTTAGTAATTGTTTTAATTGTGTTAATTTACAAATGGATTCTAAAGATATAAAGACAGCCATCCTTGCATTTCTAGCTGCTTATTATTATTGTTGTTGTTTAAGTCCAAGATCTTTCAGTGTTCTCAGTGTGTAATGGGAGATATTTGATTAATTTTTTCTTCTTAAATGTCACCTCTTAAATTTTTTTGGTTCACTCTTAATGCGCCTTAATAGTTTCTGTTTACACATTTTCTTACATATTTCGTGATTGCTCTTTATTTATTAATTTTCGATTTGCTTATAAAAGAAATGTAAATATAGGCGGTTACCGTGGAGATGCAACACGTTTTAATTCAATTTGGAACAACAGTGCCATCTTCATTTAACGCTATTTGAAGGACATTTTTCTAACATTGAGATGGTCCTAATTTATGGCTGACAGTCGTATCAAAAATCCAGCGTTAATAAATATAATAACGTAACAATTATATTGGCCACTTCACATCAAAACGTGTTAGTTTGTGTCGAAATTAATATTCGTGATTTGTGACATAAATTATGAAATAATATTTATCCCTCGTATCTATTTAAAATAAAACAATATTTAAGTTCACAAGAATTTTTTATCTGAATGTGTGAATTAAACACGATTTTTATGGATAGTAAACATAATGAAATGGACGTGTTCAGTGATTTATTAGATTAACTTCTCTTCAATATCACTCTTTGACAAAAAATAAAATAAATACAAATGGCTCAAATAGCGTTAGATAAATACTTATATCCAGGTTTTTCATCGTCACTTAAATAATAATACCAGCATAAGAGAGAAGTACGTTTAACTGCAGCAGTGAATGGATGAAAGACGCAATCGGCTTCTTCTTTCCTGGTTATCACTTAAACAAATGTCACTACGTTTAAACGGATACGGAAACTAAAGATTCATGCTGGACATACATATAAAAAAGAGAAGATGAGAAGTAAAGCAAAACGGCGTCCCTTGGTTGGTGTTATTTGTTGGCATTAAAGAACTAAAGTTTTTCTGACTGACCAGCTCTTAATGCTGACTGTGTTGTCTATTCAACGCACTACAGTTGGTTTCACATAAACAAGAATTAGTGTCGATGTTTCTCTAAAAAGTATAAATACACTTCGAATACGTTGGTGAAAATCTTTAATATGTGGTCTGAAACGTTACACATAATTGTTGCTGTAAATAGTTCTATGCAAACTATAGTGCAAATACACCGTAGATCGTAGCAATACTTTTCATAAAATATTTTTACGTTCTTTTCAAATTTTTTTAATAAATAGTTCGAAAAATATATGATTTTTAAATTAACAACAGTTTTTGTTGTGCTTTTCCAAAACTCTTCATTTCATAGCGACGTTATAATTTTCAATGAAATTACTATGTATTTACTCAAGGTTATTAGATATAGATGTAATCTAACTCCGTCGGATAGTAGGGAGAAATGATGTCATCCAGTGCACTGTCAATTGATATTGCGTCGCTGATAAAAATATTGAACTGTCTTCCAGCCTACGTCATAAATTAACGAGGTAGCCTGTGTATCTAATCATCTTGATATTTACTAAACGCCACATTCGTGATCTTTCCCATTTCTTTTTCAACTATAGATCAATAATGCTAAATTTTTGGAACCACTTTTAGTACTGAATACCATAGAATCCATGGTCAATGCTAAATGTACTTTAAAACCTGGCATAAACCTGAGCTTACTTAAGGATAATTAAGTCTTCAAAAATTCTTGTTATTTAACATACATTTTACATCGACGGAAACATGGCCAATGTAAGTTTATGGTATTATAGATTTATGGAGAGCAAAATTACAGAATAGATTCACTGGTTTTGTTTCAATTTCGTTCGCGAATGATATTTTTATCTAGATTTGTGCCACCTAAGTTATTTAGTTAACAATAACGTAAATAGCGTTCAGTTATTGAATAGGAAGCTAATCAACACTTTATTGAAGACGTTTTGTCCAGTTAGTAAAAAGTTATAAGCTAATCAAATAATTATTATAGAAGTATTTCACAGTTATACTCGTACAAATATTCCACATATTATATTTGTAGGATTGACATATTCTGTGCTACAAAGGCTATTTGAATAAATAAAGGCTCCAGTTCTAATACTTTTTCTACCTTTTGTAGCAAATAAACTTATGGTGCTACTCCATACGGTCAATGCAAGAATTAACATTTATTTTTTACCGTTTTCTTACAAACTTAACATTACCTAAGTTAAATGAGACAGAGATTTAACAACGTTGTTAACTTTAACATTGAATATTGCCAGTATTCTGCACATACTACTATGAACTTTCTACAGACCGAGGTGGCTATACAGCTAAACTCGACAGCTAAGGGTACCAGCTAGCTGTCGAGTTTGGCAGTGCCCATCTCTATGAGACTGCTGGGATGCAGAAATGATTGTTAAAAAACTTGTTGTGACAAACTGTGTATACATGTATTTAACATAGTTTTTTGTATAATTATCCACTTTAAAACAACATTTTTCTGCACATATTGATGAAAATTTAGCTTGATAAGCAATCAGTTTGGTTTTGTTTGAATATAATCTAATTTTTTACATGACACGGAGTTTGAATACATTAGCTGCTTCTGCATGTATAAAAACTGTAATTATATGATCACAATCTAAAGTTATTGTCAAATCGAATTCTTTGATAATGCTTTGTGCAACCCAGCATCAACCTTCTATCCGTGTTGCTGCAATCCTATTAACAGCTCACAAACCGAGGTGGTTATATAGTTGGCGCCCCTAGCGGTCGAGTTTGGCAGTGCTTGTCTCTATTATAGACAAGGTCTTCTTTCTGTGTTGTTACAATCCTCCTATAGTATGTAGGAATGTATAGTTGAACATACTATTACATATAATATACCCATGTCACTCATTCCTGTTATCTGCTATGACCGATCTCCTCTTCACAGATTTGGTTTTTAGCCACCGCTATGAGTCGTATGTTTTCATTGTTCTTCTATATCCGCTTTGTCAGTTCCTGCTGGTATGTCTGTCTTGTGCAGGAAGACGATTTCTGATTTTACAGTATCCTCTTCATTGATGCTTACAAGGACTTCATTGTTGATTTCACATTCATTCGTTATTGTGTTAGTATGTCTGTTATTCTGATTAGGAAAACTAATAACTCCATTTTAATGTAACTAGACACTTTTATTTAAATATACTCTACCTGTCTTAAATCAAGTAATTATAAAACCCCAGATAAAAAAATAACTCTAAAAAGTAAAAAATAATATGTATTGGCCTTTTAAGTTTAATATAAGTAGTAATATTTTTTTCCAAGCGTAGTCGCGTCAGGGGACCGCTAAGTAAAGCGACGACGCTTGGATAAAAATATTACTACTTATATTAAATTTAAAGGGTGTATACCTACATACAATTTTTTTGATTTTTTTTTGTGTGGTAGTTTTTTTTAAATTTTAATTTTAGTTTTATTTCATGCTTTTTAAACTTTATATATTAAAAACCCTGGTCGCAGTGCCAAAACCCTGCCGACAATATAGTGTATTTGCTTATACAGGCAGTGTGACTTTATTATGCAAACTTAAGTTGGTTTTTGGGCAAAATAAAAAAATTTACTCCTTAATACACCCCTTAAAATAACATTTTTTTTCTTAATGGCAATACTATTATCAATCGACCCTCTATACCAAATTATATACAACTTTCAGTAAATAATTCAGTGTCTGCAAACTAATGTTTTCGAAAAATTTGTAAGTCCGGTCCTGTCGGGCCGATTTTAATAAAATTTTAGGGACACTTTTTAATTACTACTGAAGGGTTAAATGTCAATTTTGAAACAATTCTGAGGATTTTTTCGGTATTTTGGGGCCCAAAAACATTTTTCAACCCCTAAAAACTACCCTTAAAATGCCCCGATTACGCCCATTTTAAATAGGCTTCTTGCGGTGATGGATTACAAAACGTGGGCCAAATTTCGTTAAAATCAATTAACAACTCTTTCGAAAGTTATTGCCCGCACACATATATATATATATATACGTATATATATATATATATACGTATATATATATATATATATATATATATATATATATATAAATATATATATAAACATTTTTAAAAATGGTGCCAAAGTGTTTAGGAGGTTATGAAACGTCGAGAAATTTTGGTCCGACCCCTAGGTCCCGCCATCCGACCGACGCCAATAGTGTATGTTGCCATATGGCAAATACACTAATAAGGATACCAAATTACGAATCGATCAGACTTGTGGATGTTGTTCTTATTCCGTCATCAATTATTAGGAAAGAGCTGATGATCTCCAAACGGCTAAACAGATTTTCTTGAAGCAAAGCTTAGAACACTCTAGATCAAGCCACCTTGCAAACAAAAACAAAAAAACTAAATCAGAATCGGTTTATCCGTTTACGAGCTAATTTGCCACCGATAAACACACAGATATACCTACACGTTAAACTTATACACCCCTCTGTTTGAAGAACTTCAAAATGTTTAATTATTTTTGCTTGATATCAAACTAGCCAGAGGATGGCCGCAGGATCGGCTGTAGGAGTGAAAACCCCAAGGGTCAAATGCAAGCCGAACTCGCCTGAAAAGAGTTCCTTACCATTCAGTTTTCCGTGAAAATTTTAAGACTTCAGATTTTCGTTTAGGTTTTTCTATGAACTATGAGTGAGGCTCTATATTTTCTATGTTTTTCAAAATTTTAGAAGACAGAAGAGAGAGGGAATACTCGGTTTTCGTATTAAACTAACTTTTAAACTATGGTTTTTAAAATTAAAAAAAAAATATATATATGTATATATATATATATATATATATATATATATATATATATATATATATATATATATATATATATATATATATAAATATATTTGTATTTCTCATAAAGAGGCCTTTTATTTGATATGCCACATGATGCAATTGAAAAATATATTTTAATTAATTTTCAAATTTAGCTCTCAAAATCGGCATCCATTTATTTACGCTATTCGTCCGTGATTGGATCATCTAACTTTATATATCTACCAAATTCAACTATTTTCTTTTAGTAGATTCGGAAAAAATATGCTGTGACGGACAGGCGCAAGAGTGACCCTACAAAGGTTCCGTTTTTTTCATCGTATGTGCGGAGCCCTAAAAACTAGGAATTGACGTTACGTATTCTTCAACTTAGGGGCAATCGATTGCACTTTTTGATTTTAATTCAGAATAAGGTTCGCCTCCTTAATTTTTCTGGTGAATACGACCAAATAGATACCTCTGTTACCATCATCATCCAATATTTTATGTACTTTTTACTGTAATCTTGTTCACGTACGTTATATATTTCACTCTTGATCTCAACAGCTTCTTTGTTTTATCATACTTTAGCTAGCATGTCTACTTACTTTGAGAATTTCATCGTCGGTCGTACTATTTAGCACGCCTTTTTTCTTCATACACCTTTCGGCATCATTTTTATCACGTACGCAGTTTTCAGGAGCGCACCAGAGTTCTTTATTCTTCTGCATCCACTGTACCAATTAAGACGCTACTATAACCTTCCCTGGTGTCCCATTAAGATCAGTGATATACAACGTTTTCTCTTAAATACCAGCGTGTATAAAAAAAGATTCGATCGATTGAATAAATGAAGAGTAAAACGCTATTTACTTGAGAGAAATGCACAAATAATTTACATTACATTACATTTTATATCCTGCAAACGAGACCAAATTCTATTACAAGGTGAAGTATAAAACATGAAGTATAAATTACATTTTATAAAAATATAATTATTTTAAAGAAACGAATAATCCGATTGGACGAACAATAAGACTAACTAAAAGGAAGAAAACTAGTCGAAAACCTCAGGCGTAGCAGATGGGGGACCCATTTAAAAACAAAAGGAGGAGACAAACTAGGTTTCTATAACCATGAACTGCGTCTTGAGGTTTTATGAATTGTTTTCTTCCATTTAGCGAGTCTCATTTATTAGGCAGTTAGGTTTTTTTAAGTATTTTTTTCTTTTAGGTAGTCATTTTTACACTCACACAATAAGTTTTACCGACTTTCTCTGTGACGCCTCTCCCCAGATTATAACGAATTTAAAAAAAAATCTTTTAGGGTGAGTATCTAAGTAGGTATTCTTATTACTTCATAATTTTAGACTATAACAATTAGATTATATATGAAAAGTATCAATGGTTAACTGAGATATATGCCATATTCAATTTGCATATTATACTTACAATAAATATGGGAGAAATGCTGTCAGGAACAAAAGAGCTAAGAAAAGATTTTCTATTTATATTTTAAAATAATAAAAAATACCTGCAGAACTAGGTCTCTAATTTTTGTTTAAAATAAGTTATGAAATACAACCATTAAAACACTTTTCCAAAATTTTATAAATTTAGACGTGCCTGTGGAGCTAAATATGAAAAAAAACTTTTCTATCAGTAAAACTATTATAGACATACATAATAATGTATGTACTTTAAGAGATATTTTATTAAGCAGACACAAATAAATTTATATAAAATAGACGATTGTTGTTTTGATTGAATTTGTGATGTTCCGATAACGAAAGCTAATTATTTTTATCAACAAAGAAAACTTTATGAAGTACTTCGTTATAGTTTTCTTGTTCCTGTTTGTTCGTTACAATATTTAATTGGATTGTCTAGAGGCCGATAGGTATCTTATTTATGGAAAAAAAACATCAATTTATAATATCTGAGTGTAACTTTCCAGTACTGGTAAATAGAATGTTTCAATATTAGACTGTGAGTTCGAGAATATAACTTGCAGATGAGCGCGTCTTTTAAATAAAACAAAAGGGACGGTGTATTTTACACTACACATTACAAAAGTTAAAATGGTTACACATACTTTACACCCAACGCACGAAAACACGCGGCACACAATAGAATAATAATTGTGCGTGCATTATTGAGGCTCACTAGATCGTTTGCAGCGTTTCGTGACACTTTCAATCTCATGAATCGTTTTTGCCTTACCATTCGAAAAGAAGTATTACTTCAAAAGTTGTGTTTAAACATTTTATATAATGTTATTCGAAACGATATTGTGTTTGATCATCAGTGATGATTGTGTCTGTCACGTCCGTATGTACATTTTATTCATAAACTATAAATTGAATAAGATCGAAAAGTCTATACAGTTTATTATTAAGATTATAATATCGGCAAGATCAAAGTTAGTATAAAATATTCAGCAAAATAAGAAAATAAAATATTAAAGAATTCTATATCTCCTGTCAAGTTCAGATTATTAAAAAATAATAAGCAAACATATCAAATATGAAGACGTAGTAGTTCATTTATATTAAGAAAGCTAAATAGTTGATATTTTTTATTTATGGTTGAGAATTACTGTTTCTAGGGGTGGATCTAGGTTTTTCGACGCCTGGAGCTTCCTGAGTGTGATTAAGAATCTATAAATTGAGGTTTAAAATTCATATTTAATAACATTTAAATCAAACTTAATCATAGCTATAAATATTGTCAAAATCTATAAAAAAAATTATCAAAAATTAATTCAAGATTATGTTAACAATCGCCAGAAAAAATTTCATAATTCACCCAAAAAATTGTGAAAAATCACTCGAAAACATGTCAAAATTCACCCAAAAAATTGTGACATTTCACCCAGAAAATTGTCACAATTCATCCGAAAAAATATCGAAATTGACCCTAAAAGTTTTCAAACAACCATGTTCATTGTATGTGAAAAAGTAAAAATTAATTATGATAATTTAATTTTTGGGGTTCCTTAACACTTGGAGACCCAGGGCTTAAGCCCTATCAGTCCCTACGTAGATTCGCCTCTTGTCTCAATAAATGGCCACAATAGAATTGTTTACTACAAGCTATGGCATACAGTAAACTTTTCCAGCTTCCGGTGTACATATATTCATTCATTACAGTTTTCCGTCACAATATATAATTGGATTGTTCTACGAGAGCGATCATAACTACCGTGAGAACTAGGAGCTGTACAAAGTTCTTATGTTATCACATTCAGATAGAAACGCTCAACATAAGTTCAGTGTTCCTATGAGCACAAATAAAAAGAGGGAAATTGCTCTGAGATTTAGTGGCGATTTGTAACTCCCAAGGTTGTTGAAGTTCTAGGAGAAGATTTGTTCTTAAACCCAGGAAATTTTAGTTGAGAAGTGGCAGAAATATAATAATACTAAGATG
Organism: Venustoraphidia nigricollis; assembly: GCA_034508555.1. NCBI lineage: Eukaryota > Metazoa > Arthropoda > Insecta > Raphidioptera > Raphidiidae > Venustoraphidia > Venustoraphidia nigricollis. The sequence continues at coordinate 1,414,186 of JAVRKA010000062.1, forward strand.
ATAAATATACTTGATTTCATCGGGTTGTGTTTTTAACTCTGATCTCCATCATACCTTACAATAATCCTTTGTTCTACCTATCGTTTTTTGAGCTAAAAAGCAAGCAACAAAACAGTTTTTGTAAATGACTACTGCACAAAAGATTGTCCATCTCTTGAGATTAATTTCACTACATGTACGACGTATCACGTGATGTGTTTGCCATATAAAGTGTGACGTACTAACACGAATTCAACCGTTTACGCCTTTTTAAGCAAGCTTTTGTGAACAAAGCTATTTCGACACTTTTAAAAAAATGTAATAATGAACAGTGCATCGAATCGATGCCAAACCGATTCAATATTGTGTTTTCTAAAAGTACCCATTATACACGCAAAACGAGTAGTTTTGGATATTGTCCTGCTTTACAGTTTCTCCTGTCGTTTTTTTCTCGCAAGGTAGGGTCGTAGCGGCGGTGATCTGTGCTCACCAGAGAAAGGGCTAGACAAATAGACAAGGCGCTATCATATCGACCAACCGACAAGACATCTACAACCACCGCTACTTTCACATTCTACGATCACTTTATACTTTCCTGCTGGTTTCGTTAAGCTTGATGAACACGATAATAGAGTTCACTTATAAAATACATAAAATAGTCATACGAATATCTTTATAGAATCTTAAACTATGAAAAAAATTCTTCTCTCCTTGTGGATTATATACCGTGATACCAGCGTTGCCAGATGTCCCGATTTTGGCGGGACGTCCCGATTTTTAAATCAAAATAAAATGTGCGGCGCGGGACAGGTTCAGTCCCGCTTTTCGGAGATAACTCGACCGTGCGTAAATAATTATTCTCTTATTGTAAGTTGCAATTTGTAACACTCACTCCTCAGACTATTGTTTGAAACGCCATATTTTTCTAATGAATAAAACTTTTTTGATTTTGATTTCTGTTTTTTCTATTTTTTTATTCAGAAGACGAATAAGACTCAACTATTTAACGATAGGGTAAATCTGATTCAAAATATCATATTTTTATTAAAATACATTTTCTATGGCTATTTTTGCTACCTATTGTCACGTAAACGTAATTTTAACTCAAATAAAAAGATAAATATTTAAAAACTTCTGATTATATACGTTTTTTTACTATGTCCCGCTTTCGACGAAAGAATCCCGCTTTTTTCAATCAAAAAGTTCCAAAATCCTGACTTGAAAAAAAAATCTGGTAACGCTGCGTGATACATAAGTATATAAATCATTAAAAACAAAAAATTATACGTATATTTATAGAAACCGTAGTAGCCGAGAAAATGGAAAGTTATTGGACACTTCTGGTGTTTGGAAAAACTTTGGTAATCTTTGAGAAGTGTTCATATGCTTTTTAAATCAGTATGTCTTTGCCACTAAGCACAGACAATTTGGAACTGTATTTGATTAATACTTTCAACGAAAATTATTTTGAACGAAATATATTAACAAGTCGTAGGAACTCAGCTGATCTTTCCTTACAGTATTTTTCATATAACTCTCATATATTTCTGTTAATATAGCGTAGTCAAGAACCGCGTCTATATTAACTTCAAAAAAACTGTCCGATGTCACTACTGTATATGTCGCTATTTATTTGGACTACTTGGTTTATGGTACGCCCTAAAGTGATTTTATTAGTGCAATTAACAAAAACCCGGGTCGCAGTGCCAAAAGCCTGCCGACAATATAGTGTATTTGCTAATACATGTATTGTGGCTTTATTAAATGAAATTAAGTTTGTATTTTGACGAAATAAAAAAAAATTTAACCCCTTAATACACCCCTTACAATAATAATTTTATTAGTTGAAATATTGTTATCAATACAAAATCTGCACCAAATTAAATACGACCTTCAGTAACTAAATTCGTATACGCAAACTAGTGTTTTCATAAAATTTGTAAGTCCGGTCCTGTCGGGCCGATTTGCTTATAATTTTAGGAGCACTTTTTAATTGCTACTAAAGGTTAAATTTCAATTTTGAAACGATTCTGAGAATTTTTTCGGTATTTTTGGGTCCAAAAACTTTTTTTAACCCCTAAAAACTACCCTTAAAATGACCCGATGTAAGCCAAATTTCGTTAAAATGAATTAGCACCTTCGAAAGTTATTGCCCGCACATATAAATATATATATACACACATATATATATATATATATATATATATATATATATATATATATATATATATATATATACCTACGTATATAAATAAATATATATATATATATAAACATTTTTAAAAATGGTGCCAAAGTGTTTAGGAGGTTATGAAACGTCGAGAAATTTTGGTCCGACCCCTAGGTCCCGCCATCCGACCAACGCCAATAGTGTATGTTGCCATATGGCAAATACCTACACTAATAACTCATATATACTCGACTTAAGTAATAATCTACAAAGTAGTATCAACTTATTGCAATGACGCATTTCTAGGTTAGAATACGATATTTGTCAAGCAACGATTGCGACCCATAAATACGTCATACGAATAGTACGAACCCTTTCATGTGTACGCCCAATACGCGGTTGGTTGTTTTTTTTTGAGTTGTTTTAAAAACGAATATGAGAGAAGTGACAGACACTACTTTTTGACGGGGAATGAGATACAGTCATGTCTTTACGGAGAACGAAGTTTACGCTCAGACTGATATTATATAGACCTCAGTTGTTATTTCTGACAGGCTCAATCCTCGGTCGGTATCCATTTGTTACGGCGGTCTACTTCTCTTACCCAATCACTCAAACTCTAGCCATCGTTCCGGTATACTCCGGTTACGTTATGAACGCTGTAGTATGGAACAGACAAACGAATTGGTCGGTTATTTATACTGGTAACTCTGTTTCATTACAACGGTTTGTTGCCACGTCTTTGCTCAAGAAATCAGAGCTGGATAACTTAATTTTAAATTCACAGGAAGATTTATTTTTAAGTAAGTTTGGCAGATATTATGCTCAACAGTTAAGTATGGTACGCACAAAACTTACACACTACTCACGATTGTAAATCAGCGGAAGTCAGCAAAATTGATGAAAAGTACACTCTGTAATAAATAACAAATTGTATTTTTGGTCAATTTTGGTTACGTACGTAGCACTATAATCGTTTAATTGACGAAAAAATTACTAGGTAATGTATTACAGAGTGTGCACTATCAAACTTTACTACGGGATGCCAGCTATATAAGAACCTCAGTCTTGAGAATAATTCATAGCAGTGTGTAGTACAAGATAAGTTTATTACAAACTAGCGGCTCAGTCCGGCTTCGCCCGGGTGTAAATGTAATATATAGGATATAAAAGATGAGAATCATTATCATTAAATTCTCAACGTGTATTGAATTTGCACGAATTCAATCGCTTTTATTTGTGAATGTTAAAAAATCGAAGAAAAATCTTATTTCCCAAAAAGAAATGAAAAAAAAACTTGTAACGTGTCGCGGGACACGCGTTTGGAACGAAGTCCCTTTCGTATAAGACGTTTTTCGTAACGCGTTTTATATAATCTAAAAACACCCGGCATAATCTAAAAACATCCGGTTTAATCTAAAAACACCTGGTATAATCTAAAAACACCCGGTATAATCTAAAAACACCCGGTATAATCTAAAAACACCCGGTATAATCTAAAAACACTCGGTATAATCTAAAAACAGCCGGTATAATCTAAAAACACCCAGTATAATCTAAAAACACCCGGTATAATCTAAAAACACCCGGTATAATCTAAAAACACCCGGTATAATCTATTAACACCCGGTATAATCTAAAAACACCCAATATTATCTAGCAATAAATATAGCCTATGTTACTCAGGGTGAATGTAGCTTTCTAATGGCGAAAGCATTTTTTAAATCCGCACAGTAGTTTTTAAGTTTATTCATTATATACTCACAAAAATACAAATCTTTTCTCTTTATAATATTAGTATAGATAATAAAAAATCACAGACAGTGCCGAAGTGCTGTGCTTACTAATGTTCAAATTATATTCCAAAGGACCCGAACTTAAAAATAAGTGGTTGTATACTATCAGAAAGAAAGAAAAATACTGTAAATACTGGAACAATAATTAGTGAAATCCACTTTACTAAAGAAGATTTTGTCACAGAAGGAGAAATTACAGATAAAAAAGCTGATAATTTTTATTCAAATGATGGGTATAATATTAAAACATCGCCGATTTACTTTAAAATAATCCTTATGTAAATCAACGAACACGTAGATTTGGTTTTCACTAGCTTCGTAGTGAAAACCAAGCATAACTTAGGTCGTTATCTACCTGCTGTCATCTAAGTTACGCTTGTCATGTGCCTATATCCTTGTGGTGACTTTCAGTGCACTACAATCGTGAATAGCCAATACATTGTTGCATTTCATGTGTAAACTATAGGCAGTATCTTTCTACATTAATACAGTTATGTTGTGTATCGATCTAATTTTGAACATTTTTGACAATTCGATTGTGAAACAAACTTCAATTTTATTCAGGCTGTTTATAAAAATTACCATTCGCGCCTGCTGTTATTTTACATATACCTCTGATAGTAGCTGTTATGTTGTTTATAATTGGTCAGATATATTTGGTTAGATCGCGTACATTACCGTATTTCAGAATACAAAAGTTTAATGATGAAAATATTTCTGAAAACCAAATTATAGTAATAAAGATATTACTTTTCCAATTTGCCTTTTAGGTTTGAAATCCCTTTAATATTTAAATTTAAGCATGTTATGCTCTCAACTAATATTGTTCTATGATATGATTATAATTATAACGTTTTAGCCACACAACCGTGTTCATTTAAAGCTCTTATTATAGAGATATATAAATATTCATAATGTTCACATTCACATTATACTGAAATGTTACAGGCTGATTCAAAATTCACTAGAAGACTTGCTTTCCTTGCACCACGACACAATGTATCGTTAAAACATAGACTTTACACTTGGCAAGGCTGAGTCAATATCGTCCAATCTCGATTATATGACCGCTTCACCAGTGACGGTATTGGAGGGCTGATCGAATAGAACGACAAATACCGATCAGCTTCCATCTCGAGTCAAAGGAACCGCTTTGTATGACAATGTTTCAAAAAGTCTGAACACATAGTCGTCGATGATATTTTAATAAAATCAAATAATAAAAATATGCCTGAAGGCAATAGTGCTAATGACCTCAGCAGTCGAAGCACAACTTTGTTTCTTTTCGTATTAAATAAAAAAAATAATAAATAAGTGAAATAACATGCATAATTACACAAAAAGTATTTTATTTCCATAAACATGTTTAGAGAATACGTAAAACCAATTTCACTTAAAATTTGTACACACATGTTAAAACTAATAGTTAACTCTAGCCCCACATTATTTCTCAGCTAAATTTAGTAGTTTTTATGTTGTTTTTGTAGCAGCTTCTATATTCTGAATTACATAGTCTGTATAACATCGGTGTATTTATATGGAACCATAATATATACTTAAATAAAGGTACACAATCTCCCGAATAAAATTTGTTTGGCAGAGAACGGAGCTACTGTAAAATCAAGCATTCATTCATCTTGCATATATTATGTATAAAATTTGACATGAATGAATAAAATAAACTTCATAATGTACATTAGATGTTTAATATGCTTTTGGAAAATATAATTTAATTCCACGCAAGTTGATCCAACTTGATGTTTGTGTAGGAAAAACACACACATAATCTTTTTTTCTAAAAATGTTTCCAAAATTTCAACGTAAAATAATAAGGCACTGAACCGAACTATAGCACAAAGATAATTTAACTGACTTTTATGCGGAACTGTGGGACCCAAGAGTATAATGCAGTTTTGAGATCGGCATCAATGTAATGATGCATAAAAAATTATAATAACTAAATGGGCGCTTACCTCGGAACTGTATTTTTTTCGCTTTTTAGTAGCATCTTTTGAGAGGTTTACTTTTTTAAAAAAAGTTTTTTTTAAACAATAAAAAAGCGAAGAATTATATCAGAGCATTGCATGTGTGGCCTTTATTTTTTTTTTGTTTATTTTTCAAATTGCTGTATTTTTATTTGATTGTCTCTTCCGCTAAGCTGTTGAGCGTCTGTAATCTACAATCGTCATACATTTTTGAGGGTTGGGATCTAGATCACAAATGGACTGTATAACATTTTTTTTTTAGAATTTTTCGGAAGCTCTTTCTATAACAAAAAATCTCAGAAGTATGTATTTGACAGTGTACTCGAAAATATGCCGTTATATAAAAATGACGTAACATATAGCCAGCCTGTAAGTGGCTAATGAAATCGCCCCCTGATCTGTTAATTCGAAAACAAGCCGTATTATAACAAGATACTTCTCTTTCTATAGGTAAAGAAGTATGACTGTATTCAAAGTCACAGTATGGCGTTTATTTATGCTCAGTATTTAAAATATATGACTGTTAAGAGGAAGGATATTATAAGAACAAAAAAGCTAGTTTACATTATTTGCTTTTTCTGATTTTAATACAATCATAAGGGGAATGTGTCTCTAATGGCTGGTGGTTGTTAGTGGTTTTTCACTGGTTTCCATAATATTAGTGGTTTTCGTCATTTCGCTGTAGTTTTTGTATTAAATAAATTCTGTAAATGTGCCGAACGTGTCTGTGCTAATTCACGAGTCAAGTCAGCACTTTTAAATATTAACAGGGTCGAACTTCTTTTTATATCAATTATTTTACTATAATGGTGAATTGCCTAAAATGTGTGATCTTGCATTGCAATCAAATGATTTTATAACATGTAACAGCTACGGTGGTAAATATCATTTCGATTGCGGCCAGGTAAGAGCGGCTGCATTTAAAAGTTGGACTACTGCCAAGGTTAATCTTTGGATATGTGATAAATGCAAACTCAGCTCAACTAACTCGGATCCTGAACTGAACGATTGCTCTCTTGATAGTATTACAAACATCATCCAAACGCCGATTCAAGCGGAAATAGCGCCTCTAATTTCTAAATTTGATAATTTTACATCAATTATTAAAATTTAACAGAATCAATAACGACTATTAAAAATCAAAATAAAGAGCTTAATTAGGAAGTCCTAAATTTAAGATCTAAAATCGAATACATGAAGCAAGCAGGGTTAACAAACAATTTGGTGCTCGATGGAATATTTGAAGATCAAAATGAAAATCTGATCGAAAAAGACATTGAGCTAGGTGAAGCTACCAAATTGCTTCTACGGATATTTCCAATATTTATCGACTAAAATCTCGTCACGCAGACAAACCTAGGCCTATACTTGTAAAATTTAACCATTCTGAACTAAAAACTGAACTGCATAAGCAGTGTAAAATTAATACATTTCAGACTGGTCAAATTTGGAAAAATATTTCTAAAAGTAATAATTTATACGTCAATCACCATCTTACTCCTCACTATAGTGAATTAATTATTTTACAAAGTTAGAAAATACAAAAATGAAAATAATTTTAAGTATCTGTGGTTCAATAGCAATGTCATTAAATTAAAAAAAACCCGGGTCGCAGTGCCAAAACCCTGCCGACAATATAGTGTATTTGCTAATACAGGTATTCTGGCTTTATTAAATGAAATTAAGTTTGTTTTTGGACAAAATAAAAAAAAAATTGAACCCTTTAATACACACCTTACAATAATAATTTTATTAGTTGAAATATTGTTATCAATCCAACAACTGCACCAAATTACATACGACCTTCAGTAAGTAAATTCGTATACGCAAACTAGTGTTTTCATAAAATTTGTAAGTACGGTCCTGTCGGGCCGATTTTATTAAAATTTTAGGGACACTTTTTAATGACCACTAAAGGGTTAAATGGCAATTTTGAAACGATTCTGAGAATTTTTTCGATATTTTGGGGCCCAAAAACATTTTTCAACCCCTAAAAACTACCCTTAAAATGACCCGATTACGCCCATTTTAAATAGGCTTTTTGCGGTGATGGATTTCAACACGTGGGCCAAATTTCGTTAAAATCAATTAACTCTTTCGAAAGTTATTGCCCGCACACATATATATATACGTATATATATATATATATATATATATATATATATATATATATATATATATATAATATATATATACATATATATATAAACATTTTTAAAAATGGTGCCAAAGTGTTTAGGAGGTTATGAAACGTCGAGAAATTTTGGTCCGACACCTAGGTCCCGCCATCCGACCGATGCCAATAGTGTATGTTGCCATATGGCAAATACACTAAAAAGATGACGATTCTAAAGTAATTGTAATGAAACGTTCTGGTGATCAAATGAACCTTTAAATTATTCAATGTAATCAAAACCATTTCTTATATGTCAATCTACTGGGAAATGGTATTTGGTATAGTGTTGTAATTAGGAGTGTATGTTGATTATAGTGTTACTATCTTTATTATTGCTCATGTTTTATTTACTATTAACTGTTCTAATTCACGAAAAAATTTTAAATTTAATTAATTAAAACATATAAGTGCTTAATGCGTCCCTTATAAAAGTTTTGTCTTGTTTCAATTGTAATATATTATTTGTTGGTTTTGTATTCTCACAAATTAATATTTTAGTATGGTGAATATTAATTGCAATTTGAATTATTAATGTGATACAATATTTAATATTTTATTTGTATTTCTGTATTTGATGTCATGATGAATCTGAACTCTACTTATGACAGTTTTTACACTGCAGTTCATGTTAACATTCGATCTCTTAGTTCGCGTGGAACGACTCTATTTGTCCTGTGCTTTGACAAACTTATAGCGCGATTCAATAACTTCTGCTAGATTTGTACAGCGCTGTTAATTTTTTGTCACTTTCTAATAAATTTAAAATTATATAAATAAAAGTAAGGAAGAAATTTAACACCGCTCGTATTGTACGAATCTAATAGAGGCTACAGAATCGCTCAATTAATAGAGTTTATTGAGAGAATCTTGTAAGTATCTCAAAATATTTTGATTATTAGTGTATTTGCCATATGGCAACATACACTATTGGCATCGGTCGGATGGCGGGACCTAGGGGTCGGACCAAAATTTCTCGACGTTTCATAACCTCCTAAACACTTTGGCACCATTTTTAAAAATGTTTATATATATATGTATATATATATATATATATATATTTATATATATATATATTTATATATATATATATATATATATATATATATATATATATATATTTTGATGTTCTCTTGTGTAGACGGACTCCCACTTGTTACAACACTGTCTTGAAAGAAAAGAAAAAAAAGACAACAGTCGAATCTGTGTTGTCGGCGTCGCAGGAGGATATCTGATCTTAAGTTGCTGGGCCCGTTTGGTTTATTTGACAGATAATTTGATATCCGCCTATGGGCGTCCGATCAACACAGACCCTTAAGACCAAAAAGGAACAATCGTGTTAATACTTAGTTATATTTAAACGTGTTAATTACTAACGGAGCAAGCTTAAGTGCTATACACAGGCAGAACGGACAATCGGTCAATAATTCACAATTTCAATAATATCAGGTACGCAGAAAATCACAAATGACTTATTTACTAATATAGTACTATTTTAATAGTTACTAACGGAGCAAACCTAATTACTATAAACGGACAGACCGGACAACCAAACAAAATTCACAAGATACCGACATGGACTGCGGAACAGAAAACAGATACGTCTATATCCTTCAAATACCGGAACAGAGAGATTTTACTTAACTAATATAATACTATTTTAATAATAACTAACGGAGCAATTGCTTAAATACTACAAACGGACAGAACGGACCACAATTCGCAAAATACCGACTTAAACTACGGAACAGAAACAGATACGTCAGTCTCCTTCAAATACCGGAACAGAGAGAGTTTGTTATTTTCGTTATTGGTTATTATTTTCACGAAACCGTCACCTAGCAAACATATTCATTACACAACAATGTCAGGCTTTATTGTTCGTTGCTAAGTGAGGCATTTTATCGTAGTAGCCACGGATATCAGAAAATGCAATACTGAATCACAGCTGCCTATAACTGTTCAGATATAATTAAATTATTAACTATTTATTTAATTAACTATTAAGGTTATACTATATATTCTTGTGACATATGGGCATAATGTCACAATATATACGTATATATATCTGGGGTAAGTGGGTAAAAAGTCATATGTTCACTTTGGAAGATTTTACAGGAGAGCACTTTTTAATTTTTAAGGCATATATTACTTTTTTTTAAACTGTGGGATATTTGTATATGTGATATGGGTAAATATTATACTGGTTAACATTAAAAAAATGAAAATTAACTACGATTAAAATGATTTTTGTGGATAATAATTAATTATGACTTTATGCTCAATTTTCTTTGAGCGAGTAAAATGTTATAACTTGACTTATGATTTCTTACACGCCTTAGTATTTTCAAAATAGTTCGCGTTTTAATTGTGTAAAAGGTCTCTAATCGAGTTATGACTATAATCACAGAAAAAAAGAAACGAGGAAAAAAGCATAAGTAGATTTAATGCCTTATGCACGAACTGACACTAAATCCATACATATGAACATCAAATTGATTAAGTCAAATTGTTACTTTAAGCACGAGCACAAAAAACTAAAATAAGTACGGTAATAACGTCACATTTCGAGTTATGATTTGGTGGAGTTTCGCACTTGTAGTTTATTGACACATATGATTTTATGTATAAAAAAAACGTTGGTAAGAAAGTGGTTTACACTTATGATCTTTTACCCGAATAACTATTTGATTTCTGGAAATTTATAGGTCTAATAAAGACATATTTAAAAAATTACGACATATGACCTTTTACTATATATGTGTGCGGGCAATAACTTTCGAAGGAGTTAATTGATTTTAACGAAATTTGGCCCACGTGTTGAAATCCATCACCGCAAGAAGCCTATTTAAAATGGGCGTTATCGGGCCATTTTAAGGGTAGTTTTTAGGGGTTGAAAAATGTTTTTGGGCCCCAAAATACCGAAACAATTCTCAGAATCGTTTCAAAATTGATATTTAACCCGTTAGTAGCAATTCAAAAGTGCCCCTAAAATTTTAATAAAATCGGCTTAACAGGACCGGACTTACACATTTATTGAAAACACTAATTTGCAGATAGTGACTTATTTATTGAAGAGTGTATTTAATTCAGTGTAGACGTTAGATTGATAATAATATTACAATTAAGAAAAAAAATGTTATTTTAAGGGGTGTATTAAGGGGTTAAATTTTTTATTTTGCCCAAAAACAACCCGGGTTTTTTATGGTTGTAGTTTAATGGCAATTTTCAAAGTTTTCTTTTTTTTTTCTTTTTTTGGTACGTTGAAAGAAAAATATTAGCCAGCAACGCAAGTGCGACCGCATAGGTAACTTAAATTCGACAGTATAAAGTTGCCCAGATTGAAATGACATATGGACGAAATCAATGCACTTTCGGCCATCTGGAAACTATATAATATGTTAGACGATTAACATCTTTGATTACAAGCAATAGTCATTTTAAGTGTCATCAAGAGAAAAAAAGTAAAACTAAAATAAAATATCGAAAGTGTTTTCAAATATTTGAAGTTAATTTTTCGTAAAATCTTTAAGGATTTTATTTCGATAAATTATTTCCTTGTATATTAAAAATTGGTTTTTAATCACGCCCAAGCAGTATAACTTCCAACGCGCCTGCATAAGTACACACATCAGCGTTGCCAGACATCCCGATTTTGGCGGGACGTCCCGATTTTTAAATCAAAATTAAATGTTCCGCGCGGGACAGGCTCAGTCCCGCTTTTCGGGGATAACTCGATCGTGCGTAAATAATTATTCTCTTATTGTAAGTTGCAATTTGTAACACTCACGCCTCAGATTATTGTTTGAAACGCCATATTTTTCTAATTAATAAAAATTTTTTGATTTTGATTTCTGTTTTTTTTATTCAGCAGACGAATAAGACTCAATTATTTAACGATAGGGTAAATCTGATTTAAAATATCATATTTATTAGAATACATTTTCTATGGCTATTTTTGCTATCTATTGTCACGTAAACGTAATTTTAACTCAAATAAAAAGATTAATATTTAAAAACTTCTGATTATATACGTTTTTTTACTATGTCCCGTTTTCGACGAAAGAATCCCGCTTTTTTCACTCAAAAGTTCCAAAATCCCGACTTGTGAAAAGAAAATCTGGCAATGCTGACACACACCCACATTTTTTCTTGTTAAAAAAAGGCAATGATTAATGGCGTACTTTTTGAAGTTATTGTTATTACGCTTTCCATTTAGAAAGCCATTATGATAGAAAATAGTTTTGTCTACATACCTTACTAAGCTTTAACTATTTTTTTAAAATAGCTTTAGTATATTTTTGCTTTATATAAAAGTTTCTGATGTATCTAATACGATTTATGACAATTTTTAATGCGAGCAATAATACTAAATATGAAAGTTGAAAATTTATTACATATTTCGAGCATAAAATAACAATTTAAATTTTATAATGTAAGTCGTAAATTCACTTACATTAAATCTCAGGATAGATTTGCATACTGCATATACATACGTGTCTGCAGGTTATACATTTTTATACTTCGAGGAATTTGAGGGCAAAAAACTACACTAGGTATATTCAAATACGTAGTTATAATTGCTTTTTTTATTGTACTGTTGCATTGTCACATATCTATTATTTTACCCTCGAGTGTACTTTATTTTACTATTTTAATAAAAATATGTGTTGTTATTGCAGTCATCTGAGCTTAAATAATGTTATAAAATGTATTAACTGTTGTAGAATAAACATGCAGGGACATTAGAGACGAATATTTATTATTCAAGTTTTAATTGTTTGAAATCTACACTGGTTTTGGATTATTAACTTCGCAGTACATTGGGAAGATTTTGTAGTGGGTCCGAAAATCGAAATCAAAATTCTTAGCAAGTTTTTATGTTTAAAGATCACTACACTATTTTAGTCTGTGTGTGTGTGTATGAGTTTGAACGTCCGTAGTCATTTCTTTCTAAAACGAAAGCTCAGGTTTAAAACATGATAGCGACTATGTTATGACGCCAAACAACGCGTATTAATGTACATACGATCTGAAAGAAATGTTTCAAAAATAGGCCTAGTCGTTCTTTTTTACCAAATAGACTCCAAAAAAATAAATTTTACACAATGTATCTCGCGAATAAAAATTATATCGACTTTGTTAGGGTGTCAACATAAATTTTGGCAAAATAGGCACCGTTTTTTTTTCTTTTTGTTTAAACACTGAGATTGCGAAAAGGAGATTTTACAGGAAATCTTGCGAATAAAAAATGATATCGACTTCGTTATGGTGCCAATCGAAGCGTGTTAACGTCAATATGATCAAATGGAGCTAATGCTATATTATGCTCCTTGGTTAGCTATCGAAAATTTTTGAGGTTATATTAGTGTTGGGAAACTCAGATCTGAACCGGTTCAAAGAGCCGACTCCGACAGAAGATCTGTGAGAGCCGACTCACTTTTTTTTGAGCCGACGGATCAACGGATCCGCATAACTCAGTGAAACACAACACACAGACGCACATTTTACACTTACGTATCAGTTCTGGCTTTGATGCATCTGTCAGCTCAAATGACACATGCATCACATGTTTGGCTATGCATTCTTGATTGTATATAGGGCGTGATATGATTGACTGAACTAAGTAACTCAGTGGCAGACTGCAGTAACATATTCAGAACTCGGCTCTTTGTGAACCGGTTCAGTGAGCCGGTTCACATACGGGATCCAGATGCAAAGATGCAGATCACTAAAAAGACCCGTTTTTCCCATCTTCAGATTATATTATAGTATTCAAGTTTTGAGGATTCATCGTTTCTTCTCCATATTTTAGAAAACAGATATGTTGAAAATTTAGCATAGTCAAGTGTTGCAAAATGGTACAATAATTCTATAAAATATAATATATAATCCTCAGATATTTAGAACAACGTTTGTTCAAGAATCACATATTCCGGGTTCGTTGTTAGTATGTAACTTATTAATTTCTTTATTTAGCGTGCTTTATAAAATTAAAAAAACCCGGGTCGCAGTGCCAAGACCCTGCCGACAATATAGTGTATTTGCTTGTATAGGGCCGTGTGGTTTTATATTTTTATTATGTGAAATTAAGTTTGTTTTTGGGCAAAATAAAAAATTTAACCCCTTAATACACCCCTTAAAATAACATTTTTTTCTTAATTGTAATATTATTATCAATCTAACGTCTACACCGAATTAAATACACCCTTCAATATATAAGTTTTCAACCCCTAAAAACTACCCTTAAAATAGCCCGATTAGGCCCATTTTAAATAGGCTTCTTGCGGTGATGGATTTCAACACGTGGCCCAAATTTCGTTGAAATCAATTAACTCTTTCGAAAGTTATCGCGCGTACACATATATATATATATATATATATATATATAAATATATATATATATATATATATATATATATATATATATATATATATATACGTACATAAATATATATATATATTGCGACGTTTCGTGCATTATATTTGCACTTCATCAGGCAATCTACAGAACAAGAATACAATATAATTAACAGGTCTGAAATTAATAGTATATTAATATAGAGGGAGCTATTTCGCGGTCATGTATTCACAGCTGTGCGCATACGCAACTGTGGATGTTTAGTGACTAAGATGGCGTATTTGATGTTAGACAACACAATCTGTACAATTTTGTTGTTAGTTTTTTGAACAGCTCACTTAAGGAATAATTAATTAATATATTGATTTTGACTATTTTCAATCGCAACCTGTACTTATGAATTACGACAAGAAATATAATATTAAGTGGACGATGCCAGGATACTTGTATTATGGTATGAATGTTTACTTACATGTAATAATGTTTTTAATGTTTTTTAATGAATCCTGTTAATTATATTGTATTCTTGTTCTGTAGATTGCCTGATGAAGTGCAAATATAATGCACGAAACGTCGCAAGAAATAATTAAATTTCCTGGTGTTTTTATTTAATGATCCTATAACCTCCAAATAAAAATTCATCATTTATACATTCACAAGGATCCAAATAGATTATTATGTATTGTTCAAGAGGATTTTTTGACACCTTGTCGCAGGAGTTTGGCAATGAAGTCAGGTTAATAGTCAAGGAGTGGGCAACAAAAACCAAAAAACTAGCTAACTTACATAACAGAAAAATCTTTCTGTTAAAATGTAAAGAAAGTCAGTTAATTCCAAATCATATTATAAATAACGTCAAATGCATTTGGTCGCTACAATGCGAATCTAATCCATTTATTAATGAAGCTGAAAGGATTTTAAATAAGTTTCGTATGTCTACATTGAAGTTGGAAATAAGAATAACGTTATGGAAACTGAACAAGTTAGAGAACCGAGTTAATCAGATAAAACTACAATTACAGGGATTATTACCATCTAGTGTGTATGTAAAATGCTGTGAAATTAATCATAGCAGATTTAATCTTCATTTTTGTAAGGTCAAGGATATTAACATTAGAAAGTTGAGTAAATTGCAGTTGAATAGTCATGAAGTGATTACTCAGGGACAACAACATAAAGTACTATACAATTTCACGGAACTCCAGCTACCGGACTTTTGTACTAGAGTTTTAAACTTGGCTCCAAAAGTAGGTATTCCTTTAAGTAAAAAAGAAATACCGATTCCCACATTGATCAAAGATGTGGAATATGGAATTTCAAGGATTAATGTTGACGATCCAGATCCTAAAGTTACTGACAATGTCAGGAATAATTTTAGATTGAGAGTAATTAATCACATCACTAATTTCTACAATAGGAATGAATATTTGCTTGATGAAAAATGGAGTAGCTTATTAAATGATATTGTCAGAACTAAACGCTTCTTGAAAGAAAATAAAGAATTAATTGTTATGAGAGCTGATAAGGGTGGCAGTACAGTGATAATGAAGAAGGATGAGTACGTCGAGACAATGAAACTGATGCTCAGCGATGAAACAGTGTATAAAAGGATAGACAAGGACCCAACGCGAAAATTTCAAACTTTAGCAAATAACTTGGTCAATGATCTCGAGAAAGGTGGAGTGATAGATAATGTTAAAGCTAAAGCATTAAAGATTCATAACGCTGTCTCTCCACGGATTTATGGACTGCGCAAGGTTCATAAAGAGGGATGCAAGCTCAGACCAGTAGTGAGCAGTATTAAGGGTCCAGGTTATAAGTTGGGTAAATTTATACATCAGTTACTGTCTCCATTGGTTGGTCCGAACAACATCAACGTGAAAGACTCTACTGAGTTCGTTGGTTTCATAAAAGAAGCCAGAATACCAGAAAACTATATTCTAGTATCGCTGGATGTAGTTTCCTTGTTCACGAACGTACCTAAGAGGTTAGTAAATAGAATTATTGAAGAGAAATGGGAATCCTTATCAGACATTGTTAAGATGGAGAAAGATTTATTTATTAGACTATTGAACAGTTGTTTTGAGCTCGGTTATTTTAGTTTTGAGGAAGTGTTTTATCTCCAACTAGATGGGACAAACATGGGAGGACCAGCAAGTCCAACGCTAGCTAACTTCGTGATGCAGTATGTTCTAGAAAAAGTGTCTGGATTACTACCATTCGTGGTGAAATATATGAGATTATACGTGGATGACATGTTTATGGCGATTCCGAAGGAAGAGGTTAAGAATATTCTTAACTACTTCAACAGCATTGATGACAGAATTCAGTTTACGATGGAGACAGAAGTGGATGGATGTCTTCCTTTCTTGGATGTAATGGTGATAAGGGATGTAGACGGCGGTCTTCGAACAAATTGGTACACCAAGCCAACGAGCTCTAGGAGACTGTTGAATTTCTTATCGAATCATCCAATGTCTCAAAAAACATCGGTTGCTTTAGGGTTGCTACATAGAGCGATTAATCTCAGCCATGAAAGTTTTCAGGATGGAAATGTGGAACTAGTAAAACAGATACTCAAGAATAATAATTATCCGCTTGAATTTATAAACATTTGTATAGAAAAATTCAAACGTAATCAGTGCAGAGTCAGAGCATCAGCGAACAAGTATTTTTTCAAATTTCCGTACATCAAAGGTTTATCACAGCAGATCTCGAGAGTTTTTGTCGGGACAGAATGGAGACCAGCCAGTTATAACATCAAAACGATTGGCAGTATTTATACTAAGCTGAAAGACAAGGTTGATGAGGGTTTTATGTCTGAGCTAGTTTATGCTGTAACATGTGAGTGTGGGAAGAAGTACGTGGGCCAGACTAAACAATGGCTAAGAAATAGGACTAACCAACATCGTCTAGATTGTCGACCAATGAACATCTTGAAGAGTGAGCAAACAGCGTTAGCTCGACATCACTTTGAGACTGGACATAACTTTGATTTCAGCAATGTTTCCATTCTAGACAGAGAGGACAATTACTTTAAGAGAAATGTTAGTGAAATGGTGTACATTTACTTAAACAACACCGTAAATTTGAAAACTGACTTGAATAACCTGAGTTGCTTATATAATGGTCTGCTAGATAGCTTTAATAATGTTTCACGTCGTTAGAAGTATGAGGCTTATAGAAAAATGTTTTCAGTGTGTGTTGAATATTTTTAACGTGACTGATTTTGATACGTTCGTATATTTTTAAAAAATGACACAGTCACTAATTTTTAAGGATTCATTTTTATTGATTGTATATTTATTTGAGTAATTAACGCCTTGATATTTAATTTTGCTTATTGTGACGAGTAATGATAATTGACAAGATATTTAGAATTAGAGGTTTAGCGGTCTGAAATTAATAGTATATTAATATAGAGGGAGCTATTTCGCGGTCATGTATTCACAGCTGTGCGCATACGCAACTGTGGATGTTTAGTGACTAAGATGGCGTATTTGATGTTAGACAACACAATCTGTACAATTTTGTTGTTAGTTTTTTGAACAGCTCACTTAAGGAATAATTAATTAATATATTGATTTTGACTATTTTCAATCGCAACCTGTACTTATGAATTACGACAAGAAATATAATATTAAGTGGACGATGCCAGGATACTTGTATTATGGTATGAATGTTTACTTACATGTAATAATGTTTTTAATGTTTTTTAATGAATCCTGTTAATTATATTGTATTCTTGTTCTGTAGATTGCCTGATGAAGTGCAAATATAATGCACGAAACGTCGCAAGAAATAATTAAATTTCCTGGTGTTTTTATTTAATGATCCTATAACCTCCAAATAAAAATTCATCATTTATACATTCACAAGGATCCAAATAGATTATTATTATTATATATATATACATATATATAAACATTTTTAAAAATGGTGCCAATGTGTTTAGGAGGTTATGAAACGTCGAGAAATTTTGGTCCGACCCCTAGGTCCCGCCATCCGACCGACGCCAATAGTGTATGTTGCCATATGGCAAATACACTAAAAAAGAAAAGTTTGATAGAGCAGATGACAAGCACACTTAAACCTGAGTTTTACGATTTACAAATTTGAAATAAATATTTTCAAATTATATACACGTCAAACAATATATGCGGAATATCTAGCAACTTACATGTATATTTCTTTTGTTTTGCCAGTTCACATTTGGTTCGTTGATATGAACATACTATAATTACAACTAGTTTTTCTATAAAAATCAACGTTTTTCAAAATTTAATGTTTGTTTTGTTACAAATCAATGTTGATTTGTAGTTATTTGATACCTAGATATAGATTTCAGACGCTGAACATTAGCGTCAGTTAATCAATAAAGCAATGTTTGAAAAAATTGTAGCAGTATGCGGGATAAAAAAACGATTAAATAAATAGTTTCTCTGTCAATTGCTATTTTAGTCTATTTGAGTGACAAAAAAGTAAAGTAGACATTGTCTTCGTAAACAGTTCAAATTTCCAATATTGTGGAACTGTCAGATAACTATATATCTACTTATTATGAAGTGAAAATTAGCTATTCTATGGGAGGTGTATGCAAACAAATGTACATAATATATATCTTAATTGTAATCATATCTATTATCACTCGAGTGATAATATCTTTAATTACAAACGAGATACATAAACTACTATTAGGTGATGACTGAAAAGTTGATATCACGACAAACGCTTCCAACTGTAAGTTTCTAATTCTAATTTTTTGTTGTGTCATCTATATTTATTGAAATATGCATATCAAAAGAATTGTAAAACGTCATCTACTGTAGGCGATCACTTTTTCCACAGTAAACTATAAAAATATGTATTTTGACTGTTAAAGAACATGAATTATTATTAATATTTCATAACATAGATCCGTTTCTTCTATCGAATATCGTTCTTTAGACACAAAATTAACTCAATTTCATTGAATTATTGAACTTCTCTACTTGTAAGTTTTTAAAGTAATATAGAAAAACAAACTCAGCAAAATGTAGCCTATACTATCAATTATTTTGATATTTCAACACTTGATCTTATTTCCGTTATTATAATTCCGCTATTACCATTCCAACCCATTAGTGGAGATGGTAGGTACTAATTTAGGTCAAAATTCACTTTTCAAAATTTTACAAATTTTTTTTTTTGAGGTCACCCGAATCCAAAAAACATATTTTTGGAAAAACTGTTAGTCTGTGAGCACGATACAGGTCAAACGGATGAACGGATTGAAACCAAATTTTGGGAGGATGTTTGGTATGCAAATAGGAAGAGCCCTATTGTTTTTGGGGAAAATCGGCGAATATGCAAGAGAAATATATGCTATAACGTTGTTTTTTCTCATGTAATGATATACTAAACTGTTCTATGTATTTTTCTATGAAAGTTTTGTAGAAATGTTTTTTCTAATCGTTATAGTTTCAAAAATATTTTGAAAATAAAAAAAATGCTGTTCTTTTGTTCTGAAGGTCTGTCTAAATTAAGATAGGTATAGATGACAAGCTTACTTTGATTAATTTTTATATGTGAAATCATATTATGTAACCATGTAAACAAATATCAAATACCATATTTGTTACTAGCTGTTAACCGCGTCACTTGCACGTTTATATAAATTTTATTTTATTTGTTATGTCAAATGTGAGTATTTTTAATGTTGGAACGGTCCTGTCGCCCAATTGGCTGAATTTTTTTTGTACAAGACAATCCTGCAAACCAATATTTAGGAAGCATGGGCTGTTAACAATTTATGATCTTTACATATTAGAATGCGCTGTTTTTGTTAAAACCAATAACTCGCTATTTGAAAGAAATGTAAAAGCTCATGAGCATAACACGCGAGATAAAGAAAATTACGTGCTAAACCAAGCTAATGTTAACGTCGGCGTAACAAACAAAATGTTAAAGGTTTTTAATAAATTACCACCTAAAGTGAAAGAGCTACCCATAAAAAAGTTTAAGCAAGAGCTCAAAAATTACTTAAAAAAGAACACGTTTTATTCTATGAACGAATATTTCTGTCAGCCATATTGATATTTTATTGATGTTATATTTATATTTTATTGATATTTTATTGTATTTTTACATGGAAATTGTTAATTGACTCATTCTACACTGTGCTCAGTATGATGGAATAAAGATATATTATTATTATTATTATTATTGTAAAGAACTTTCAGTCTCATTGTGTTTAGACGTATTGTAACCGAGGCTTTAAAATTGATCACGGCATTTATTTGGAAAAAACATTATTATTCTTTTGCGAGGCAATATTGGTTAGCCTAGCACACGGTACACATGTAATCAAGCCCATCGTAAATTAATTTCGTTTTTAATGTTTTTTTACATTTGGGTATTTAATAGAAAGTTTAATTTGAATGCACTATTTCCCGATTAATGTCTTCTGTGCATTCGTCTTAATATCTAGTTTTCCAGAGGGATACTCTCAAAACTTTGGCGAGTTCGTTCCATTTAATACAAGATTCTAACACCCAGGTTTAGTCAATGCTCAATTTGTTAATTTTGTGATATTGTTTTTTTCTTTTATATATTTTATTATTCTGTAAATATTATAGTGTTCTATTAATATTGTGTTAGATGGTGTCCATGTATTAAAGACACACGAATTGTTCTCATAACTAAATATTTGAGTTACGGAAACGTTGTTTTCACTACGATCAAATATATCGTTATATATTCTTGCTATTAATAATGTGTCGTCATTCTGTCATTTACTGCGGGTTATCGAATCGAATTCTATTCGAGTATTATTAGTTTTAGATTTGTTTTAAGGTTAATTATTATAAAAATTAAAGCCACATCGCGTGCATTATTGTAACCGTATTAAAGTTAAACATTGCAACAAAGGTTCGCGCATACTTAACGCGGTGCGTTGCTAAAATCATAATATGATATTTTTTCTATTTACTATAAACCTTGTCATCTATTACGTTCACAGGGGGTTTCGTTTCGTTTTCCTCCAGCTTATCTATAAAAAACGGTAACTACGCGATTGAGTCAATTTTTGTGTTTGTTTTTTAACCATATCTTTAAAATTAGATGTAAAACGGTCTTTCGTGGATCTAGTCCTCATCTTGATTAAATTAAATAATGTGTTTTATTTTTTTAATTTTATATAAAGATCAGTTAGATATTATAGAACAATAATTAGTTTTTTATTACGCTTAACTTCTTAGAAGAACCAATGTCATCTGCAGAGTTGTTTCATCACTATAATAGTGAAGAAAAAATATTCGATACTTTCATGTATGGGCTCGAGTTTGTGCATCAGAAGACTTTTGCAAGGACTGTATGAATTGAATTTATTTCATGATATTATCGGCCTTCTTTGACACGCACTTTTTCTATAGCAAAATGTATGCAGTACACTGACATCAAACATGAAATGTTATTAAATTTTCATAAGTCAGTTCTGTTTTCCCTGTTGAATATCTCTGCTTGTGGCAACATGTGTTTTACCTTTTGCTCTAGAGCTGTAATGTTTTCTTTACAGAAACAGTTTCGTTATCCACGTAATGCGCATTATGTTTGTTCACAAAGTACAAGTACAGCTGTGCTTTTTGACTGTCTTATTGATCCGTTTTCATTTTCGTGTCACGTTTCCAGTATTCTTTTTTACATTAGTGAGCAATCTGTAGTTACTACGTTCAAGATACAATCAACCCACCGTAGGTTTGTCGCTGAGAACAAAACTGTGTATTTTATGAACAGTGCGTCCCAAGACGTTTTCAACTGGATTTTCTTATACAGTGCGATCATTATAATAATAATAATAATATAAAAACCCGGGTCGCAGTGCCAAAACCCTGCCGACTATATAGTGTATTTGCTTATACAGGCAGGGTGGCTTTATTTTGCGAGCTTAAGTTGGTTTTTGGGCAAAATAAAAAATTTTACTCCTTAATACACCCCTTAAAATAACATTTTTTTTCTTAATTGCAATATTATTGTAAATCGAACCTCTATACCAAATTATATACAACTTTCAGTAAATAATTCACTATTTGTAAACTAGTGTTTTCATAAAATTTGTAAGTCCGGTCCTGTCGGGCCGATGTTATTTAAATTTTAGGGACACCTTTTAATTACTACTAAAGGGTTAAATGTCAATTTTGAAACGATTCTGAGAATTTTTTCGGTATTTTGGGGCCAAAAAACATTTTTCAACCCCTAAAAACTACCCTTAAAATGCCCCGATTACGCCCATTTTAAATAGGCTTCTTGCGGTGATGGATTTCAACACGTGGACCAAATTTCGTTAAAATCAATTAACTCTTTCGAAAGTTATTGCCCGCACACACACACATATATATATATATATATATATATATATATATATATATATATATATATATATATATATATATATATATATATATATATATATATATATATATATATATATATATATACAGGGTGTCCCATAAGTCGACGTCCAAACTAAGTGAGGTGATGGGGGAGGTCATTTTTATTGCTCTTAGAGCTCTTTTTTGAAGCAGAAGTAAACTTTTTGTATGGCATGAGTTACCATAAAAAATTATTCCATATTGAATATTTGACTGTATATAGCCATAATAAATAGTTAGTAACACTGGTTTTTCAACAAATTTTCTTAGTGTACGTAATAAATATATATATTTACTACATTTTTTAGATATATACTCGATATGGTTTAACCACCTGAGGTGCTTGTCGATATGTAAACCTAAGAATTTAACTGTATTTTCTATCGGTATATTTCCAAAATTTGGAAGTGCTACTACATTGGTGTTTTGCCCGTAATCTCCAAATCTTATGTACTGAGATTTGTTTAAATTAAGTTTTAAACTGTTGTCATTAAACCAAGAGTTAATATTTAAAATCGATTGGTTCATTTTGTGAATTAGATCGTGTTCATATTCATCTTCGTATACAACCGCCGTATCGTCCGCGAATAAGATGATGTTGTCTTTCACTGATTTGGGGAAGTCATTTATGTATAATAGAAATAAGTACGGCCCCAAAATCGATCCTTGCGGAACGCCTCTTGTAATATTTTTGTTTTCTGAAGATACAGTGTTTACAAATCCGTTAACAACATTGTTTAATTGCACTATTTGGCTCCTATCAGACAGATATTACTTAAACAGGTTGAGAGCTATACCGCGTATGCCACACTGATGCATTTTGCTAAATAACAATTCATAGTGGACGCAGTCGAATGCTTTAGACATCGTATTTATGACATCGTAAATAGATTGTGGATCATTGGTGCTGAGATCAACAACCTCTATTTTTAAGGTGACTAATCCCTCAGATCGTAAAATATGCTCACGGGAAATTTCGAACTGTGGTAGCAAAATTTATTTTATTCCTATTTTTATTAGCTATGATTAATGGCCAACAATCACCTCAACGTCATGATTACAGTTTAGTTTCTCTTTTCTTTGAGTATTGGATGATTCGAGATATATCACAGATATTATCTAACCAAAGTTTCCAATTTCATACTCAAGACGTAAAACAATGAAATGCATGGAAAGTTTTTACGTGAACATTCAGTACATTATTTCTAAAAAATAATCAGTTGCTATGAAACTGACAAAACTTTTATAAATTATTAGCCGCGATTGGGATGAAACACGGCAGCAACAACAGTAGTAGAGCCCTCGGTTCCACCGTATTACAGTCTAGATGGCGATTTGCAACAAAGTGGATAACATAAAAATCTTCTCCATGAAAACATACATGTATGTGTTAACTTTCATGGTGATCTGTCAAAAGGCGTCGAAGTCTATTAATCTCAAGTATACCAACATTATATACATAGATTATAGAAATATTTTTTCTTTCTAACTAAATTCTTATTCTGTGAAGAAATTTAGTCAAAATAAATGGATAAAACAAATGAACTTATAACTGGGAAACAGAACATAAAAATAAATTTTAACGGGTTAGCAGCAGTAAAATATATCTTGATGTAGGTAGGTTAAAGTACGCGCATGTAATATGTGTCACTGTGTTTGAAATGGCTTGAATGAAATACATTTGCTCCTTTAGTGGTGTAATACCAGTGCGTTGTTCAACTAGAGTCGCACCTGTGACGCAACTTCCACTGAACATTTACTTTTAAACGAGCGTAAAATGATAATTATCGATTATTTACCAACACTCAATTATTACCCCAATCTTAGAGACTAGTTTTTGATAATTGTTTTTTTTTATATTAATAAAACATCTATATCTTAATACATCTAATATGCTTAACTCTCTTAGCTCTCGCATGATGTGAATTAACAATTTGCTTTATTATAAAAAAGATTAAAAGTTAAGATATGTCACCGTACAGTAACTGATAACTCATTCAGACGCGAAAGTGGAAAGTTTCGGGTATAAGTCCCGACGGTGACAGTGTATGAAAATATTTTTTTTTCTAATTTAGTATTGTAACAATGGAGCAATCTATAGCTATCCACTGTCATGTACATATAAAGCAAATGAAGATATCTTGTTATTTGTTAAGTATATTTCGATATTTAAAGACCGCGCACATTGTCCAGGATAAACCTGTACGGTCAGCATAGTGCGACCAGCACAGCATGTTTGGTGAAGGTACCCATGTTGTCTAACGGAGTAGCGCACATTAGACTAGCAACCAGCAACGATCGTTAGTCGGTCGCCTGCAATTTCTATCTAGTCATGCTGGATCAATTTAATGTAATGTGTCGTTTTCATTAATTAATTCGCATTGATAAAACTACTTGAAAATTGCAAAATGTCTAATGGACATCACGAAACCTACCCTAAAATTTGCAAGTTTTTGTAGGTTTGTGCTGGTCTAGTGTGCGACACCGTGCAGGTTTGTGCTATGCAGTATATCGCTTGAGAAATGTGTGGGGTCTTTTAATAGCAGGTTATCTATCAAATGCGTGAATTATTATTTTATGACGCAATGAGACATTATGGTAAAACGAGCTCAGCTCGGCCTAGTTACACCATGTATTTATAAATTTATTTTTTCGTGAAAGTTCGAGTGGTAAGAATTATTCAATATAGTCGATATCATACAGAATGTTAAAACTTTAACTTGACTGATCTTTAGATGTCGGGAAATTTCGAACTGTGATCGCAAAATTCTTTTTATTACTGTTTTTATCAGCTGTGATTAAGCACAAAGATTCACTAAATATGACTTGCTGTCAAATATTTCAAAAAACAAATTTTTGCACTAAATAAATAAACGTAATATTCGTCAATCATGTGTTTACAGCACGTTGCCAGATTTCGAATTACGAGAAGGCAAATTAACATTTTAAAGTTATTGCTTTACAGACTTATGTTAAAAATACTGACAAATTTGGCTTGCTGAATAATTTTTTTTTAATGAAATTTTTTCTCTACAAAAATTTGTATAAAACTTACGCTAATTAGTGTATTTGCCATATGGCAACATACACTATTGGCGTCGGTCGGATGGCGGGACCTAGGGGTCGGACCAAAATTTCTCGACGTTTCATAACCTCCTAAACACTTTGGCACCATTTTTAAAAATGTTTATATATATATGTATATATATATATATATATATATATATATATATATATATATATATTTATATATATAGGTATATATATATGTGTGCGGGCTATAACTTTCGAAGGAGTTAATTCATTTTAACGAAATTTGGCACACATGTTGGGATCCATGACCGCACGAAGCCTATTTAAAATGGGCCTAATCGGATCAATTTAAGGGTGGCTTTTAGGGGTTGAAAAAAGTTTTTGGGCCCCAAAATACCGAAAAATATCTCAGAATCGTTTCAAAATTGAAATTTAACCCTTTAATAGCAATTAAAAAGTGCCTCTAAAATTTTAGTAAAATCGGCCCAACAGGACCGGACTTACACATTTTTTGAAAACACTAATTTGCAGATAGTGACTTATTTATTGAAGGGTGTCTTTAATTCGGTGTAGACGTTAGATTGATAATAATATTACAATTAAGAAAAAAATGTTATCTTAAGGGGTGTATTAAGGGGTTAAATTTTTTATTTTGCCCAAAAACAAACTTAATTTCACATAATAAAAGTCTAAAACCACACGGTCCTATACAAGCAAATACACTATATTGTCGGCAGGGTTTTGGCACTGCGACCCGGGTTTTTTTCTCCTTTTTATTAGTGTATTTGCCATATGGCAACATACACTATTGGCATCGGTCGGATGGCGGGACCTAGGGGTCGGACCAAAATTTCTCGACGTTTCATAACCTCCTAAACACTTTGCCACCATTTTTAAAAATGTTTATATATATATGTATATATATATATATATATATATATATATATATATGTGTGTGTGTGTGTGTGTGTGTGTGTGTGTGTGTGCAGGCAATAACTTTCGAAAGAGTTAATTGATTTTAACGAAATTTGGTACACATGTTGGAATGCATCACCGCACGAAGCCTGTTTAAAATGGGCTCAATCGGGTCAATTTAAGGGTAGTTTTTAAGGGTTGAAAAAAGTTTTTGGGTCCAAAAATACCTAAAAAATTCTCAGAATCGTTTCAAAATTGAAATTTAACCCTTTAATAGCAATTAAAAAGTGCTCCTAAAATTTTAATAAAATCGGCCCGACAGGACCAGATTTACAAATTTTCTGAAAACACTAGTTTGCAGATAGTGAGTTATTTACTGAAAGGTGTTTTTAATTTTGGTGTAGATGTTCGATCGGCAATAATAATGTAGTTAAGAAAAAAATGTAATTTTAAGGGACGTATTAAGGAGTTAATTTTTTTATTTTGCCCAACAATCCTTAAGTTCACATAATAAAGCCACACTGCCTGTATAAGCAAATACATTATATTGTCGGCAGGGTTTTGGCACTGCGACCCGGGTTTTTTGATGTTAACTCGCTCATTTAGATCAAAAAAGTATAAAAAAAATGGATAAAAGCAATGGTACATATCTCTAGTTTTTTTTAAAACGTTAACGTCAAAGATCGATTAAGATTTTTTACAGAAATTAGGGATTTCCGAAACATTATTCGTAAGTACATTTTACATGTACACACACATTCAACTGCTTGTAAGATAGAGCTATACGGGTAAAAAAGGGGACATATTGAACACCTTAAACTCTAAAGAATCTTACCTTACATGAAATTTACATTATCAATTTTGGCCACTGCATCGCTAATATATATATGTATATATATCCTTCGTTGACGATGTGGATTCGCTATGTTTAGTGTATATATAGATATCATAAATATTAAACAATGCGATCAATTGATATATTATGCATTATTCAATTAATTCTACACAAGCATTATGTCTTCATACATACGTCCATAATTCATAAAATTATGTAGGCACCTACTATACATATGCAAATAATACATATATTAGTGTAGTACTGGGTGTTTCGGAACAACTTAAAATATTTTCGTAATTAAAAAAAAAAATATATGAAACCCATTTCTGAGAGCAGAATAATTGTAGGGCTGTACGATATTAAAGTTTGAGGAGACCAGTTACGATGTCGTGTGTGAAAAAGGGAGTCCTTCTGTCGCCGAGAGTACTGCAGCCCTCTGGAACTTATTGTGCTCACGCTCAATTTCAAATGTCACCCGATCCAGTATACTCGTTCCCTGTACTAGTCGATTTTAAAGTTAATCGTTCTGTTGTGTCTACTATTAATATTCTACATGCTAAAACGGTCAAATGCTGCTGTTGTCTATACTATGTATAGATGAATCACATATACAGGGTGTTCCCTGAATTTAGAGCGTAGGAATTCAAAATTGGGTTATGGTATTTTGTTCATATTTTCTCACCGTTAAAGATTTTTTAGAAATGATTTTGTAGAATTTATAAAGCAGTTGGCCTAATGGACACGGCTATTGATTGTTCTTTACAGTTCTAATTTTATTTTTTAAAACCAAGTTTTTCTTAATTTTTGATCAGAATTTAAAAAAATCACAAATCATTACTAAGTATGTTTAAAACAAGATCATATAAAAAAATCTACAAACATCTTGAATAGAAAATTAATTATGTATTAATTATATATTAAACTAGCCGTTACTAGTGATTTCGCAAGCCACTGAGATGAAACAATGTTATACAAAGATTTCCCGCGGTAATTTAATTTTGATGACATAATATAAATTTTAAATCATATATAATATAGGCTACCTGTGGCTTCGCACGCAATTGAGATGAAACACGGCACCCACAAAATTAGTAGAGCCTTCAGATCCACCGTATTACAGTCTTGCGTCGCTGAGTTGCGTCCCGCTCGACAGCGAAAAACTCGTGGAGCCATCGGCTATCCATGTCATTATACGAATGCACTGTCTAAATTTCAGCCCTTTGGATAGCGGTTTGGTCTGTGCGTTGTCCGTTGTATAGATAGATTATAACTGAAATGGTCCAATTTTCCCCCTTAGGTTTAAAATCTTTTCTAAGTGGATTTTCATGTCATTATAGGAATACACTGTCAAAATTTCAGCCCCTTATAGGCTCAGCGGTTTGGTCTGTGCGTTGTCCATTTTTGTTTTAAAATGGTGCCATCTACCATCCCTTAAACTGTGTGTTTTTTTAATACACTCGTTATAATATTATTCGTGTGTAGGTAATGCTAGATTATGTTTGTGACCATATCGACCATAAGGCAAAGCGACTTATGTGAAATTTCCGATATATTAATTAAAACAATACTGATTTAACCATTCAGTTCTTTTGAGGATTCATTTCTCCATTTTCGCAACAATGAAAAGATCACTGTTGATAACGTGCTTCGTAGCACTTTCGTCCCACACATGCGTTGAAAATCCAAATAGAAGAAAATCCAATCGTCAGTACCCAACACTTTATGTTTAAATAGACTAAATGGAGCGACTGTCCGAAGAACCGATTTATTGTGGAGTCGCCTTATAATTAGAAATATTTCTAAAAACTATGAGCTGTCGCGGGATGCCTGGCAGATATGAAACATCGAAACTATTTTTTTATCATTTATTCTAAAAATATAAAAGTGTCCATGAAAACTAAAATAAATATTAGTATATTCTGATATTATCAGATGAATGAAAACAGTAAAAACATTACATAATTTTAAATTAAATGTATTGTGTTTAACTGGACTTGGTTAAGTCCAGTTTCAACAATAATATTTTGTGACCATTGTGATGACTAAAATTTCTCGACGTTTCATAACCTCCTAAACACTTTGGCACCATTTATGTATATATATATATATATATATATATATATATATATATATATATATATTATATACGTATATATATATATATATATATATATATATATATATGTGCGGGCAATAACTTTCGAAAGAGTTAATTGATTTTAATGAAATTTGGTCCACGTGTTGAAATCCATCACCGCAAGAAGCCTATTTAAAATGGGCGTAATCAGGGCATTTTAAGGGTAGTTTTTAGGGGTTGAAAAATGTTTTTGGGCCCCAAAATACCGAAAAAATTCTCAGAATCGTTTCAAAATTGACATTTGACCCTTTAGTAGTAATTAAAAGGTGGCCCTAAAATTTAAATAAAATCGGCCCGACAGGACCGGACTTATAAATTTTATGAAAACACTAGTTTACAAATAGTGAATTATTTACTGAAAGTTGTATATAATTTGGTATAGAGGTTCGATTTATAATAATATTGCAATTAAGAAAAAAAATGTTATTTTGAGGGGTGTATTAAGAAGTAAAATTTTTTATTTTGCCCAAAAACCAACTTAAGCTCGCAAAATAAAGCCACACTGCCTGTATAAGCAAATACACTATATTGTCGGCAGGGTTTTGGCACTGCGACCCGGTTTTTTTTTTTTTTTAACTCATAACAAATGCATTGAAAGACTGTCAGTTTTTGGACAGTTTCTGACAGTTAGTTCTTTT
Organism: Venustoraphidia nigricollis; assembly: GCA_034508555.1. Lineage (NCBI taxonomy): Eukaryota > Metazoa > Arthropoda > Insecta > Raphidioptera > Raphidiidae > Venustoraphidia > Venustoraphidia nigricollis. The sequence continues at coordinate 1,444,619 of JAVRKA010000062.1, forward strand.
TTCATAAATAGAAAACTGGTTCAAAACTACAGAGATCCTATACAATCAATGTTAATTATCCAATTTTTAATTGAATTTATCTCGGATTATATACGGTCGATCGACTTCAAATTTTCAGGGTAATTGTATTATCATGTCCTTAATAAGTATACAAAAATTAAGAATTTTCTGACGGTGTGCCTTAACCACGACAACTACCTTAATAGGTAACCTTCCGCAGAGAGATGCTGAACGCAATATGCAACATGTTTCATTACAATCTATTCTGGAGCGTATTTTAAATAACTTTAATTGATTGACACTGCAGTTGGAGTACTACCGTAGAGGCGCGGATAATTTAAAAACTGCCATATTATTATATTTATTTATAGTAAAAAGTAAAACATCGCCCAGAAAACGGTTGTGCGGCAAGCAGAATCACTGGGTGATACAAACTCTCGTTATTACTCACTAACGGTACAAGCTCGTCACAAAGGCGGCGCTGGTATCGCCTATTTTAAATCTTATTTTATGCACTAACCTGTTCAATCATTTTAAAGTTATACGCAGGCAAACTCACAAAGATACATATACAGACAACACTGAAATCCGTCTTGTATTTACGAGTTAAGTGTTAACATTTTTCAACACACCGTTTTTAAAGTTTTGTGTGAAAGTGAAACATTTTAACAAAACGTTACTTCAAAATTATAGACGTACAAATGTATTAAATTATATTTAAACATTTGACGGAATCAGTTTTGTCTTGTGACCTTAAATATATAGGACACAGTTGTAAATGCGGCAATGTAATTTGTACACGATGCTAATATTATGCATGTATGTATTATGCATTATAAATTGTCGATAATAAATCTGTTTGCAAATAGTACAAGCGTACATCACATTGTTCCTAACACTTATATCCTGTAAGGATGGTCGAACAAGGATTACGATTGGGTATTGTAAATGTCGACGACAAATTGTCCATTTTTATTCCAGACATGCCGCAATATTTTAGATTCGTAAAGAGTTTCCCCTTCTCAAAACTTCAACCATCTATTTAAGGTATAACACTGCCAGTCAAGTTACAGCTATGAAGTCTTTAGGTTAGTATAATAGTATTGGTTGGTTGGGCGTTAACATTGCTGACAGTGTGACAAGGCAAGACGGGAGAGAGACCTTTTTCCCAACTGTCAAACGTTGATTATAATCGAAAAATCAAGTCAAGGGTTTCGAATTCTGCCGATCACAGACGTGACCTCTTACACCTTACCTATAGTACTCTATTAACCTTGATGAAGACTGGCATGGTTCTCCGTTGCAAAACTAATATGATCTATGTGTGTCGTCAAGTTTTACCAAGTTAACCAAGTTACCAAAACGAATATAGTTGCGTAGGAGACAGAAAAATCGAGGCAAATTGTCATTACTGGCAAGAATAAAAATTATCTCAGCATATCAGCACAATGTTGAGTACCTAATATGTCGAGTACAGAACGTTATGCTTGTTGGGTCGCTCGGTATATTCGGCACGCACCGCCTACTTAATAATTCAAGAGTGGTCATGGTGCCAACTTGATCCACAAGTTTTCTTGTGGCATAGTGACAAATCCGAAGTTTTGAATGCTTGAGGACGCAAATTCTAAGGGTTCTTCTTAAATTATGTAAACTATTACACATAATAATTTTGAATATTTGAAAAATTAATAAGTATTTTAAATATACATAAATGTACGTTCAAATCAGCGTTTATTTATTAAGCAGATTGAACTATTTCTGGTACCTACTTCATCTATATGTGGTTATTCCCAGAAATTTCAATATAGTTCAAAAGACGGCGTTAATTTCGTCGATTCACATAATTGCTATTAATGGCAACGTGTAATTAACTTGAGATTAAGTGAGTATTAACAGGCCTTTACAAAGCCACTCATCCTTTGTTTATGAAATATTCATGGCATACATTTATGGTCACAGAAGGTACTGGGTGCCTAATAGAATCAATAATGTACACATTTGTGTACGTCTGTTCCTACGTCATATTGCATTACCACTGTAGATGGGAAATTTGATTCTGTTAGAAGATTCGTACGTTTAGTATACAAAATCTTATTATTGGTTTCAGATTTCAGGAGAACTATTACGTGCTGTCTAAACAATACAATGCACAAATACTTTTTAATATATTTGTGTTATTGAGATATTCAAATAACATTACTGCAGAAACTAAACATAATTACATGATTTGTTATTAAAATTCTGTCTAAATATCATTCCCTAATAACAACTCTCGACACTTTAAATTTTTCATTTTTATAAGTTTCTAAAGTTGATTTTAAATATCAAACTGAAATATAATGAATGTGGACATTTATAATTGTTGTTTAAAGCACCCCCGGTCTTACAATTGGTTTTTATTTTTACCCTATTATGTGGGTATTTTTGGCAGCTTTTTTTCATTTTCGAACTACTATGGGTTGCAAAATGAATGACGAATATTGAAACAGAAAAAAATTAATCATTCTCAATGATTTATATATTATAATTTGCACTGATTTTTCACTCGGCACGTGGTAGAACATGATTAATAATAACAAGTAATTAAAAAACACTTGAAAATTCTACAAAAATTCTTTATTACTCGACGATCGTTTCGGACAATAAGTCCATCTTCAGGAGTACAAAACTTATACTATATATAGTATAAGTATTATTAGTATAAGTATTATTAGTATAAGTATTATTAGTATAAGTATAAATAGTATAAGTTTTGTACTCCTGAAGATGGACTTATTGTCCGAAACGATCGTCGAGTAATAAAGAATTTTTGTAGAATTTTCAAGTGTTTTTTAATTACTTGTTATTTATATATTAGGAATTAATTTACTTATTACTAGCTATTTAGTTTCACCTGTTTCGGTTTCTGTCTGTCTGCCTGTAATGAAACCTTGCAAGTTAATTTTGATCCACTTTCCGGTTTCCGACTGAACTGAAATTTTGCACACACATTTGGTTCTGAAGATAATATAATATAGTACATTGAGCATTATGGCCGCCACCACAAAATGGCGGATTACCTTCTTCTTTACAACCCTCTCCACGTGGGTATCAAATGAAAAGTATAGAATTCAATCAGCAATGTGACTTCATTTCAAATCCAAAATGGCGGCCAAAATAAAATATTAGATAAAAAACTTTTATTGCAGTGTACTAAAAAATAAAAAAATATTTTTTGATAAGTTCACAATTACAAAAGCGTGTATAAAAGCTTTATGACAGTCGCGGCCCACGGTTTTATAATTATGAAATTATAATTATTAAAAATTATTTTTATCCTTTTTAGTACACTGCAATAAAAGATTGTCTTTAAAAAAGTTTTTATTTTTTGTGAAGAGCATTATACGTACTCAGTTTTATACCTGTGGAAAATATAATATTATTAAGATACAATATTCAGTTAAACTGGGAATTTTTAAGGTTAGCCAAAAAAAAAATCAACCAAAATGTAAAAAAATGCACACACACAAGCAATAATAATTTCGTAGGTAAGCTTGCTATAATATTTCCATCTCGTTTTTGTCCATGTCAAAAACAAAACCCGTCAATCTATCAATTACCAGTTTCATTCCCCCCATTTTATGCCATCGCATTTACCCTCTAAACTTAAAAAATATTCATAAATTTAAATACTACGTACTGTACTTATGGAGCTAAATTACTCCTGTTTATTAAAATGTTTTGTGCATTTTACAAAAATTGTGTAACAAGTCTTAATTATACATATATAGGGTCTGAAGTCCTGCCTTTAGCACTACACAGTTTAATGTTCGGATTACACAGTTCATCTAAGAGCCAGGTCATAATGTTGAAATATTACTTTTTCCTTGTCCACTGGCGCTTCTTGTATTACACAGCACCGTGTTGTCGAATCTACAGCCTGTTTTTGGAAACTGACATTTGAAGATTATTGTGGATAGAAAATATCATCTGGTCATTCTCTGCTGTAGCTGTATTTTTTTTTAATTAGTAATTATTCTACGGTCTACAATGTCTATATGTATTTTGTAGTAATAAGACTATTTTTTTGATGAATAAAATGCATCAGTGCTCTTTTCAAAAATAAAGTTCTCACGTAGTTTACAACCGAGGAATACGCATTGTTTCTCAGAATTAGTGATCAATCACTAATACTATAAAATCACAGGTTGCTACTGCTATTCGTTGATATAAATATGTGTGATATCTACTTTACAATATTAAAACCAAGCTATGTTTATTGATACTGATATCAACAAGTAGCAACACTGACAAATTAATGTTTCACGAGTTGATATTTATCGAATTTCAATTCTTGAAATATCAACCAGATCTATACATGGTAGTGATGACTGCAGTTATGTAACGATATTGGGAGTTCTGTCCACTGCAATATGTGTTATAATGAATTATTATATTGTTAAATAAGCAATAATTTGATTGTTCACTGTGCTAGATAGGTTAGTCACTTTTGCTTAGTAGCACATCTTGTGGCAGGCGTTTTTTGAACCTGTTGTTGTGGCTTTTCTGGCCTATTTCGAAGTAGGTGAAATATCAATATAACCATGTTGTTGATACAACATTAATTGTTAGTGTATTTCTCATAATTTTAATTCATCGCAATTAATTATAATATTTATATATTATTATGCATTACTGTTTACTTAGCTATATTTTGATAACACAAATTTTTCGATTCTTTATACTTACCTACCTACTTTTTTTTAATATGTTAATGTTCGTACTTATATGTCTTTGAATATTTTAAACGTTCATTAAATATTTACAAGTGAATAAACTCACTCCATTTTATTAAGTTAAAAACAATAATTACCTAAATCTGCTTTAAAAGAGCTATCAGTGATATTTAATCCCAGTTCGTATAAATAATCTAACATTATACTCTCATAACAGGGGACTGTTATTCCCGGACAACGCCGGGTAAATACGGCTATATTCCATTTAAAAAGTTCGTGACAGGCTGATAGTGTTTTTATAATTAATTGATTTACTATATTCATATCCATATTACTAAATGATTGTTAATGTTCATAGGTATTTGGATTGACAAGACTTGTATTATTTAAAAATAATTCTTTAATATTTTCGTACAACGTTTCGTCTCTCTCGAGACTTCTTCAGGTACTCAATAACTAATTATTCAAATTCAAAATTTAACATAAATTCAAGTCGCAATCTAAAAGAATTTATACACGACTGTGTGATAAACAAAAAATGACAACTAAACTAAACGTTGTACGAAAATATTAAAGAATTATTTTTAAACAATACAAGTCTTGTCAATCCAAATACCTATGAACATTAACAATCATTTATAATTAATTTTATAAATGCAAACTTGGGCACAATTATTCACGTTATTTCATATAACGTTATACATTTTAATTGAATCAGCCTTTATATTGTCGCCACTCTGTACAGATATTGTAGTTAATATTCCAGACATCTCTTCAGTTTGATAATGAAACAACATGCGTAGTAGGTACAAGCATTAACTGCCTTAATTGTAAGGTATTTTTTGCTTGCTTAAAATATAGTTTTCATCGCCACGAAGAGAACAAAATATACTAAGTCACTAGGCTTTCACATGTTGCTAGTGGAAATATCATTATTAAATTATCAACATGCTACATTATAACATACTATGCCTGTCCTTTTCTGCAGTATGTGATAGGGGTTAAATTTTGACTGGTAGGTCGGGAGAGTGAATGTACCCTTGTCAAGACCCCAGCTTTAATTTGTCTGCCATAACACATACACATATAATAGGTACGTATAGACAACAAGCACTGTTGCGTTGGTTTAATTCACGGTTCAGAATAATGTGCTGTTGTCACCGTGTGCACGTCAGTCAATTTGTACTGGCGTCAGTGTTGCCGAATCTTAGTTTTAGGTTTTCCCTGTCAGTCTTTTTAAACTCATTAATTCTGCGTACAAAGTCTTGACATACTTATTATTACATTGTGTGGATTTCTATTTTAGCTGACATTTCACCTTGTAGTGTAGAGTCGAGTTCTAATGATGGAGTGAGCATTTTGAAACTCACAAACTTATGGTGATTGATCCCTCAGATCGTAAAATATGCTCTCGGGAAATTTCGAACTGTGGTCGGAAAATTCATTTTATTACTGTTATTAGCTGCGATTAAGCATTAAGGTTCACAACATGTGGCTTTCTGCATAAAAATTTCATAAACATATTTTTGCTCTAAAAATTGAATTAAATAACGTGACTTCCGTTAATATTTATTTACAGCACGTCACGAGATTTCGAATTATGAAAAGGCGAACTAACATTTTTAAGGGTTTCTTTCCTAACATGTTAAAAATACTGACAAAGTGTTGCTCAAGTATTTTTTCTGTACAAAAAATTGTGTAAAATTTATGCTGATTTTCTCGTTTTTATTTGATTTTAAAACGTTTATTTAGCTTAAATAAACTGCAAAAACTTGGCTTGGCTAGAAGTAATTGGGAAAGAATAGTACATGTTTGTTTGAAAGAATTTCAAAGATTGAACAATATTTTTTATAGAAACGTGTGTAAGTGCATTTTATATGCGTACACACTGCTCATAAGACAGAGCTATGCGACTGAAAAAAGGGAATATATTGAATATATTGAACAGTCAGTTTAAGCTGATCTGAAGCTCCTCGTATAAGAACTAAAAAATGTAGAAGCATGTTGACCTGTGGGCCAACCCTAAAACTTCCCGCTATGTGCTAAAGACGTTACAGTAAATTTGTACTGTTGTGTTTATAATACATTGGAAGATTATAAAAAAAAACTCGGGTCGCTGTACCAAGCCTTATCGACAGGATATATAGTGTATTTGATAATACAGGCATTGCGGCTTTATCATGTTTACTTAAATTTAATTTTAGACAAAATACAAAAAATTACTCCTTAATACATCCCTTAAAATAATATTTTTTTCCTCAATGCAATATTATTTCCAATCCAACATCTACACTAATTTAAATACAGCCATCAATCAATAAATCTGTATCCGCAAACTAGAATTTGGAAGTTCGGTTCTGTTGGGTCGATTTTTTTAAAATTTTAGCAGCACCTTTTAATGTTTACTGAAGGGTTAAATTTCAATTTCGAAATGATTCTGTAATTTTGTCGGTATTTTTTGGGGGTGAAAAACATTTTTCAATTCCTAAAAAATATCCTTAAAATTTCTAGATTGACTCCAAAATCTAATCAGATCCCAATAAACACTTTAGAAGTTTTGAATGCCACAAATCCGATCTCAATCCGTTAATTTGTTCTAAAGACGTCGTATGTCGAAAATTTGTTTACACATACACACACTTTCCTAGCATCCCGTTTCTATTGAATATTATTTCCTTATTACTACAGTATAGCTTAAAGCTGAATAAATGAAACTGTACTACATACTGAGCAAAGTTTTGTTATTAAGTATGGAACAGAGATATCTGAATTAAAAAAAAAAAAAATATTTTTTTACATACAAAATCAACATGCTCGGACATACTATTGATGTTGATTTGGTGAACTTTGAAAATACAAGGCTGCTAATGTACATTGATTAATTTTAATTTTTGACCTGAGAAAAATGATAGATGTTTTATAATTGTTCATGACAGGTCGATTAACGTCACATCACTTACGAAAACTACTGATAGTGGAGTTAATTTTAATCAATAGTTCCACCGTAGAACCAGCAGATATGACAATGGTTATGTCATAAGCAAACATAGTAATGTGAGCATGAAGGACATCAATTGGAAGATCATTAATATAAACCAAATTTATAGGAGTTCAATAACGGAACTCTGAGGCACACCTAAATGAATCTTATAAAAATGTGAACGAGCGTTACCATTTTGAAAAGTCAAATGTCTCTCGGATAAAAAGTCATCTTATATCGAGTGAATAAAGTTTGGAATAGTGATTTTAATGCAGTCAAAGTAATTATGACTTAAATTTTTCTGGCTACAAGGATAAGTTCTTTCTAGAGAAGTTGTCTTTTTTTAACATTATAATAATTATAATTATTATCCATATGCAAAAGATATTCAAATTGATTTGTAAAACCGATAGTAGTTCTGTATCGCACAAATTGTGCAACATAACATATTGCAGTAGTATTGTGAATACGACCTTACTTTATAGCGTGACATCCTGGAATTCGCGGCTTATAATTACACTCAAGTTATGCGTTCAATGCTGCTAGTGTAATCTAGGATCTAGGTATCTGCGCATGCGATATGCTCATCCCTGAATTCCGTTTCCACAATTAACAGATAAACATGTACCTAATTGTCAGAACTAAAAACTAATTAAAGAGTAAACTCTCTGTTTTATTCCCTTAATATTAAAACATAGACATTACTTACGATGACGCAAAGTATCTACTATGTAGTATCTACTATGTCTAACGTTTTATTAGTGTATTTGCCATATGGCAACATACACTATTGGCATCGGTCGGATGGCGGGACCTAAAGGGTCGGACCAAAATTTCTCGACGTTTCATAACCTCCTAAACACATTGGCACCATTTTTAAAAATGTTTATATATATATGTATATATATATATATATATATATATATATATATATATATATATATATATATATATTTATATAGGTACGTATATATATATATGTGTGCGGGCAATAACTTTCGAAGGAGTTAATTGATTTTAACGAAATTTGGTCCACGTGTTTCAATCCATCACCGCAAGAAGCCTATTTAAAATCGGCATAATCGGGCCATTTTAAGGGTAGTTTTTAGGGGTTGAAAAATGTTTTTGGGCCCCAAAATACCGAAAAAATTCTCAGAATCGTTTCAAAATTGACATTTAACCCTTTAGTAGTAATTAAAAAGTGTCCCTAAAATTTCAATAAAATCGGCCCAACAGGACCGGACTTATAAATTTTTTGAAAACACTAATTTATAGATAGTGACTTATTTATTGAATGGTGTGTTTAATTCGGTGTAGACGTTAGATTGATAATAATATTGCAGTTAAGAAAAAAAATGTTATTTTAAGGGGTGTATTAAGGAGTCAAATTTTTAATTTTGCCCAAAAACCAACTTAAGTTCGCGTAATAAAGCCACCCTGCCTGTATAAGCAAATACACTATATTGTCGGCAGGGTTTTGGCACTGCGACCCGGGTTTTATTTTCAAATTTAGGTGTATAAAGTACATTTACACAGTAAATTACATTTGCATTGAAAATCAGTTTCTTATTAATTTATTGAATTTATAAAACAAAAAAAATTTGGTATGTATATCACGCATACTTTACACTGAACTTTAGTTACGACGCAACATAAGCGGGTTTCGCGTATTTAATTGATATGGAAATCATCAATACATTTCAGAAAATCGTTCCACTTCATTGAAATACAACATACACCGAGAAAGAATATACCTACAAATATATTTAAAAAAAAAAAAAAATGAAAATGACAAATTTTTAAAAATATCACCATTAACGGTTAAACACCAACCAAAAGAGTTATAAAAATTATTTAAAACGGATTTAGCCATTTGCGGGTTCCATTATTAGTGTATTTGCCATATGGCAACATACACTATTGGCGTCGGTCGGATGGCGGGACCTAGGGGTCGGACCAAAATTTCTCGACGTTTCATAACCTCCTAAACACTTTGGCACCATTTTTAAAAATGTTTATATATATATGTATATATATATGTATATATATATATGTATATATATATATATATATTTATATACGTATATATATATATATATATATATATATATATATATATATATTTATATGTGCGGGCAATAACTTTCGAAGGAGTTAATTAATTTTAACGAAATTTGGCATACTTGTTGGAATCCATCACCGCACGAAGCCTATTTAAAATGGGCCCAATCGGGTCATTTTAAGGGTGGTTGAAAAAAGTTTTTGGGCCCAAAAATACCGAAAAAATTCACAGAATCGTTTCAAAATTGAAATTTAACTCTTTAGTAGCAATTAAAAAGTGCTCTTAAAATTATAAGCGAATCGGCCCGACAGGACCGGACTTACAAATTTTATGAAAACACTAGTTTGCGTATACGAATTTACTTGCTGAATGTCGTATTTAATTTGGTGCAGATGTTGGATTGATAACAATATTTCAACTAATAAAATTATTATTGTAAGGGGTGTATTAAGGTGTTCAATTTTTTTTTTATTTTGCCCAAAAACTAACTTAAGTTCGCATAATAAAGCCACACTGCCTGTATTAGCAAATACACTATATTGTCGGCAGGGTTTTGGCACTGCGACCCGGGTTTTTATATTTTTAGCTTGATCGATATTTTCCAATTTATTCTTACTAATGGCAGTACTGTTATTTATGCACATTGTTCAATTATTTATGACCTTTTTTTGTTACAGGTAAGAAAACGTTGTTTGCTGATTGGTAAGAAAAATATTTTCCTTAAAATATAGTTTCTTATTTTTTTCCGTGTTGATACCTTGGATCTCGCCCACGATATGGGCAAAACAGAAAATCGACCGTCAGACATAATTGACCCTTGCGAGAGGTGTTCACAAATGTATCATCACTAGCTTAACCGGGTCTTATCAATGGATTAGTTTTGTTCATCTGATAGTTTTATGGAAAACATTAATTCATTTTAAGTGAAGTGCTTTTCTCTAATGCATTAATTTTTTTTCGGGTTGAACTTGACTGATCTTTTTATTATGCATTAGGTTTTGCAGTTCAAACCCTTGTATATAAACAAGTCCAAGCCGACTTGTGATATAACTTAACCCGTATGAGAAAACAACGTTAAGAATTTACATGGACACCTGTACATGATAAACGAAAAATAGCACATTGTGTAACTAGTGCCAAAAACGGACGATTACCTACGAGTTTAGTGCAGTGTCGCTCTAGCTGCAGCCTCTTGGCGTACGCCCAACGTTGTATGTGCCGTAGGAAATGTCTGATTTGACAGTAAAAATCGCATCGTCTGTTATTGCTTTAAAAACGATGGCCGTAATTACACTTACAATTTCAACTTTTTTCTGTCTACAGTTTATTTCGTACAGGGTAGTAATAATGTGGCTCACATAAAACATAAAATTAAGTGGGGTGATAATATTATGCGTCGTTAGCTTGTTACAACTCCTTATTAATAATTCATGGCCGAGAAACAAAGCGAAAAAATTATATAACAACGCTGTTCTCTTTACCCTTGTTAAAAATGTGCTGCAATTAACTTCTCAACGCACGTTAGTTTGGTCAATTGTATAAGGCGCAGGGATGCGAAATCGCCGTTCTATGAAGTTAGCTATCAGTGAATGGCTCTTTAAGAATGAAAGACAAGAACTTTTTTTACATTTATTAAGTCTTGTCCAACAATACCGCATGCAATAATGTGTGTGAAAATACAAATTTTTATCCCTTAATTTTATATTTGGAAAGCTACCCCTAAATTATTTTTTTGGTAACCTCATTACTTGGCCATATTATTTAAAAGAAATGCGCAACTTGTAGTATTCTATTAGCCTTGAAAATAACCTTTATGATAATGCTTGAGAATAGCAGAACTCGTAGTGATGCTGACGTAACGTTTCATAGGTGGCGAGGCAATCTTTATTCCAAATTGGGATTTACGAATGGTTTGGCCACAGTCTTTCAAGAAAAAACCCAATCCCTTATATCGACGCCAATTCACGCGGACATAATAATTATAACAATGTTGTGACTAGCACGTTGTAATAATATACTACAATGAATATCGCAGTTCAGACAAACAACAGAGGCGTTATTGTCGATTTTTCACGTTTCTGTGCGTGAGAGTAATATGATGCTGCCAAGAACACACAACCGTTAATATCTATACATTGTTTGTTTTCCATAAAAATCCATTGATACTCGTGGTCGTCAGAATTAACGATAATGTTTTAAAATTATCGCTTTAATTAAATGAAACTGTTTTGGTATTGTCTCTACTCACGGCAGTATTAAGAATTTTTTATCTATTGCCGGCTGTAAAATCCTTACCTTACTACCTAGTGCTAATTATTATTTAAATGGATGTGGTTGTGTTTGTTAAACATTGCGATTTTCGAATACTTCTTATTTTTAAACAAAAATTAAATTAATCTTTTCTTAATAGTGCTTTTGATTCTTTTTTCTGTTACGCCATAACTGTTCTTAATTTATAACCTACAAACAAGAAAATGGCGTCCCACAAGGATCAGTACTAAGCGTTACATTGTTTCTTATCACCATCAACGACATCGTAGAAAAAATTAAAACACCAGTAAAATATAGTATTTTGTTACTACTTGAACTTTGAAATCAAAGAAAAAGTAAGTACGGGTCGATATTTTTTTTTAATCGTAAGTTAATATAAATTGTCAGAGTGTAGTTAAATGTAAATTGAAATCCGTGGAATCAAAACGACAGCAAATAAATGAAATGTAAAGAAATCGATTGTATCAATACAGTGATTCTAAAAAGAACAAAAACATTATTCACTTTGTACCGTTCTGAATTAATGTCACAGGTGAACTGAAAACCTCTAAGATTGAAAACCAGCCGTCGAGTTCTTACGCTTCCATGCGGAAAATATTGATGCCACGTTACAGTTAAATTCCAATTTAAATTATTCCTTTGCTAATAATTACTGAACCTCTTAATCAGTTCAAGCTGTTCATACACCGATGCTCTTCAGTGATCGGGCAAGCAACTGAACTATTAAGTTGAAAGACAAATGTATTGTTATTTATGGCCCTTAGCAACTGAACTGTAAGTAGGTAAAAATAAAAGAATAGTAACTTCTTACCACAACAGATTTATTCAGTGGATGTACATTGCGAGAGCTAAGCCCCCATCTTCAGAAAAACACTAAGTTTAGTGTTTTGTTGAAGATGGGAGCTTAGCTCTCGAAATGTACATCCACTGAATAAATCTGTTGTGCTAAGAAGTTACAATTCTTTTATTTTTATTGTTCCAACCACAGTGCTCGTAATATTTATATGTAATTAGGTAAATTAATAAAGTAAGAAATGTAACCATACCAGGTCCACAATTGAGGAATAGCAAGTACTAATTTAGGTCAAAATTCATTTTTCAAATTTTTACAATTTTTTTCATTTTAAGGTGTAATTTTGGAAAAAATTTGTTCGCCTGGTTAGTCTGGTTGTCTGTTTGTCAGTGAGCACGATATAATATGTCAAATGGCTGAGGGGAACGAAACCAAATTTTGGTAATATATTTAACATGTAAATATCAAATGTCCAATTGTTTTTTTGGGAAAATAGGCGCATGTGCAGAATGTATTTAACCTTTCTTTTGTAATGGTGTACTTTTTATAGTGGTTTATTATTCTATTTATTTTTCCGATAAAGTTATTTTTTTCTAAACTTTATAGTTTCGGAAATATTTTAAAAATAAAAACAAACAGCGGTTCTTTTGTTCTGAAAATCTGTCAAAAAGAAATTAGCTAGGTAGCTGACAAGCATGCTTTGGTTAATTTCATGTGATAACGTAACCGTGCTATATCATAATATCGATTACTAGCAGTGACCCGCGTCATCGCGCACGTGAACAGAAATTTTACTCTAGTTATTATAATTTATTATATCACATGTCAGTACTTTTGAAGTTGAAATGATTCTGTTGCCCAATTCGCTAGATTTTTTTCATCATGTGTTCTTTAAATAAATATAGATTGTTTTATATATAGTATATTAATTTCTTTAGAGTACAAATACTTCCAGACAGCTTCCAAGTTTCATATCAAGGGTTTTAATACCAAAAGACCCATAAATTATAAATTTCATTTCAGAGCAAACATATGTCGCTTTTCAGAAAACAAATTCTTTAACACAAAGCCAATTCTGGTTGCCAGAATTACTTCCTAAACAAAAAACTTTTATACTTTTAAACTGAATTTATAAGAAAATAATAAGAATATCAAAATGTGATTTGTGACATCACTCAACGAAAGTTTGCATACTTCTAAAAGATTGCTGATGGGGCATCTCATTTTAGAATAATATTATTTTCACTTTGATATGCAAGCTTCCGTATATACTGACTGAAATGCTCACTTAACGAAAACTTTTAGTACTTCTGAAAAATTGACGACGGAGCATCTAAGTACTATACATATTGTACGGAAAATGTTGCGATAACGTTAGTTCATACTAATTCACTGGTTTTGAAAGAAGCACCGCCTTAACGGTTGTTAGGCACAGACGGTTTTTCCATTTCAACTTCAACTCCAGCTCATTTAGATCAAAATTTACTATTCAAAAATTCAAAAAAAAAAAAAAAATTTTGAGGTACCTCCAGTCCAAAAAACATATTTTTGGAAAAAGTTTGTTCGTCTGTGAGCACGATACAATTAATATATCCAAGCGAATCGAAACGAAATTTTGATAGGATGTTATTAGAAAAAACCCTATTGTTTTTGGCGAAACCGGCGAACGCGCAATAGGGATATGTGGTGTAACGTTATTTTTTTATATTATAATGGTTAGGTATACTTTTCATAACAATTTATTATTCTGTTCATTTTTAAGAAAGTTTTGTAAAAAACATGTTTTGTGACCTTAGTTTCGTAAAGATTTTAAAAATAAAGAAAATCAACTCTTTTTTTATTTTGATCTATCAAAAAGAAATTATTTAGGTAGCTCACAAGCATGCTTTGGTTAATTTTTTGTATCGAATTTTTTTTTGGATCAGTTCTGGAGACCGTTTTAATAAATAATAATAATAATGAAAACCAATGTTACCTGGCGGTAACTTGATCTAATATTAGTTAAAGCATTTTTTTATAATAAGAAAAAAAGTCAATCGAACAAATATTTTTTGGTCACTTTTCAATAAAAAACTTTTTTTCATAAACTTGATATTTTTAATTTTAAAAATTGAAAAAAGTCAATTTCTTTTTAACGTTAAAAAGTAAAATAAGAATATATTTTTTTACAATACATAATTTTTATAGTATCATCAGACATTGCACATTAACTTCTAAAAAAAATTTGATGATTTTCAATTTTTTATGTTTTTACATGGAACAATTATTTGTTTATACTCGCGCCGTCCTATTGCTGTTTTATGCCTGTCATGGAAATGTTACTATAGAAGGTATGTGAAAAAATGTGATATTTATCTCGATTGTAATGCTTTTATGACTTGTGTAACCGTTAAAGCTCGCCAGTCGTTCGTTTCAACACAGTGTCACAGCTCGTACATTAAATAATGTATTACAATCTCAATACATAAATTACTATCTCTTTTATTTAATACAAAATCTTCTCAGTAGGCAATAGTTGAAAGCTATTACTTTTTCCTGTGCCAGCACGCACAAGCTATTTGCTTCTGCATAAACATCAAATGGTCCCTTAAAGAAACTGTCCACGCTGTAAACAGAAAAACCCCCGAGGATGGAACCTAATAAAATACACGCACATACATCACCTTGTAAAGTCTATATAGTACATAAAACCTGATTTTGTTTTGTTAAACAAGAGAACTGAAGCTAACAAAACAACGTTGCTATGTTGAAAAATAAAAGCAAACAATTGAAAACGTAATATAAATCATACGCATTAGGACTTTGGAACTATTTCATTTTTTTCCGTGTAAGTACCTTACATTTATATTGTTTTTAGTCAGGTGATCAAGTAGACAAAGCAGACAAAGTACATTAAATAGTAGATTGTATATCTCGTAGCGTAATGAAATATATTACTGACGAATAAGTGATATTCTTATGTTAAAAATGAAAGTCATTCAAGAGCATGTATGGTTTTAAATAATGATCAAACATCATGGCAACACAGTTTTTTCCTGTAATAACGTGAAAAAAACTGAGGTACCATAATGTTTGATAATTATTTAAGACGGGAACCATAAATATTCCTAAATGGCTCTAACCGACCAACAAATTGACAAAAAATGAATGTTCTATGGTATTAGTAGTACAGCAAAATATCGGAAGTGGTGTTTCTCGCTTTCAGATCGAGGTTCTCCCAAGATTGTCGAGACAAGTGATAGTGATTGTATGTACTCATGTATATATTATTTTTTTAACAAAAAGTATATATACTCTACTTACAGAACAAAAACAAAGTTTTATCGGCAGCGTAAACACCAAATGTACTCATGATAATATACTTTTAATATACGATTAGTGCTCATTTTTAATGAAAAAATATTAAAATTTGTTATCGCGTATCAATTTTTATGAACCTTTGACTCTTGGTTGCCTAGGGCTTAACCCCTATTATGTCTTATGTATAAATCCGCGCCTGTCTGCAGGGAACTCATTATAATAGTAGTAACGCCACCCTGTATATATGTATTTCACAATCTAGTATTCCTGAATCTGAAATAATCTTCCCGGTTTAACAAAAGAGCATCCCCGCAATCTAATTGCCAACTACATGAATCGTAAAGCAGTTTGAACCGGTGATTGCGCGTGAGTAAAAACAAAGCGAGCAAAGTGAACCTAGCAGCGATTCTTCTGCAGTTGTAGATATCATGGAAGGCGAAGTACAAGCACTTGAATAAAATATTAGGTATGCGCATTTTACGTAGCCCCTCGCGGATTTTAATTCATTCGAGAAGATATAAAGAATTACTTAGCTGAATTAAACGCAGACAGTGTATAGTACAAAGCTACACAACATCCTCAAAATTTTCAAAGAAAAATATTACATCATTGCATCTCAGATAAATGCTCAATATTTATATTTCTTATTGTTTATAAAAAAAACCTTTTCAAAGTTTGTTGGTTGTACACCTTTTAAATAATTGTTTACTAAATTTTAAATAATTTATTAACTTTTTTATTCACACCTGACTATTTTTTATATATGCAGATTTTTTTTTTAATTTATTACATTTTTCAATCTTGATAGGTTCTATTCTATCTACAACAAATTCCAATGTTCGTGATTTTTTCAGGTTTTTCTGAGCGATCCTTTTGGTAATAAAGGTCGGGAACAGCAATTTTTACTATAATGTTTACTATAAATGGAAAAATAAATATCGCATATATGCTTGAAATCGTGCTTCAAAAAGCTTTTATTTGATTACACGATGACGTTAAAATTTTTTCGTCCATCTCCTAATTTATTCCTTGAAATTAATCCCCAGAATAAATATTTAACTTTTCACAGTTCACGTCTCTATTTGGGCCACCACACGCTACCTCTGTGCCAAATTGAATTCTTGTGTCAAAAAGTTTGAGAAAATCGCCTGTGACAGACGGGAAGACAGACAGACAGCCATACGTTCCATACGTGTCCGTTTTAACGAGAACGCAAAAAATTGTTTACAACACAATAAAACGCGGGTCGCAGTGCCAAAACCCTGCCGACAATATAGTGTATTTGCTAATACAGGCAGTGTGGCTTTATTATGTGAACTTAAGTTGGTTTTTGGGCAAAATAAAAAAATTGACTCCTTAATACATCCCTTAAAGGAACATTTTTTTTCTTAATTGCAATATTATTATCAATCGAACCAAATTATATACACACTTCAGTAAATAATTCACTATCTGCTAACTAGTATTTTCATAAAATTTGCAAATCCGGTCCTGTCGGGCCGATTTTATTAAAATTTTTGAGACACTTTTTAATTACTACCAGAAGGTTAAAATTCATTTTTGAAACGATTCGGAGAATTTTTTCGGTATTTTGGGGCCCAAAAACATTTTTCAACCCCTAAAAACTACCCTTAAAAGGGCCCTATTAGGCCCATTTTAAATAGGCTTCTTGCGGTGACGGATTTCAATACGTGGTCCAAATTTAGTTGAAATCAATTACCTCTTTCGAAAGTTATTGCCCGCACACGCACGCACACACACACACACACACACATATATATATATATATATATATATATATATATATATATATATATATACATATATATATATATATATATAAACATTTTTAAAAATGGAGCCAAAGTGTTTAGGAGGTTATGAAACGTCGAGAAATTTTGGTCCGACCCCTAGGTCCCGCCATCCGACCGATGCCAATAGTGTATGTTGCCATATGGCACACTAATAATGTAAATATTAAAATTAATATTGTTTAATATTTTCATTATATGAATATTAATTATTGTAACAAAATTTTAGAGCTTGAAAAAAAGACGAAACGTTGTGATCAATGAATGTTTAAATTGATTTATTTTCATTATTCCAATTACCCTTGATCTTGTTTTCTATTATAACATATATCTGGAATTGAACTTTGAAGATTAAAATTAAATTTGCGTTGCTCAATACAATTTTTTTTTGTTTTTGTTAAAATAATATATTCATATTTTCACTAAATTTTGCTTTGATAGTTTACATGGGGAGGAATCTTGTTAATGCAGCGAGGGTGAAATTAGGCTGGAATTGAAACAGAAACTAGGGTGCGGAGAAATCAGCTATCTTACAATATGAGGAGATACACATTCGTAGTTAATTTAGCCTCATTCACCTAATTGCATGTTTGCCTCTAAGACGAGTGTTCAGACAATTTTACTTTGCATCTATAAATAGGTAATCAATAAGTAATTCAATGTGGCTTGATTTTTGCATAGGAAAATCAAACGCCTTTTCTGCAAACATTCAAAAGAACAACTTGTTTGTAGGGCTCCGTAGATCCGATGTAAAATCGGAACCCTTTTTCCGATTCTACTGGACGAAAAAAATGAAATTTGGTACATAGATGACCCAATCTCGGACGTACAACGTAAATACATGAATTCCGATAAATCCTGCCAAATAAAAGGAATTGTTATGAGAAACATGTATACATAAATTTTCCATTTATTGTGGGCTGCGTTTGGTTTTCATACTTTAACTATGGAAATGGTAGACTACGTTTCGTGTTTTTTTTTGTTTTTCTTTACGTACTAGTGCGAAATGGGTAATTTTACAACCGCTATACAGGCATGAAAAGCAGCTAATTTGTAGGAAGTCGTGCCAAAAATATGTTCCACGTTTCTTGCTTACGATGTTTAATTTGTTTTCAAAATATTTTCTAATTTTCTAATAGAAACTGCAGTATTTTCTAACATTTTCTGGAGGTGTATTAGATACTGTGATTCTGCACATTGTACTAACTGTACTCTCTTTGCAGTGTTTATATTATGTATTACATTTATAACTATAGCCGTCACATCTCGCATGTGATGATTAACAAGAGTTTCTGGTATTCCCCCAGGAGTATTCAGTCAGTCAAATGATCTGACAGATTCTGCCTACTCAGTATATACCTACTTGAGGTTTATGAACACTAAAACAGGTTACATGATGCATGATTCTTAAGGCTGTCGAAACGCTCTGCATTTTGTTTGTGCTGAGACCCAGCGGTAGGGGGCGAGGTAGAAAGACATATTATGGGTGTGACCTTCTTTAGCTCTGTCTCGCTCAAATCATCCGCACGTTTCAATTTTTGGCTGGTGTCAACTACAAGGCTAAAAAATGTTGTTGCAAGGGTGCCGCTGTCAATTGATTACTCTAAGTTTGGGAAATATTTTGAAGATTTAAAAAACTTTTCCAAAAAAGGAAGAATCACTTTAGGTTTGTGATGGAACAGTTTTGTGAAATAAGTACGAATAAGGTCGTAGTAAATCGTACATAAATAACAAAAGTAGTCCATTAGAGACACAGATTTGTCCTTTATCTTCCTTATAGAGAAAGGATTTTTGCAGAATGTTGACGAATAAGTCTACAATCAGTTGACAGTCGAAGCTCTATTTTTGGCTTAAATTCAGAGAGTTCCGACAGCCTTAATATTCTTCTCAGTTACCGAGCTGGGTAGAGTAGTGGTACAGCACTAGACTCGCATTCGGGAGGTCCGGGTTCGATTCCCGGCAGGGGCAGATGTGGCTGGGACTTTTTCCTACTGCCTCTCGCCGAGAAACGGTAATTCCTGTACCGGCCATCTTGATTGAGGTTTTCCATGGTTTCCCTTAATTAATTCCAGATAAATATCGAGATGGTTCCTTATTTGAGGCCATGGCCGATTACCTATCAAACTCCTAGTTCAAAAAAATTACCTACCTTATCCTAATTTCCTATAATTCCTTCATTCGCCCATTGCTATTATATAAGTTGAAGTTTAAGAAATGTAGAAAAAAAAACGGGAAGTGGTAAAATGAAAAATAGTAATGGTGCGAATGGCGTCTGTTATGACATAAAGTCGAGAAACGGACGTTAAACGCATTATTATTATTATTATTATTATTATTCTCAGTTTCTGTAAAATATGTTGGTATTATGGTCTATGGATATGATTCGATCTGCCATTATTTTATATTCACTCTGATTTAAAAAATCAATTTTTAAGTAATTATAAAAGTCCCGCCTGCCAAAAATTTGCGATGTAATACACATTTTTCGTGATGACATTATTTCTTTTAAAATTTGTTTATATTTTAAAGTTGTTTCTTTGTTTACAAAATAATAAATTTCACAACGGATGCAATATACAGCTCAAAGATAATATAGGTATTAGGCGAATTAAAATACAGTGTAAACTTCATGTACCGTCAAGATTTAACGTCAATCTCCATAAAACATCGAAATTACTCGACCTTGTTGTCCATACAATGATACACTCTGTCTAGCATCACACCCAGTCTAAATAACGACCATATGTCCTTATATATTTCGGCAACTTATAAAGCACCTACTGTTTGTAGGTACTTTCTAAGTTGCCGAAATTATAAGAACTGCAGCTTTATTCTAGCCCGTATTTATTCATGTTAATAGTAATATTTATTTGTAAATTGTATGCGCTTATGTCAAATAATACTATAATAGTAAAACAATATTGATTTTTCTTTCTTTCCATATAACGACAACTCTCTATAAAGCCAGAAAATGCGCAGTCCCTTCAGCGTTGCTATATAAAGTTTACACTGTATATTCAACTTCATTATTGTGTATAATCATTAAATGTAACCTTGATCAATAACAAATACGTCATTGGAGTTATCTATTATTATGTCCAGTAGCTTTGCATGAGCACATCTCTTCAGGAATAACCTAGAAATTGCATCAATATTAAATACAAAATCAAAGCAAATACACCTTATTGAGTATACAAAGTACCAGGTTGATATACATATAATATTAATTAGTGTATTTGCCATATGGCAACATACACTATTGGCGTCGGTCGGATGGCGGGACCTAGGGGTCGGACCAAAATTTCTCGACGTTTATAACCTCCTAAACACTTTGGCACCATTTTTAAAAATGTTTATATATATATGTATATATATATATATTTATATATATATATATTTATATACGTATATATATATATATATATATATATATATTTATATACGTATATATATATATATATATTTATATACGTATATATATATATATATATTTATATACGTATATATATATATATATATATATATATATATATATATATATATGTGTACGCGCGATAACTTTCGAAAGAGTTAATTGATTTCAACGAAATTTGGGCCACATGTTGAAATCCATCACCGCAAGAAGCCTATTTAAAATGGGCCTAATCGGGCTATTTTAAGGGTAGTTTTTAGGGGTTAAAAACTGTTTTTGGGCCCCAAAATACCGAAAAAATTCTCCGAATCGTTTCAAAATTGAAATTTAACCCTTTGGTAGTGATTAAAAAGTTTTCCCACAATTTTAATAAAATCGGCCCGACAGGACCGGATTTACAAATTTTATGAAAACACTAGTTTGCAGATATTGACTTATTTATTGAAGGGTGTATTTAATTTGGTGTAGACGTTAGATTGATAATAATATTACAATTAAGAAAAAAATGTTATTTTAAGGGGTGTATTAAGGGGTTAAATTTTTTATTTTGCCCAAAAACAAACTTAATTTCACATAATAAAAGTATAAAACCACACGGCCCTATTCATGCAAATACACTATATTGTCGGCAGGATTTTGGCACTGCGACCCGGGTTTTTGAGTATACGAAGTACCAAGTTGATATACATATAATATTAATTAATATTTGCACTGCAACCTGTTGGTACAATGCCGTGATACCTTGTACTGTGTGCAATTTGCAGTCACGAACAAATACACTTGATTCAATATTCCTAAAACTATAGCAGTTAAAGCTTTGTAGTACCTATATTAAAATAACAATAGGTAACTAAAGTCACAATGTATAATTTTTGGTTGCGATATTGTCATGTTGATTATGTTGATAGTCATGTTAATAAATCATAAAATAATTATTCGGGAAGATCTTTACTTTTGGAACATCGGATATTGATCATTTTTCTTTCAATAGTTTTATTAACGATCAATTTTTCTGAACCGAATGAATTTTGAAGTTTTAGTTCTTTTGACGCGTTGAGAGTAAAATTTTAACAGGCAAAGAAAAAATCCGACAGTATGAAGTTGACCGTAAGATGTCCAGACTGAAGTGACAGATGAACGAAATCAATGCACTTTCTGCCATCTGGAAACTTACATAATATAGATAGACGACTATAACCTTTGATTTTAAGTCTCATCCAGCGGAAAAAAGTAAAAATCCAAATAAAATTTTGTAAATGTTTTGTATTATTTGAGGTTAATTTTTTGTAAATTTTATTCTTAAAACTTTTTTTTTTAATTATTTGCATGAATTTTAAAAATTAGTACGGCAACATAATATAATATATATAAACGCGTGGACATAAGGACACACCCATTCTTTTTTTATCAGTATCTTAATACTTACCCTTTCTTCTGGGTGAAAAAATTATATCGTGAAAAAATAATGTGTAAAAAATAAATAAAAATTAGTTTTTAATTGCACGACTGTGAATTTCAATCTGAAATATCAATCAGCGGCTTGGTAGTGTCATCAATTTTACAACGCATTTTGCAACAACAGAGCTTAATTCTTGTTAGTTATTTGTATGTTTTATACAAACCTATTTAATATAATATAACTAGAGAGAAAGAATGTGAGATAGACACAGTGAAGATTTTATATATTTTTGTTTTCCTTTTAGTCATACAGTTGTACTAAAACGACACCGCTGTTTTCAAGTAGCAATAAAAAACACGATAGGCTTAAAAAATATTTGTGTTTTATTGTTATAGCTTTATGTTATTTATATTGGCAATTTATCACAAGTATTTTTTTATTTGCGCACGAAGACAATTGGTGCGCACGTTTTCAATGTTCGTTTTCTACAAAAAATTTTATTCACGATCAATACTAGTAAAATTGCCGCAAAGTACTTTTTTGTCGTTCTTTGTCACTAAATATTTATGAAGGAACTTTATCAAGTAATAAAATGAAATTTCCTGTTTTTAACTGAAATATGCTACTTTTCTGCCTGGCCTTTTGCGCGATCTTTTATATCAATTGTAAATATAAAAGATTTAACAGAAATTTTAAGGTTTCAGTGTACGTTTGAATACTATACAATTTTTTTTCTCAAATGGTATGAGACATATCTGTTGATCACGTGTTGTTAGGAAATGGAAATATTCTCATGAAAAATTACCCAGGTATAAATATTCGAAAAATTCTCAGAACCGGTTATCGCGCCTCCGTACTCTTTAAGCTCTTATTTGCCAAACGTACTTACGTTTGAACAATGTTAAAAATTGCAATCATTTTAATTTATAGGATTGACGCGAAATTTGTTAGTTTAGATTTAAATGAGGTAAATATGGGCATTTATAAAGTAAAATGAAGATTTTAAAATTATTTTGGTGACTTGAAACTATATGAACTAACTGCTGACGTTTTGTATTATAATTATTTATTTCAATTGCGGCGCTCTTAAAACGATTGAATAAAATGTATTGTGATGACAATAAAATACTGGAACTCCCATATAATCACAACCAATTGTTATATTTAAACCTTTTAAATTTTGTAAAACCTAACTTTTGTCAAACAATAATTTTCAGTTATGTTTCTTTGCAACAGTGTAACGAAATATAACATTTGAAATATAAGCTTTTAAACATACAAAATGGAAAATATTCCTTGATTCTGTTAAAATGTCTGTGATTTTTTATTGTATTTATTTTGTAGTTAATATTACAATTAGATGTGTTTAAAACACTTTCTAAAGAATTATTCAGTGATTCGTAACAGAAACTATCAGTGGTTTGAAGTGTTCTTAGTATACAACTTGGCATAAAAAAAGAAACTTTTTCACGAGAAATAACTCTTTCGCTGATTGTTAAAGCCATGGCTCTATACATGGAAAGACTGACCCAATATCGTTCAGTAACAGTTATGTGATCACTTCACTAGTAACAGTGACCGTCAAACACTCGAATTTAGGCAATTTTGGAGGACTAATAAATGAGAACGATTAACTTCCAAGCTGAGTCAGAAGAGCCGTCTTGTTTGTCAATGCTTGAACACACATTAGTCAATGATGTTTTTAATAGCCATTGGAATAATTGAAATGACATGCATAAATACACAAAATGTATTTTATTTCAATAAACATATTTGATAATACGTATTTTGCATTAGTATTTAGATACTAACAAAACTATAACTACTTTGTATTGAAATAGAAAATCAAGATATATTTGCATTTTTAAACGGTTTTATTTAACTACGAGTTCCGTATATTTGTTTATATGTAATTATTTGTAAATTAAAATCTTTACGGTTGAGAGTTTGATAAATGATTATTAAAGGGTATTAATAATTATAATGTTATTAATACCTACTGCAAAATAATTTAAGTTAAGTGTTCCGGAGGCAAATATTTGTCAAGGAACTTTAGGTCAGGCTGGGTCAGTGTGTAGCCAATTTGAAGTCATCAGAGTAGGGGTAGACGAGATTCCAAGTACATTTTTGCCAGTGACTATTGGGCCAGCCTTGCCATGTGTGAAACCGAAGCTTAAGTTCTAATAAAACGCAGTAGTTTATAGAAATTCTTCTTTTGGCATCTTTCATAGTTTTAAAAGAATGTTGATAGTAAAATAAAGCTGGGAAACAGTTGATTGAAACAAATCTCTTTAAGAAGAGATTCATGTTAAGTTGTGTTACAGTAGCGAGCTCTGAGAGATATGCCACTTCTAGAGAGAATCTACTGCCACTCGAGTGTCTGCATCCGGAATAATGCAGCTGATATAGAAACACCTTCTAGATTGGAGTAATTTCATGCTGAAATATATATTTTAAAGACATTTAATTGAGTTTCTTCTGTGAAGGGCCTCCAATTGAGAATAATTTTCAATCCCGGAATTGGTTTCGGTATTTTGTTGTTTAATTCCAGAACTAGTTCCTTTATTGAGAAATGTCTACAAAAATACTGCATGTAAAAGAAACGTATCTTTTTAAAAATCGTATTATGTTTTCATATTGATATAAAAAACGTGGCGAATGAAACTTTGAGTCAGTTGACAAACAAGAGAATAAAATCAACATTATCGACTAGTTTTGCATATTAATCTTAAAAAAATACATTTTATATAACTCTAGAGAGCTCATCAATCATTGATAAAAAGCGGTGCGTTAATTCGTGGACACACGGCCGAAGTTATGTTCCTCATGTTAAAATTTACGTATAAGTACACAAAAAACAACAAAATGATGAAACTTATTTTTTTTTATTTATTAGTAAAAAGGAAGAACCAGGCACCTTGTACTTTCAAGGTATGCACACTTAACTGTTTGATCACATAACTGACTTCCTTTAAATACCTACGTTATTATTAGCATTCTGTACTTAACAAGTGTTATAATATTACAGTATTAACTGAGATAATATCAACGACGTACGTGCTCTGATCCTTTCGTTGTCTAAACTATGATCTAACACAAATAATTGTGTGCGCCTGGGTTTCGTAAAATCTTTACGTCACGTAACGTTAAGTGAAACTCGTTTTTTTCCCAGTTGACTGACCGTCTGTAGCTTGTGATCGTCATTCGCTTCAAAAATCTATATCTGGGAGATTAATTGAACATTTTTTAATATTTGATTTTTTCATTATTTTCGGAACTCAGATAATTTCTTCTGTATCGAAATTGATATGTTTAAAAATTTTGTTCGAAATTCCGGAA
Organism: Venustoraphidia nigricollis; assembly: GCA_034508555.1. Lineage (NCBI taxonomy): Eukaryota > Metazoa > Arthropoda > Insecta > Raphidioptera > Raphidiidae > Venustoraphidia > Venustoraphidia nigricollis. The sequence continues at coordinate 1,470,701 of JAVRKA010000062.1, forward strand.
TTGCGAAATGCCGGAAATCCAGAAGCCCTAGTTCTGTATTCGTTGTATAGCAAGTGCAGTCGCGCGAATATATCTACTATTTCTGTTGCGAAAATAACAAGCGTAGGGTATGTAAGAAACGAGCAAAGATATAGAAACGTTAGAGTAGGTACCTCGTTTTACTAATTTTATGTTTATATAGGATACAAAATGCTATTACTAGAATAGTTTCTAAAACAGTGAAGTCTGGCCACTAAAATAAATAATCATAATATCAAAGGAAATTCACTTTCTTCCGCCCGCAGTAACCAGACAGTTGTAAAAAATTTATTGCGAATCCGCATTTTCGTATATTAAATATGTAAGTTATAAATATCTCTTGTACTACCCATAAAAATAAAACGGGTCTTTTACTGACGCAGTATTTATTGTTACGTTGGAAGTTTTTATTTCGTAATGAGAAAATTATTTTCTTCTGCCTTACCATTAGAAGATTTTTGGATCGCTGATACTTAATTCTATATACTATTTTTTTGCGTATTTCACTTAAGGAAATGTATTTTTAAAACAGCGCAACACTTATAACAAGATTTTATAAGAAAGTGAACAGATCCGATTTTAAATGAACGATCTTTAAATAAATTTCTTTCTATTAGATTTATATAGAAGGCTTATGCTTATTCACACGTGCGTATGTTCGAAACGGTACCACCAGCGCCGTTACTACGTTACGAATTGTAACTATGGTAACAACATCTGTACCGCCGTACTGTGCTTTAATCAAATAGCTCGCCGTTGGTAATTGGCAGTTTTGGTCTAATCTTCTGTTGTAATATTGTTATGTGCATCTTTTAGCATGCAGAGCAATACCATTCCTGTTAGTTTCCGGTGCATTTCTGCTGCTGCTATAAATATATATGTACATGTAGACAGAATATATGTGCTTATGTGAAGCTGATGGAGATATGCATGTTGTTGCACTATGCGATGGTGCTTCTTAAGTAGTTCTATCTGTATTTGAAGGTAGGTATCTATCAGAGCTTTACTAGAACGGCTTAGACTTGGTTTCAGAAGGGAGTTTTGTTAGCTCATGCAGGATTGCCGTTTGACATCAGGCTATGCAGCCTTTGTATGAAGATGGATCAGTTAACATTTGTCCAACGGTAACTTTACTAAGATGAACTGAAAATCTCAGTTTACTTTACAAGTATACCCTGTAATCTGAGTTTCGTGATTCGTTGATTAAGAAAACAATTGTCGTTGAAAAATAATTATTTTCAACCTATCAAGATCGGACAAAAACTGCAAAATTTAGAGCAATACATTTTCCTGCGAATTAACCTTTCGATATAGAAGATAGTTTCACAGAACATTAAAAGAAATATTTTATCCAAATGTGCAGATTTTCACGGCCAACATTGTTCCAAATCTTCATGTTTCCAGGCTTGTAGCTGTGGTTGATTAGCATCTACCTGACGATTCGTCTAAAACGTAAAACAGAGCAAAGAGAAGTTGTAAGCTGGGGCACATAAAAAATTTGCAATAGCTGTGCATACATTGACGCTAGACAACCACAAGATCTTCTTCGAAGAAACCCAAGTTATAGACAGAACATCGAACTACTAGCCACGCATATACAGGAGGGTCATAGACACGCGCAGAGTTTCAACTGAAAAAAATGAAAGCCTTAGTTTAAGTACAACCTGGACTTAAGCACTACAAAAGCCACTGAGCGGACCGATCAATCACTGAAGAACTAACTACGACCGAGCATACACTAACAAGCTGAATATAAAAGAAGAGAGAACACCAGTTGTCGACGCCCTTACTTTTGAGTCAATTCGACCGCTACACCGCTTTTAATAATGCCTAGCGCAGTTGTGGACGAAACTTCAGGCGGAAATACCACGGCCTACGAGTCTGGAAACCAAGAAGATTTTAGAAATATCAACTATAAATTTAATAAACCAACACTTTATGCCAGATTGTCTTATTACGATACAATTACCTTCAACGTTTTAAGAAGGTATTCTGAAAATGGCATCGTGTTATTTTTAAATTTTCCATTTTAAACCGATTTTAATTTGTTAAAAATTTTATAGGAGGTGGCTATTAATTCCTGCTAATTGAGAAATTCGCGTATAAGTATTTCATTTTATATTTCTTAATTAACAGGAATAAACTAATTAAAAGTTAACGAATATAATCCAAAATTACTGATAAATCGACTGTACTTTTACAAGTTTCTACTGTAAACTTTTTTTCTTTCAGTTTTCTGAACATGATTGTTGGACTTGTTTCATTCATAAATAACGAAGTTTCTATATTAAACTCTTGATATTTAATTTGTTTCTTTTCATTCGTATGTCATGAACTTCTCTAAAGGTTTATTTTCCGAGCAACTTTTTTACGACATTTATACATCGTATTGTACGAGTATCAGTACAATATTATGATACAAATTGAAGAATTATTGTTACAAAGTTTGAATACAGTCGGTGACTCCAGTGAAATAAGTGGTTTTGGAAATATACGTAGTTCTGAGCATAATTTACACCTATATTAAGTATCATAATATTACAGTAAAAAAGCGGATAAGCAAAATTATTATACACTTCAGGAAAAAGCGTAAACTTTGGCACAGAGATACCCCTTTTTATCATTAAAAGATACAGATATTGAGACTCGTAAGAAATAGCCTCAAGAGACGTTGCGGATGGTAAAATTAGCTCTATAGATGTGTTTCTACAAAAATCTTAAGACTGTACTTTCTGGTCTTTTTCTGACTAAACCTCGCATTCACGAATATGCGTAAGAACTAACTTTTAAAAAATTTTAAAAATTTAACAATGGAGCAACTTTTTTTGTATATCTAATAGATATACAAAAAAATTGTTCCATTGTTAACTCTCTAAAAGTTTGGTTCTTACGCATTTTCGAGATGCGAGGTTTAGTCAGAAAAAGGGCCACAAAATCTAGTGCTTTTGTCGGTATGGAAACCAATTAGCTAAAACGTAATGTCCTTTTAAACAGCATTATTTTCTTTATTTATTTCTTTGTCGAATTGTGAATTGAAATTACGTGTGTTCATAAAGCAAGAAACGCCCTCAGTTGTATTTTTTGTCTCATATCGATATCTTTAAAAAATGCGTCTAAGAATCTATAGTAAATTAATGCCCTCAGCGATATTTTTTGTACTATCTTGATATAATAACAAATAAATAAAAACACTTAAAAAGTGTTTTTATTTATCTATTATTCTCTTAGGGCGTTACATTTTCTAAAGATTCCCAGAGAATTATTTTTTATTCGCTATAAAAGCTACGCGTTAACACGTGTTAAAAACATTTAAAACTCGATTGTGATTTAACTTTTAATATAATTTAGGGCGGTCCTTGCTTTATGGACACACCTAATTTCAGTTTACAATTTCCTAAAGATCATGATAAATAAAGCTGTTAAAAAGGACACTACGTTTTAGTCATTGGTTTTCAAGGAGACGAAAACACTGAACTGGCTATCCTTTTCACATATTATCCGAAAATGGGTAATAATAATATAATAATAATAATAATATATATTTATTTTAAAAACCATAAGTGGCTTAAAAAGAACGTCAAAAATTCCAGTTACACATAGCTACACAATTACATAAATTACATATTGTAAATCATCCGCAAATTTATACAGGCACATGTTTTGCAGTATTTTTTTTATGTTGCTTTTAAATTTATTTATGGGTAACGATTTTATCCTGTTCGGGAGGTGATTAAATAATTTAGGAGCCCAATAATTGGGACCATTAATTAATTTGTTCGTTTTATAAAACGGTATTCTAATGTCCGAACAGCTTCTGGTGCTGTGGGAATGTATATTGTTTGCTGATTCGTAGATGTCTAAGTTTTGTTTTACATACAACAAATTTTCCAGTACATACAGCGAGTGTAATGTTAGTATATAAAAATGTTTAAACAAAGGAGCGCAATGATCATTTGATTTCTTTTTTGCAGTGATCTAACAATGGAACAATTTATGTTTAAAACTTTTTTTTGTATATTTAATAGTTCTTGATTTTTTTGCTGAACACATCCACACCCTCAAGTGTCTCATAAAGAGGTATCTTTGCGTCTTTCAAGCTTTTATCATAAAGTGCACAATACTGGTATTTTCTTACTCTTATCTGTCCCACTATAAGGACTTTCTGAGAAATTCCTTTAAAGTTAGTGCAACTTAGAGACAATATTTTTAACAGTTCAAAATACACTAAATTTCTTGAAACGTGATAAATGACAATTCTCTAGAGCAGCGTTTCCTAAACTTTTTGCCTACGAACTTTTTAGAGGTCAAAAAATTTCTCGAGAACTCCCATAATTATTAAACAGATTTTTTTAAATAATTTTTTTGAACTGTAAATTTCATTTTTGATTCATATGTAGATTATAAGTAAATAAAATTCACTTCTGTAGTGTTTTGTGTAAATAACATATTACTGTTTGGCAAACGACGTTTATACAGTTCGACCATCGTCGGCCAAATTATAGATAGATAGATAGATAGAAAACTTTATTGCGAGAGACAAGTCTGTATAATAGTGTCACAGAAAAAAAAATTATAATGATATATGCTACATACAGAAATAAAATGGTACATAAAAAATAGAAAAGTTATAGTTTTGATCATTTACACCATAAATGAGATCACGGACCTCACTTTAGGAAACGCTGTTTTAGAGCAAGTTATAAAAGTCACAGGAAATTTATCTGAGACCACCTGTATCTTTTTTGTGTTAGGTGTAGGTCAGTTAATCCGCATCGTTCCTTCACCGTAGTCCACTCACATTAGGTATTTCCTTTCCGTTAAACATCGAAATTTCCATCCGGATATGAAAGGCTTTTACCGCTCCGGATAGGGCAACATTCTTTGAATTGCATCACTTGTCGTATTTTATTTCGTATAACCTTTGTAAAATGCGCGAGGGCTGGCAAACAAAGAAATAGACCACATATTGTGAAGTATCAATCGATATTATTATCCGTTTGTTCTTGTTTTTAGTATTGACCTTTTGGATATTATTAAATCTAAGGCCAAGTTTTAATTTTTATTATTTAGGCTACATTTCTTTTGGCGCTTTATGAAAAAATACTGAAAGTGAATATTTACGATACGTAACATCAAAATTAACAGGATGAAGTTTCCCGTAGAAGCATACGTCCATTGTAACATTGACTTACACTAGTGGACATTCCTGCGCCATGTATCGTTGCAGTCGTGTTTCGATTTACTGAGTGAGAAGGTAGAGTATGGCAGAGATCATGTTCGCATGCGCATAGCAGGTAGCTGTATTTATGCTAATATTACTCCAATCCTTTTGTTATTTGACTTCAATAAATAATTTGCATGCAAATAATTAAAAGTTTTTAATGACGCCAGACAAACTATAACTTCTAACGCGCGGGTTCTTATAAGTACAAGTACCTATTTTTACAATGCAATAGAGTAGTTAGTATTGCGTGTTACATATAACATTATAAAATAGGAATTAGTATCATACTTTGTTGAATTATCTGTAATTTTTTTGCTCAAATGTAATTACTTTATTATGTTTTATTGTTGTTCAGCGTCTATAATCTACAAAACCCGGGTCGCAGTGCCAAAACCCTGCCGACAATATAGTGTATTTGCTGATACAGGCAGTGTGGCTTTATTATGCGAACTTAAGTTGGTTTTTGGGTAAAAAAAAATGTTACTCCTTAATACAGCCCTTAAAATAACATTTTTTTTTCTTAATTGCAATATTATTATCAATCGAACCTCTATATCAAATTATATGCAACTTTCAGTAAATAATTCACTATCTGCAAACTAGTGTTTTCATAAAATTTGTAAGTCCGGTCCTGTCGGGCCGATTTTATTAAAATTTTAGAGACACTTTTTAATTACTACCGGAGGGTTAAATTTCAATTTTGAAACGATTCGGAGAATTTTTTCGGTATTTTGGGCCCCAAAAACATTTTTCAACCCCTAAAAACTACCCTTAAAATGGCCCGATTGGGCCCATTTTAAATAGGCTTCGTGCGGTGATGGATTCCAACATGTGTGCCAAATTTCGTTAAAATAAATAAACTTCTTCGAAAGTTATAGCCCGCACACATATATACCTATATATATATATATATATATATATATATTGTGACATTGTGCCCATATGTCACAAGAATATATAGTATAACCTTAATAGTTAATTAAATAAATAGTTAATAATTTAATTATATCTGAACAGTTATAGGCAGCTGTGATTCGGTATTGCATTTTCTGATATCCGTGGCTACTATGATAAAATGCCTCACTTAGCAACGAACAATAAAGCCTGACATTGTTGTGTAATGAATATGTTTGCTAGGTGACGGTTTCGTGAAAATAATAAACAATAATAAAATAACAAACTCTCTCTGTTCCGGTGTTTGAAGGGTATAGACGTACCTGTTTTCTGTTCCGTGGTCTAAGTCGGTATTTTGTGAATTGTTGTCTGTTCCGTCTGTTGTAGTATTTAAGCATTTGCTCCGTTAGTAATTATTAAAATAGTATTAATATTAGTTAAGTAAAAATCTCTCTGTTCCGGTATTTGAAGGATATAGACGTATCTGTTTTTTGCTCCGTAGTCTATGTCGGTATCTTGTGAATTTTGTTTGATTGTCCGCTCTGTCCGTTTATAGTAATTAAGTTTGCCCGTTAGTAACTATTAAAATAGTACTATATTAGTAAATAAGTCATTTGTGATTTTCTGCGTACCTGATATTATTAAAGCTGTGAATTATTGACCGATTGTTCTGCCTGTTTATAGCACTTAAGTTTGCTCCGTTAGTAATTAACCCGTTTAAATATAACTAAGTATTAACACGATTGTTTCCTTTTTTTGTCTTAAGGGTCTGTGTTGATCGGACGCCCATAGGCGGATATCAAATTATCTGTCAAATAAACCAAACGGGCCCAGCAACTTAAGATCAGATATCCTCCTGCGACGCCGACAACACAGATTCGACTGTTGTCTTTTCTTTTTCTTTTCAAGACAGTGTTGTAACAAGTGGGAGTCCGTCTACACAAGAGAACATCAAAATATATATATACAGGGTGTCTCAGCGAACGTTGGCTAACATGGGTAACTTTGTTATTAGTGGAGATAGAAAGTCGGTTAAATGGGCAAAGTAGTGCAGAAAATTGGGCTCATTAACGTCCCGTCGAAAAAACAATTGAATTTTGACACCCTATGATTTTATTCAGAAAATAGTGAAAATTGCCATTTATGAAAACTGGCCATAACTTTTTATTTATGAAGATATTTGAAAAATTCATTAACCATTCTTTGATAACTTTTTAAGGTCTTTTCAGTGGCGTAGGTTTAATTTTTTTATTTCCACTACATAATGAGATATTGACATGAACTTTGGTTTTTCTTATGGACGGCATTTTTGATTTTCAGATATTCGAATTCTACTTATTTTTCTGAATAATTTGACATAGCATATCCTATATCTAAACCAATCAGAAGCTACAAAATTGACCAAAATAGCTTTTTGGCGTTATCAAAGTATGCTGTGTAAAACAAAATTTGTTGAAACAAATACATATCGACAGGTTAACAATCTGTCGAGCGATCGCTACAGTTTTGCTAATTCATTTTGTTTGATTCACTCTCTAAGATGGCTCAAGCATTCTCAAATTTGGAGAAACTGGCTATTTTTGCGCATACATTCAGCGTAACAAAAATACCACGTGGGCTCAAGCAGAATACTTGAACCTGTATCCAGAAAGGCGACAGCCTTATTCAATAACTTTTAGGAACTTAAATAGAAATTTAAAGGTATACGGTTCATTTTCAAAGAAAAAAAGCAACATTCAACACTGTGAAGAAGAATTAGTTTTAGCCAACGTTGAAATTAATGGAGAAAAGTTCCTAAAAGTTATTGAATAAGGCTGTCGCCTTTCTGGATAAAGGTTCAAGTATTGTGCTTGAGCCCACGTGGTATTTTTGTTACGCTGAATGTATGCGCAAAAATAGCCTGTTTCTCCAAATTTGAGAATGCTTGAGCCATCTTAGAGAGTAAATCAAACAAAATGAATTAGCAAAACTGTAGCGATCGCTCGACAGATTGTTAACCTGTCGATATGTATTTGTTTCAACAAATTTTGTTTTACACAGCATACTTTGATAACGCCAAAAAGCTATTTTGGTCAATTTTGTAGTTTCTGATTGGTTTAGATATAGGATATGCTATGTCAAATTATTCAGAAAAATAAGTAGAATTCGAATATCTGAAAATCAAAAATGCCGTCCATAAGAAAAACCAAAGTTAATGTCAATATCTCATTATGTAGTGGAAATAAAAAAATTAAACCTACGCCACTGAAAAGACCTTAAAAAGTTATCAAAGAATGGTTAATGAAATTTTCAAATATCTTCATAAATAAAAAAGTTATGGCCAGTTTTCATAAATGGAAATTTTCACTATTTTCTGAATAAATTAATAGGGTGTCAAAATTCAATTGTTTTTTGGACGGGACGTTAATGAGCCCAATTTTCTGCACTACTTTGCCCATTTAACCGACTTTCTATCTCCACTAATAACAAAGTTACCCATGTTAGCCAACGTTCGCTGAGACACCCTGTATATATACATATATATATATAAACATTTTTAAAAATGGTGGCAAAGTGTTTAGGAGGTTATGAAACGTCGAGAAATTTTGGTCCGACCCCTAGGTCCCGCCATCCGACCGACGCCAATAGTGTATGTTGCCATATGGCAAATACACTAATAATCTAACTCAAGCAGTCCACCGTCAACATAGTCTCTTTTACACATTATGTATAATATTATTTATAGTATTTTCGGCCTTAAATACGTTTTTTCGCAAGACCATAGACAAATAATAAAAGGTGACAAATACTCGAGTGACGGTTAATCGACGTTTTACTATAATTGTATTTTCATCTTCCTGTTGTAAAGCCTCATATTTAAGATTTTTTGACTGGTAGTAATATATGAACTTTCAGTTTATTCTTAAATTTAATAAATATCAATTTATTTTAAAATTTGTTCAAGGGTTATTTACACAAAGAAGATGTTTGTTTGTTTGATTTTTAAGTAGTGCAAGTTGGGAAACGCTAACAATAGCGAGGGGATAAAAATAACAATGACTGTTATTTTAGAAAGAGCGCAATGTTTGCGTTGCCTGTCGTCTATTTTAGGCCAGAGTTGCACCTAGTACTAATAGTATATTACACTACAAGATCCGAAAGTTGAATTTCCTGCACTGCGCCCCATGATGCCCGAGGCGAAGTCAAGAGCATCACATGTCGCGCAGGGCAGGACTTTCAGCTTTCTACTCGTGTGGTGTATACTATTTTTCTTCATATCATGCCGAAAGTATACGCACTTTCACCAATATATAAAAAACTACTTACTTTAAAGTGAGCAATGTTGAGGTTATATACGTAATGCATCTAATAATGTCAATATAACAGCAGATGGCTACTACAGGCGTACACATAGACATCTATGGGCGAACATGTGATGACAAACGCCATCAGTGCGCATGACAAAACTGTTTAGACCCGCCTATATAGATTATATGCGTGTAATTCCAGCTTGTGACAACAACAATGCATAAATGTTATACTTTCTGATCTAAAATCTAATAAGAAAATACGTACTTTCGACATAGTATGAAGAAAATGTATATTTTTGTCAGTCCTTGTATAAGTATATGTAATATGTTTTGTCAATCCTTGGATAATGTGAAATAGGTTATTTTAAAAAAGTAAGTATTTTCACCGTCAACCTCTTTCGCTTCCGCAAAGACTACATTTTAATCGCAGATCATTGATGCATATTACTGTCTCATATTATTTTATTTTATATTTCCATCCATAAAATATTATGCATACATATATTTGTTTTCAAAATGTGATCGACAAGTTTGTGACTTATGGTTTTGTGTAGCTGTTTACTGTGTTTACATTTTACAGTACTAAAAGACTTGTCTGTGAACAATTATTTAGATCAATATTAGATTATCTTTTAGGAGATAGGAACTAGAATTAAATGCCTAATAGTAGATTTACAAATGCTTTGCGGTTCACACCCACTGAATCGAATCGGCTCGATAAGACAGTATATACGCATACTGGATATTTCCGAGTCAATCCGAGTCGACTAGTGCGTGGGAAATCATTTAATTTTATGTATCCCAAAACTGCCGATCGTTTCGAGCAGATCCAATCCGATTCAGTGGATATTGACCTTAAGGCGACATAAAATTCTAATAGAGGCAAAGTAGGTAAAATTATCATATCAACTTCCAAATGCGTAAATGTGTTTAATGAAGTTGAAATTGTCAAAAACATGGCAGTAGAATATCGCTAAAAGTATTAAAAATCGAGTCTGCATTCGCATTAATATTTCTTGTAGTTCATAACTACTTTTTAGTTTTTAGTGTATTTGTCATATGGCAACATACACTTGGCATCGGTCGGATGGCGGGACCTAGGGGTCGGACCAAAATTTCTCGACGTTTCATAACCTCCTAAACACTGGCACCATTTTTAAAAATGTTTATATATATTTATATATATATATATATATATATATATATATATATATATATATATATATATATATATATATATATATGTGTGTGTGTGCGCGCTATAACTTTCGAAAGAGATAATTGATTGATACGAAATTTTGCCTACATGTTGGAATCCACCACCGCAAGAACCCTATTTAAAATGGGCCCAATCGGACCATTTTGAGGGTAGTTTTTAGGGGTTGAAAAAAGTTTTTGGGCCCAAAAATACCTAAAAAGTTCTTAGAATCGTTTCAAAATTAAAATTTAACCCTTTAATAGCAATTAAAAAGTGCTTCTAAAATTTTAATAAAATCAGCCCGACAGGACCGGATTTACAAATTTTTTGAAAATACTGGTTTGCAGATAGTGACTTATTTACTGAAGGGTGTATTTAATTTGGTGTAGACCTCCGATCGACAATAATATTGCAATTAAGAAAAAAATGTAATTTTAAGGGGTGTATTAAGGAGTTATATTTTTTATTTTGCCCAAAATCCAACTTAAGTTCGCATAATAAAGCCACACGGCCTGCATTAGCAAATACACTATATTATCGGCAGTGTTTTTGCACTGCGACCCGGGTTTTTTTATTCTTACATGCCCTATGAAATTTAACTTTGTGTTCATACCTCCAGACATCAAACCAAATTAATTAATACACCGAGCAAGATAACGTTTTTTAAATATAGTCATTTACGCAAGAACAAAAAAAACATAAGAGTAAATTTAAAGTTGGCAGGGCTACTTTTGTTAATGTGGTGTAATAAAAAACAAAAACAAAAAATATAAATAGTTCTGTTTTTAAAATCTCTAGAGATATACAAAAATAATCATATAGCATATGGAATTCTGGAACACCATAATACGTAGTAGTAAATATAAATATTTCTTCTGAGTATTGTATACCATATTATAAATATGGAAATATTGATATGTAATGCATCTATTGAGTATCTTTTTGCAAACATCCTTACAATATCTCTGCGTTTGATGCATCAGTTCCTTTTAATATTAAAATGCTATATGTGTTGCATTTTTTTTTGTTTTGCGTGTTTCTTTTTGCTAACGTTGCAAAAACAGTATCCAATATTTTATTAACTAGGAATTTTTTACATTCTGCTATCTATTTCCAAACCTGCGAAGATTTGATAACACGATCAAATTACTGGGTTACAAAATTTATACAAGTTAGTATAGTAAGCTTTTTGAAAAGTCAATGATTCTTTAAATATAGAAAAGTTTAGTGCCTAGATAACATACAACATTATTGGATAAATTATCCAAATATGAAAATCATGTATTTATCATAAAAATTTCCATCTGTATATATATGATTGTAACAGTCATTTACGTTGTTAATAATTTATCAAGAAATAAATCTTCAATGAGACTGAAGGTTTTATTTTTATTTTTTAGGGTAAATACATACCTAATAATTACCCTAATATAAATATTTACAGTTCTATTTTTGTTTAACGTGTATTCACATATTATTACTAATGGAAAATCAATTTTACAGAAAAAATGAAACTCTTTTTAATATAAAAATGTAATAAATTTTATTTTGCTTCAGACTGTCAAGGAGTGGAAATGTGCATTTAGCCGTAGCAGATAAATATTGAAAATTATGGATGCTCGACAATAAATCATAAGCGTTTTAGACGTCGTGTTGTAATAAATACTGTTGTTTTGGTCGTGTCTCGATTTTTCATGAACGGTAGAACGGGTTGAAAGTGCCTAGAAGGAGTAGCGCAAATATAATTTGATATTGAGCAATAAATGTTTTCATTGATAAAATGTACCCAATAAAATCACTAAAGACAAAATATTCTTGTGAGTAAATGCAAAACGATTTAAAGCGAAAACTCTATGACAAGTTACATAAATTTTAACAATTAAAAAATAAAATTTAATTCACCGAATCAGTGTGCTCATACTTTATACTTTCCTTGTTATTCTTAGTGAGAAGGTACGAACGCACTGATAAGAGCTAAATTATTTTTATTATTTTTTTAATAATAGCTATTTATGCTACAAGTTCGGAAAGTTACAAATTGCATAGGGTGGTTATAGAACTCGCAAGAAAACCGACATTCTCTAAATACCCAAAAACGAATAGTTCTTTTTATGGTGATCATTAACTGTTAAAAAACTAGCAGCTATCTTTTCCCAAAGTAGACGTCTACTCTATAAATAGCTTATTTTCGGTCACTAGTTATGTGACAGTGTATTATATTGAAATATTCTAACATAAAGTTTCTAAGTTGGAATAATCATATAATATGTTATGAGCTATACTTAAAATTTTATTTTCACGTGAAAAGTGTTTACGTTGCTGACTATGGAAACATTTAGTTGGAAAAAAATAATTGCAACGATATGTCAACTTTATAGCGGATCGTAAAAATTCAGATGACAGATACGTCTTCAGTATTTGCAGTGTATTTAAAAATGTTATTTAATTTTTTTTCTGTATTAATTATAACTTAAAAAATCCATTGATACAAATGATTGATATAAATTTGTGAGCAAAGAAAATGAAAAAATCGGTCCTTTCTATAAAAACTACTTAGGACAACCATCGAAGAACACAATAAAGAAGAAATCCGCTGTTCTATAGAAAATAGAGGCAGAAAAAAGTTCCGTATTAAATGACCGAGTTATTAAGTTAATATTTTTACATTATTAAAGAAATTATTGATGAATGCGTGCTTTTATAGTATTTCTTTACGACTAAGCGTGGCAGTAGCGTAGCCAAAACTGATGTCAATGTTTGATTAGAAGAAGAGACGGATGGGGTATATAAAATAACACCGGGATTGATGAAATCGACCAGTCACATGCAGGCTGCGAAACTGTCATAGCAGTTGAGGTTCGGCCTCCCCTCGGGTTTTTATCTGAATATTGACCCATAGAGTGCAATTTTAAAACATTCTCAGAACACGGCCAGACTCACTGATATTGTGCCCTATTTGAAGAAAAAATTCAGGAGGAAAAATTAATTTAAACAGAAACACAGAAAGGTTAACTAGTTATAAACACAACTATTATGACAAAATGTAAAGGAAAATCTATAAAAATTCTATAATAAAATAGTAATAGAACATCTCTCTCTCGAAACGTTAGCAAATAAATGCAAATTTCATATCAGTAATTGCGTTTCTTTTTGGATCTTCCGTCACTGAAGCTTTGTTTTCAAAACATTTTAACATATAAGTAATAAACAGCCGCATCAATTTTTTTTCTTCCTAAATATAAAATATATATTTGTAAAAAATTAAAATTAGTTCAACGGTTCTAAAATAAAAATGGAAGGGCGGCTCACCAGAAATCTTCCTGGTATCCCGACGACCCAATCCGCCTCGGGTGGGAACAGCTATTACAGTTAGCGGAAAACTCATATTTGTGTTTCCGCAAATTGTTTCGTAAGGATTTTTGTGTCGCCGATTGAAAAATCTTAATGCGCAACTTCATTGTCAGTTCTGTGATACATTTGCATTATAGTTATAATTTTTTACAAACGTCAAGGGAGAACCCAGACTCTCCGTCTGTGGATACCCGATACACCTCTTAAAACCAGCATGCACTTAAATTACCACACTGATAAAAATAAAGTTTTTTTACCAAATACGCCACGTATTTGGCCAATACGCATTTAAGTCAACTAAATGTCGATTGATTCAAAAACACAGTATTTGAGACAACTACATTTAAACATTTGAGTGAAAGCAGGTACGATATTCAGCTTATAACAAGAATATTCCTGTCAAAAACGATGTATTTGAATGAAAGAAATCTGAGGTCCATTCAAACAAATAAGAGATAGAGCTAGGTACGTCCATGTACTTACCAGAAGTAAATATAAATTTCAAATAAATACTATTTCAAGTTGATATAAATGAATGTTTTTTTTATTAATTTCATAGATGTTTTTGTAAGAAAATTTTAAATTATTGTATCAAGGTATTTTTTAATTCCGTGAGCAAAATATATTATTGAATCGATTACACTATATTTTCATCGGAAATACGAATAACTTTTGAGTAATCGAATGCCACAATTGTCACAGTAAGCTGACGTAATTTAGTGAAATCACTTTTTTTTTATTCGAAGTAATTGATTATTCGCTGTACTATTCTTTTGTACTTAAATGAGTTAAATGTATGATTGAGAGAATATAATAAGTCTTAAATATCAATATTATAGTATTGAAAAAACAAATTTTTCACAAAAGGTTTTTTTTAATCAGATATTCAAGACTGATAATACATTTGTTACTTCATTTTTAATAAAATTTAAAAAAATCAAGTTTTCTTGATCGAACCTATATTTGCATAAATTGAAGGTTAAAAGTGTTAAAAGCTTGGGACGTGCCTGTCAGAGCAGTAGTAGAATGTCGAGGGTGACCTCTTCGCGCGAAAACAATAACTTTAGATTTAAAATAATTAGGTTAAACGTTTTATTTGCACAAACTGGAGAGTAACGTTGGGATGCCATTTCATTATCAATTTAGTTTCGGCCAACTCAGCAGTAAAAATTATTAAACGATCGTAACGTTTATTTAATTGGGTGGATTTATCCTGTTAAAACCGACCGTCCATCGCCATCTGACCTAATGATAGTACCATTATTGATCCTGCGCTCGCAGGATAACGAAAAAACTCGATTTAGGACGACATTATTGAAACATTGTCATTAAACGTATACAGTAAGCTTCTTACGAAATATCAGTTCTGCATGGATTGTATCTGTGAGAAGGGAATACAAAGAAGGTTTGCTTCCTTTTTTCTCTAATTGGATTAACTTTTCTGAAAGATATATAAAGAGGCGTATTCTTTGGATATTAAATGTATTTTGATATAAAGTCATTAAAAGGTATATTTTTCTTTCGATTTGTGTTTCACTTTTTTTAAACTGATAATCTCAAATTAGACACAAATTAAAACCGTAATTTTGTTTTAATTTTTTTAAACCTTCTCTGTAACATAATAGAGAGCAATTATCGTTACGTAGAATATTTGTACTTTATTTTGGATTATAGGAATATATTTGATCAAAATATCTACATATTGAAAGATATCACGTTATAAGTTATTTCAAAAATAATGATATGTTTTCGTGCTAACTTATTTTTCTCTGAAAAGATTACCTTATATTCTTACATCACTTTAAAAATAATATCGCTGTAATAAAATACATAATATAGAATATAGATATTATATAACGTTTAAGTTATTTTTTGCACGACTAGCTGCTTTTCATGTCTATATAGTGGTGACACATTACATTTTTTCATACAAGTGCGTAAAGTAAAACAAAGTAATGCGATTGTACAAATCCAATATTTCTCTGTCAGTTTCCATTTAAATCTATATGAGCGACAGGAAGCAAACTAGACTTTGTCTTCGTAAACAATTCAAATTTCCAATATGGTCGAACTTTCAGATATATATGTCGTAGGATAATTGAAATTCGAAATCATTAGATCTTCGCGAAAAATATATAATATTTTTTTATTGTTTTTTCTCGAACAATTTGAGCATATATATAATATAGACTAGCGGTTTACCCGTGACTTCGTCCACGTCACATAGATTGTACCCACAGTTCTTTTATAGAAAATCTACCCCCACCCCGTTCGGGTAGATGTGTTCAAAAGGTAGTCGAACATGTATTTCTTTATTTTCTGTAAGAAGAGTATTTTTCTCGTTTATAGTTTAAGCAATTTCAGAAATACAGACAGCGTATTTTTTATGAATGTTCCCCCCAGCTTCTAACATGTATTTCTTTATTTTCTAAGAAGAGTATTCTCACTATTTTTTCCCATTTTTAGTTGAAGCAATTTCAGAAATACAGACAGCGTATCTTTTATTAATGTCCCCCCGACCACCTAACTCCTACATCAATTTCTTTATTTTCTAAGAAGAGTATTTTTCCCGTTTTTAGTTTAAGGAATTTCAGAAATATAGACAGCGTATCTTTTATGAATGTTACCCACCCCCTCACTAACATGTATTTTTTTAAATGCCCCCCACCCCAATCCCAAAAAATTGAAATTTCCCTACATTTCCTTTTTCCTATATTAATCTATATAAAACTGATAATTTAAGGAAGAAACCAGAGGTAGAAAAAATACATTACTCCGTAAGAAATGTCTTTAAGGAAGCACAATGTATATGATAGTATAATGCTCAAATATATAATAAAAACTGGTATGCGCGATACTTCCGGCTGTTTCTAAGCACGCATACCAAGATATTTTTGAAATTGACATTAAAATACGTAAAATAAAAAAAAAGGATTCCGTAATAATAGAAAAATTTAACCCCCTATCACTCACATCATTTAAATAGGTTTGCGGGACCTTTCCGGCTAAAAAACATTGGTCGGCCGGATTTTTTCTGAATAAGTATGAAATTTTGCACAAAATTACCTATAAGAAAGATCAAAATCCACGATGACAGAGAAACATTAAAGACATTTAACAATATATAATTTATTTAAAACATTTTCGGCTAATAAAATCCACGCCGACCAAGCGCATCTTATTCGTCTAAGTGTAAACTTTCAATTTTCATTAAAAATTTTACTATCCTTAATCAGGGAGCTTTCAGGATTGCTGGCTCCCGGACTATATATGTCTTCATTCTGTTAACAAAATCAGCAGAACATATTTACTCAAAATTTCAACATAATGTTTTCGTTTTCTAAACTGTGTAATTTCTACGTTATAATTATTATTTGATTAATGATATGTTTCGTACTTTTATGTTGTAGCTTTCGGTACTTTTTGCGTTTAGTAGCGTATAGCAATAATGCACTGTAGAATATACACAAAAGAAATAAAAAAGATAACGTGAACGTAATATGAGCATAATAAATTTTGTCCCAAAATACAGAATTATTCCATATTATATACCGGGTGTCCACCAATGAGGGCTAACATTTCATGTTCGTCAGATAGTGCTAGTGACAAGTAAGGTATGCGCCAAAGTTAAGGTCACATTTTTAAAATAATTATTTCCTTGACTACCGTCAAACTATTAGAAATTAAATTCCGATTGACATTGTTTTGTTATAGTCAAGGGAAACTAGCGAGACAAGTGGGAAAAAAATAAAACGATTTGTGAGATTTAGTGGGCAGATTCTGTCAATTTCTCCCATATATTAGGTGCGCAACTAAGTTCTCGCTGTTTGTCAATATATGGCTCCAGCAGTAAGAGCTGGTCGATTTTGACATATCCAAAACGTCATGAACCAAGCTTAGACATATGGTAAACAAACCGCTTTGACACATTAGTGATTTTGTTCTTGCGTTATATATTTTTGGTTGTGGTCTGATTTTGTGCCAAATAATCTGCGGGAAAAGTTGATTTTCTTCTTTCATTCGAAGAAAACGGCGGCTGAAGAGTATCGATTTATTCTCTTTGGGTTGCTGTAATGAATCCATTTTTCATCACCCGTCACGATGCGATGAAAAAAACTCTTCCTTTTTTGCCGCTGGAATAAAATCACTAATGTGTCAAAGCGGTTTGTTTACCATATGTCTAAGCTTGGTTCATGACGTTTTGGACATGTCAAAATTGACCAGCTCTTAAAGCCAATTCAGACTAGCCGTTCTCGGTTACGATTCACCGGTCCGGTTCGGTTTTTGATTAATCTAGGCTGCTCACACTATCCCGATTCGGTTCTACGATTATTCTCGGTGCGCATGCGCAATTTCGAAATATGATTTGACGTTGTGTAGTTAAACGTCAACAAAAACAAGTGGCTAGTCACGTGACTCCAGCAAGCGTTCTCATTGGCTACGGTTGCAAACGGTCCGGTTGAAATTAGAGCTGAACCTAAACGCTCGAACCGAACCGCAATCGGGAACGACTACGCTCTGATTGGTCGAGCTCCCAACCGGACCGGTGAATCGTAACCGAGAACGGCTAGTCTGAATTGGCTTTTACTGCTGGAGCCAAATATTGACAAACAGCGAGAACTTAGTTGCGCACCTAATATATTCGTGGTTCTTTAAATAGTCTGTATGGTAACGCCAGTACTAACATTTGAATGACACTGACGCGTTGCCAGTGGCGCTTTCAAGTACGAGTATAGTATACCAAGTATCCTCAGTACTAGACAACAAGACGTGTATATTTGTGTGCAATCAATCCGAAGTTACTCGAGGTGTTTTGCACGGGAATGGCTAGATTTTTGTGCAGAAAATACTCTGGTAGCCCTTATTAAACATGAAAACTGAAATACATATATGCCTATTATTGGTAAGGGATATATAATTCATTATACGAGTAATACCTATTAAGAACTTTTATTATTAGTTAGTGTATTTGCCATATGGCAACATACACTATTGGCATCGGTCGGATGGCGGGACCTAGGGGTCGGACCAAAATTTCTCGACGTTTCATAACCTCCTAAACACTTTGGCACCATTTTTGAAAATGTTTATATATATATGTATATATATATATATTTATATATATACGTATATATATATATATATATATATATATATATATATATATATATATATATATATATGTGTGTGCGGGCAATAACTTTCGAAGGAGTTAATTGATTTTAACGAAATTTGGCCCACGTGTTGAAATCCATCACCGCAAGAAGCCTATTTAAAATGGGCCTAATCGGGCTTTTTTAAGGGTAGTTTTTAGGGGTTGAAAAATGTTTTTGGGCCCCAAAATACCGAAAAAATTCTCCGAATCGTTTGAAAATTGAAATTTAACCCTCTGGTAGTAATTAAAAAGTGTCTCTAAAATTTTGATAAAATCGGCCCGACAGGAGCGGATTTACAAATTTTATGAAAAAACTAGTTTGGAGATTATGAATTATTTACTGAAAGGTGTATATAATTTAGTATAGAGGTTCGATTCGTAATAATATTGCAATTAAGAAAAAAAAAATGTTATTTAAGGGGTGTATTAAGGAGTCTAATTTTTTATTTTGCCCAGAAACTAACTAAAATTCACATAATAAAGCCACACTGCCTGTATAAGTAAATACACTATATTGTCGGCAGGGTTTTGGCACTGCGACCCGGCTTTTTTTCTTTAAAGTCAACACCAATGCCTCCAGAAGTCGACAATGCTATGTGAAACAAAAATATTACGGAAAAATATTAAATCTTTGTAACCCAATAGCAAGATATAACATGCAACTTAGACACATAAAATCGCAAGAAAATGAACCATTCAAATGAACAAAAATTCTGTTCTTTTCTAATTTACGCCGTTTCGTCTCTGTTTAAGACTTTATTAGGCTGTGTGGAAATAGCACTGTTAAAATACAACTGTAACTATACCTTCATAAATAAAATGATATTATTTTTAATATAGGTTATAAAAATCGACCATAAGCAACTTTCTTATTCTCACAGAGCCTTATAAAGTCTGAAATAAGGTCGAAACGTCGCGAATTAGAAAAGAACAGATATATAGTTCACTTCATTTCCTGTGACATTAATTGTTTGATATTCAACATAGACACGGCAACTAATAATTACAATTGAGTATATTTTATTAAATATATCTACACAATATTGTTAAGTGTATCGTCTTCTTCTTAACTATAAAATGGAACCTATTCGTATCTGTCTGTCGCACAAAAACTCTCCAACGGTGAACCCGAATGGCCAGAAATTTACACAGTTTATTCTGTTTGGGCCAATCTGGATGAATGTGCCTATTTTCAGGTTGCAACGTCTTTCGTTTCTCGATTTATGGTTAGAGAAAATTAGCCGGATCAGACGGATTGTTATAATGTTTCCGTATAAATTAAATACGTCCACTTTATTGTGTTCTCTATACACATATATTATAGTGTTACTGTACAGTCTGTATAAATTATTTCACACAGAAAACACAAATCATCTGTAATTGTTCATTGTTAGTAATGCAGAGAACATAATACCAATTCTATTAAATTATGGTATAGTCATATCGTTACCAACTAGTATTACATTTGATGTCCTGCTTATATTTATTTATTTTATTTATTTATATGGATGTCAAACGGACTCTGGGTCCATACAAATGACACCTCTTATTACAAACGAAAAAATAGTTCATTGTCAGATAACATTGCATAAAAAATGAAGATAAGTAGACCAAAATATATATTAGTATTCTGTGCACAATAAACATTAAAAAGAAAAAAATTCAATGTTCAGAAATACAAAAAAAAAATAAGAATTAAATATCCAGAATAAGAATAGCATGGCAACTTATGTAGTGATAGCCAGAGTTTGTGATATGCTTTTTTAAAAGTAAAATAAGACATGTTGAATATGTCAATGTCATAATTTTTTAATGAAACATCATTGTAGAGCTTAGTGATCCTGTTCATAGGTGAATTAATTCCGTAATTAGTAGACATAAACTCAATGTTAAAAAGATTATTATGGATTCTAGAATTGAAGGAGGGAACATGTAAACAAATGCAAGATAGCAGAGTAGATGAATCATAATAATTATTTAGTAATTTATATAGAAAACACAAATCTAATAATTTACGTCTAACCAGAAGAGGTTGCATACTGTCAACTACTGTAGTATTATTAAATCTAAATTTTACAGTTGTAAGTTGATGGTCAAATAGAATATACGACACTCAAAGAACGCGCACACTTGTCAAGCATATGAGTAACACCCAACATTGCACGATTTCGCACACTAGACCTGCATAAACCAGCACAAATCAGCATAAATCTGCAACTTTTAGTGCGGGTTCACGAACGACGTATTACTAGCACAGTTAGACAGAAATTTTAAGCGACCGACTGATGGTCGTTACTGGGTGCAGGTGCTGGTCTAACGTATGCTACTCCGTTAAATAACATGACTATCTTCACGAATTAACTTTTCTGCTCCGTGCTCTGCTGGTCGTGCTGGTATAAGCTTGCAAGTGTGCGCAGTCTTTTAAAAGCTAATCATATGCTTTATTTAACCAGATTAGTTTATACTGATTCTTCACTGGGAACTTGGTAAACCATGATTTAAGATAGAAAATAAAAAACCCGGGTCGCAGTGCCAAAACCCTGCCGACAATATAGTGTATTTGCTTGTATAGGGCCATGTGGTTTTATACTTTTATTATGTGAAATTAAGTTTGTTTTTGGGCAAAATAAAAATTTTAACCCCTTAATACACCCCTTAAAATAACATTTTTTTCTTAATTATAATATTATTATCAATTTAACGTCTACACCGAATTAAATACACCCTTCAATAAATAAGTCACTATCTGCAAACTAGTGTTTCATAAAATTTGTAAATCCGGTCCTGTCGGGCCGATTTCATTAAAATTGTGGGGACACTTTTTACTCACTACCAGAGGGTTAAATTTCAATTTTGAAACGATTCGGAGAATTTTTTCGGTATTTTGGGGCCCAAAAACAGTTTTCAACCCCTAAAAACTACCCTTAAAATAGCCCGACTAGGCCCATTTTAAATAGGCTTCTTGCGGTGATGGGTTTCAACACGTGGCCCAAATTTCGTTGAAATCAATTTAATTCTTCCGAAAGTTATCGCGCGTACACACACACACACACACATATATATATATATATATATATATATATATATATATATATATATATATATATATATATATATATATATATATATATACATATATATATAAACATTTTTAAAAATGGGCCAAAGTGTTTAGGAGGTTATGAAACGTCGAGAAATTTTGATCCGACCCCTAGGTCCCGCCATCCGACCGACGCCAATAGTGTATGTTGCCATATGGCAAATACACTAATTATGATTTTAACCAGAACAAATTTACGCCATATTGTGGATATTATTTAACATTTGTTAATGATACGCCAATAGAATCAATTTATTGATCGGGTGCCGTTGCCAACTGAAACACTCGATAACTTTTACAAACAATAATCACAGTTTAAAGTCCTGTATTCCGTTTTACTGCATTGTTATTTCTACGTCTCGTTCGTTTATGGTATATATAAAAATAACTAATTGTATATTTGTTAACACAAAACATTATATTGCGCATATATCAATACAATGCACATTATACATTACATGAAGCATGCTGTTTTAAATTTTCGACTTAAAATTGTATATACAGTACAAGCTCGATATAACAAAGTGGAAGGGAATTAGAAAATATTCGTTATAACAAGTAATTAGTTATAATGAAGTTTGTTATATAGAGGTTAGGTTGGTATAAGATTCGTTTTAACAAAAACTTATCTTTAAATTTTAAAATTGTGGCTAATGTACTTGCGAGAATTTCAAACTCTTTAGCGATGTCTATTTTTTTAATTTTTTCTTTGTAGGATTATCGTCTACAGACTTAATGATCTTTCGTTTCTCTGGGACGGATAAGGGACACCTTGTGCGTTTCTCAGCCGCTGCTAGTTTAAATTTACTGACAACAGTTACCAATTTCAGTGTTTACATTACTTTACATCAAACAATAATGATTGTCTTACGATAAATTCAACGTGTTGCAGCGACTACATGTTTTTTTTTACTTTATAATACGTGCATTATATACATTTGTAAATTTATGTAGTTAAATTTATTGATACTTTTTTTTCTTTCAAATATCCTGTCAGACCGCAACCAGCATTACATGTTTATTACTAGCTGCGATCTGACAGAGATATCATTTAATAATTATATAATTTATTCATAACAGGACGATGCGAACCTCGTCTATAAATACAGGCCAATTGCCGTTTCTCGGGGAGAAATTAGCCGTCCGCGTTCCTGTCGATACGTTTTATTTTGTTGTCATTTAAATATATTTTGTTTTATTAAAACGCTTCTGTTTTTTTTTTCTTACTTTTTTTAATTGGAAATTATTCGAGTAAAATCTCCATAAAGATCTAACCAGTTTCACTGGTATTGTTAACAGTGTGTGTGCGTTTCTTTTGCAAAATCTAAACTCTGTTATACCACCTTTTTATTATAAGAAACCACACTACGTTACAGTTTGGTAGCAGAGCGTAGTTGGAATTTTGCTTCGATAATTTTCTTTTTTCCATTTTCAAATAATTAGTAAATGCAGTATTTTTTTCTATTGAAATAATTTATTGCTTAAAAAAAATTTTTTTTACAAATCGTAATCTTACAATTATTAATAAATTCTTATATTATGCAACCGGTTGTCTATATTGCAAAGTTGCGTAATCTTATAATTTAGTTGAATTATTCGTACAATATTCTGTTTTATTAAACGGTATTTAAGATTTTTTTTCCATATTTTATATTTCCCTTCCTCAAGTCGGCATTTTCTCGCAGTATAAATATAAGTGTTAAAAGTGAATAATAGGAAATAATTATAAATAAATAATCACATCATGCCAACGAATACAAGATCACAAGCCAACATCTCGGACAATGAAGAAGCATCGGTTCATTCAGCCCATCAACCACAACGACCTACAGCATCTGGATCTGGAAATCTGGATCAGCCGTCAGCTATCGCTCAAGCAACCGCCGTTCATATGCAGATGACTGCCGGAATCCACGATCAAATCGCTCAACTCGCACAGTGGTCCGAGAATCTATCTAAACATCTAATTAAATCAGATACAGAATTCAAACATGATCTTACGAATTTCATTACGAAGATTTCTATATGTACCGGCAGTGATCCAGAAAAACTGGTGACGTTTATAGAAGATGTTCAAGACTTAATTGATATGAAAATTCGTCCGGAACCTGCTATTCTGTCTTCACTTTTAAGCCGCCTCCAAGGAGACCTGTTGACTTGGTGGCCTGAAGCTGTCACTACATTTCCAGATTGGATTCAATTGAAACTTCAAATGCTAAATAAATTTCTTTCGCCAATGATCAAAATGCAACTAACCAACGCATTGGTGAGAAGATTTCATCACTCTGAAGAATCGTTTAGCGATTTTATCCGGGACATACTTCGCAAAGCAAAAGCACTGAATGCTGAAATATCAGAAGCTGAGCTTATATGTCAAATTTGGTCTCATGTTAACTCTGAAACACTGATTGCATTAAAGAATACTCCAATGCCAAGAAGCTTCACCGAGTTGAAAGAATTATCTCACCGAATGAATCAGACAGATTTATTAATTCAATTGGCCAAACAGCGTGAGCAGGGTTCTTCATCAAGCACACTCACTACATTTAACGCTAATTGTGCCTACTGCAAGCTTCCAGGACATCATATTTCTGTCTGCCGACGTCGTCAGAAAGCTAATAGCCAACAGTCATCCAGTCAGTCGCCTTCAAAAAACTGTTAGCGATGCGATCCCGGGATGATCGCAATAATCTATATACGTCAACGCAGCAAGTCATACTACCTATTATTGAAATAAAAATAAAAAACTACTTACCGTACAAAGCTCTCTTGGACTCTGGAGCAAGTTCTAACTTTTGTGATGAACAAGTATACAACAGTATTCTTTATTCCGGTCTGGGGCGCTCTACTTTGACCAGCTCCATGGTTCGCCTCCCGGATAATCGTTTCGTCTCTATTAGCAACGAACTCTCCGTCATCATTAAAATTTATAAATATACCTGGAAATAAAAATTTTCTGTCGTTCCTAACCTGGTGTTTCCTTTTATCATTGGAGTTAAGTCCTTACAAGATATGAACGCTATATTAAATCTATCAGAATCGTACCTTACCTTCAAATTTAGTCCTAACGTTCACGTTTCCTTTCTTCGTCGAACGGAAGATACGAAGATAACATTAAGCTCCATGGTTGAATGTCAATATCAATTAACAGAGAATCAAGAAGGCCATCTTCAACAGCTCATGCATAAATATCAAGAGACTCTCACCTGTGAACTGGGTCGAGTAAAAAATTATACTTACCACATTCGACTCCGAGATCCGACTCCGGTCCATCAATCTCCATACTCGCTAACTCCGCCGAAGGCCGCTGCCATGAAAACTCACATCGACAAACTTCTACAGCTTCGAGTCATAGAACCAAGCCATTCACCGTACTCAAGCCCATGCCTTTTAATTCCTAAAAAGGACGGAACTCAAAGGCTTGTAATAGACTATCGGCGAGTAAATCAACGAGTTCTTTATGACGCTTATCCGGTGCCGAAACCAGAGTCAATTTTCCAATGTCTTCATGGTTCCACAATATTTTCAAAATTAGATCTTAATATGGCTTTTCATCAACTTCCATTAACAGGAGATTCCAAGCAAGTCACTGCGTTTTCAACAACTTTCGGATCTTATCAATACAATTATCTTCCGTTTGGACTCTCGGACTCACCTGCAGCTTTGAACCGAATTATGAATTTGATTTTTGGAGATCTCCACTACAGATTTGTCATAACTTATTTTGACGATCTCTTGATATATTCTAAAAGTGTCGACGATCACATGAATCATCTTCAAGAAGTCTTCTCCCGACTCCATCAAGCTGGATTCACCGTCAATCCTGAAAAGGCATACCTTTGTAGGTCCAGACTTAAATGTCTTGGATTTATGATTTCCGCTGAAGGATGCCAAGTCGATCCTGAAAAAATCAGAGCCATCTAGGATTTGCCAACGCCCACTAATCTGAAACAGATCAAGACCTTCTTAGGCATGACTGCCTATTTCTCAAGATTTATTGAGAACTTCAGTGCACTAGCAGCTCCTCTAAATCATCTGAAGCGTAAAAAGGTCAAGTTTGAAATGGGCAAGGACCAGCTTGATGCTTTTCAAAAACTTAAACAAGCCTTATCAACTACGCCTGTGCTTAAGTATCCGGACTTCAAGCGACCATTCATTGTCCGCAGCGACTCTTCAGACTTAGCGCTCGGAGCTGTACTCTTACAAGAGTTTGAAGATGGTACACACCCTATTTCATATGCCTCCCGTAAACTCTCTAATACCGAGAAGCGGTATCCTATTATGGAGAGAGAGGCACTCGCAATTATCTTCGCGCTGGACAAGTTTGAAGACTATCTACAAGGCCAGGAATTCGCATTACAAGTTGATAACGAAGCATTAACCTGGATGATTCGACATCCCAAACAACTAGGCAAGATTGGGCGATGGGTCCTTAAGTTATCCAAATTCAAGTTTCAAGTTCAACACATCCGAGGTCCCTTAAACTCTGTCGCCGACGCACTCAGTCGCCTATACGAATCGTCTCCAGATCCCGACTCAAAAGAAATAGAATCTGACCTGAATGCACTGCACGAAATTCCACAAAGTTTTCTTACCTTGAAGAAACATCAGGAAACCGACGCCGAGACACGCCTCATCTTGGAACGCCTGCAAAGTGGCCAAGATGTGACAGGGTATGTTCAACGTGATGGCCTCCTGTTGCGACTTGTGGGGAAGAATCGTTTGAGAAGAGTAGTTGTTCCATCTTCAGTTCGGAATATGATTCTATACTATTTTCATGATTTAGACGCATCACATCCTGGAATAACAAAAATCTATAGGTCTATAGCTCGTCGATTTTGGTGGTCAGGAATGTATAAGGACATCCATCAATACGTCAGGTCCTGTGAAACTTGTCAACGTATCAAACCTGCCAATACTCGTCTTGGAGCTCCAATGGTTTCAACACCTCCAACAGCCGTCTACTCGAGGGTGTACATTGATTTTTGCGGTCCGTTGATCCCATCAGCCACAGGAAACCGTTATGTGCTAGTAATTCTTGACGGATTCTCTAAGTGGATAGAGGCTATCCCTTGTCGTCGAGCTACAGCTGCAGTTACCACCAAGAAGCTGATAGACCTATGGTGTACCTACGGACCTCCCAAGTCGCTTGTATCGGACAATGCCACCGTCTTCCGCAGCGATCTCTTCAAGCGAATGACATTGGCGTGGGGAATAAAACACATCTTCACCCCACCATACCAACCGTCTTCGAATGCTGTGGAACGCTCTATGCGCGATTTGAAAAATTCGTTGTCAATAATGATACGCACTTGCGCGCAAAACAACCACAAAAATTGGGATAAATTTTTGAAACTATTTACTTATTCCCATAACGGCAATGTATCCGAAGCGACAAATCAAACTCCGGCCAATGTTTTTCTAGGTCGTGAAATACCGCGCTCCTTGGACCATCAATGGGAATTGGAGAAGTATATCGATCCGGTTGTCATTTCTACTCCAGCTGAAGTCGAACGAAAACTTCAACAGGCGAACAGAAGAGTTAAGACTTTGTACGACCTACGGCAACCTGCAGGTCATCAACTACATGTCGGCCAGCTCGTAGTCCAACGTCTTCACCACATAGTTCGACCTGGTACTCCGGAAGCACAAAAATTCGTTCCTGCGTGGAGTGAGCCGAGACGGATCATTCGATTTACAACTCCAACCTCCTGCATTGTAGCCAACGATGAAGACCCCACCAGACAACACCGAGCACATGTCAGTCAACTGAAGCCATTCGTTCAACGGGAAGAAGCCGCTAACGCGCTTCTTTTCACCGGGGGATAATGCAGCGACTACATGTTTTTTTTACTTTATAATACGTGCATTATATACATTTGTAAATTTATGTAGTTAAATTTATTGATACTTTTTTTTCTTTCAAATATCCTGTCAGACCGCAACCAGCATTACATGTTTATTACTAGCTGCGATCTGACAGAGATATCATTTAATAATTATATAATTTATTCATAACAGGACGATGCGAACCTCGTCTATAAATACAGGCCAATTGCCGTTTCTCGGGGAGAAATTAGCCGTCCGCGTTCCTGTCGATACGTTTTATTTTGTTGTCATTTAAATATATTTTGTTTTATTAAAACGCTTCTGTTTTTTTTTTCTTACTTTTTTTAATTGGAAATTATTCGAGTAAAATCTCCATAAAGATCTAACCAGTTTCACTGGTATTGTTAACAGTGTGTGTGCGTTTCTTTTGCAAAATCTAAACTCTGTTATACCACCTTTTTATTATAAGAAACCACACTACGTTACAGTGTCTGAACCTGTCGAGATATGAATTGTTGTTGTTATTGTAGAATTGTGTGTGATTGTTGGTTATGTTGGTTATGCAAAGGTTATAAGTTGACAAAAATCGTTAAATAGAGGTAAATTATACTTTCTTTTTATATTCTACAAAGACTGAAAGTTCGTTATAAAAAGGTTTTTGACAAAAGTATTCGTAACGTAAAGGTATATTTTGCATTAACTCTTATCATTTATGCCTCATGTTACAGATATGTTATATGAGTAAAAATAAAAATAATGAGTTATCAGTTTACTTAATTTTTTGTGGATACTCAAGTTTAAAACATGCGATCATTAAATGAGAGAATTTGAATTCACAAAATATTTTTTCATATCGATCTTGTTTTTTAACAATTTAATGTACGATGTGAACTTATCGCCATTTTATTGAACGATTGACTGTAAATATAAAACTTGTCAAAATGTAATTTTTATAAAGAAAAAATTGTTTAAAAATGCAACACTGTTGAAGCGCAAACATAATACAAGAAACGACGTTATGAGTGTACCATTTGAAAGTTTAAGAATTCAAACAATCGTGCTTGCATAGCTCGCAGGAAATTGTATGGGCATAAATTTTACTTTATACACGAGGAGTTTATTTTATTTTAAGTATTTCTCTATTCATTCTTTAGACATAAATTTCATCCTTAATGCTCTTTGTTTCTTTTAAACTTTGTCGAAACACAGAAGTGAGATATATACCTGCGCTTTCCTGCCCTGCTAACGATATATTTCATTTTATAGACGACTGTATTTTTTGCACATTTTTTTTATTTACTATTTATAATTTTCATTTTAAGGAAATATGAAGAATGAAATAGTCAAGCAAGAAAATGTTACTTACTTTTTCCTCCTTTTATTAATTACAATTCCAGTTCGATAAAGATTCATTAGAATTGTTTTTTTTTTTTATAAAAGAAAATAGCGGAGTATGCATGCTTATAGAAGATTCAATGAAATTTATTAACAATAACAAAAAAAAAACTAAAAATTCAGCTGATACTATTCTGTTTTTTTTTTTTTAATTAGAAGGACTTAATTAGAACGACAACGATATTGGAACTCTTCGAAACATTTTCTTATTGTGTAAAAAGCATAAGATATTTTTTTACACTACCTCCTATAAAACAATTGCTATACAGACATGTACAGTGATCCATTACGCACTAGTGCTACAAAGTAAAACAAAACTGGTCGCACTAAATCAATTCCATGGTAAATCATTGTCAGTTTTTTTATAACCTAGTATAAGAAGTGACGTTTGTTCAAAAGTGGTGTCAATTTTTTTTTGAAGTGAAAAACAGTTATTTTATAGGAGGTACTTGTATTATAGGCATGTGTCTCACACGGATCGTAATATACAATTATATTATAATGGTATATTACGATTCGTGTGACTGTTAATAGTAAGGACCGTATGAATCCCTGGTTCTTACACTCAATATTTTTGAAACAGATGGCATCAATGAATATTTTTGTATTAATATCAACGAACTTTTTGCTAATATATATGTAATAATCTTTATATTAATAAATGTTAGTTAATTTTTAAAACTTTTAAAGTTTTTGTGGGAGAAAGAAAAGTTTGTGTTTTGCGTGAAAGGCGAACATGAAAGAAAGGTATTATCTGAACTTTATAAGTGCATACCTACAATGGCAGTGAAATGGAATAGGGACATTATTATCATCATGGTTAGTTAAGTTTCATTTTAAAAGTTCTCTTGTAAGTAATTATTGCTTTCCACTCGAAGAATTATATTTTATACTTTGTTTTGATGTTAATAAAGAAAACTCATTTTAATAACATGAAAGTGGATACAAAAGAGATGCCAAGAAGGATTTATACTTTGCAATATTTAATAATTTGTATTTTAATTTTGAAGTACAATATTAAAAAGTTTGCTTCCCACACGGCATACTTATTTATCTTCTCCTTAACCCATTTTTTACTTTTTATTAATCTACTCACGAGCTCCATTGCAATATCCTATATTATATTTATTTTTTTGATCTATTGAATATTACAATAATTTGAACACCGCTCTTTTTTCTTACAAGGTGTGACCAAGTGGAGCTCTTATTGTCAGCGTTATTCAATCCTATTCTCTATTTGGTCTGTAATTTTCGTGGTAATCTCAAAACGCGATTTTTAAACGTTCTCTTCTTCTGCTCTTCCAAAACGCAATACAGTCTTCTTATTGTACTGTATTGTGTGTTTGTCTCTCGCCTTTGGTCTCTAAAGATAGTCACAGATTTAGATAGGACTAGTTTTGTCTGTTCTAATAAAACGATATATGGAATGAATTTACATATTCGGCAAGGAGGACATTTAACATTAGGATAAAATGAACCAATCAAAATGCGTTATGACAAAAAATATCTAATACCAAGTCATAAGTCGATCAATTGCTGCAACTGATACAATTTTATTCCTGAAAGTGTTAAGACTATCGCGTCCAATCAATTTATAAACACTCATTTGGTCGATTTAATTGCTGAAATTGAATTATTATTATTAGGATATTCAATTTTTTTTATTTCCGATGGCGACTTAATCGTTTAGTTATTATGAACTGACTCGACAGTTCTTTTGTGTTAGTTATTCAATTCCTTTTGTAAATTCGGTTATTCACATAATCTTATCAGTATAAGCTTGCTTTTAACAAATGTATGTTCTAAGCACTGCGAGTGTCACTTAAATAAGATTTATTCTACTTTCGTGACATGTAAGTTAGTAAAATAAGTGTGTCAATAATAGGTTAATAAATGTACAATATTCGATACATCGTGTGACTCGCGGAGATTTTTATGTCATTCGTTCTGTGTTTAAGGTCGATTTTTATCGTTCCAGAGTTTAATAGCAGATCACAAAGTTTGAACATAAACTGAAGTTATTTTCTCGATAAGTAGAAGGCAGTCATCTAGAAAATCCCTCAGGAGTTTGAGGAGTGTAAAAGTTGGTGTACGAAGGGTGCGTGTGTGAGTTCCAGCCAATAACTCACTGAACTTGCGTCGCTTATTGGCAAAAATGTCACACTTTTTAGCTGGGATGTGACAAAGGTACATTATTAAGATTGTTTCGTTGACAATACTCTGCAAGATTCCTGTTGCAATATACTTTTACATAATGTTACATGCGGGATACTGGGAAAAATAAATAAACTGATTTGTCAGGATTATAGCTTTTGATCGTAAAATTTGCTCGAGTTTTTAAAAGAACATATTTATAGACTCATAACAAAATGCAGCATAATATGGGAAAATTAAAGGCAGCGCTGTTTTACAATGAAACCATCCCAAGGCTAGTAGAGTACTATAGGTTGGATGTAAGAGGTTTAAAAAAGTGGTCACGTCTGTGATTGATTGGATCGATTGCTTACGTAATTCGAAGCTCTTGACTTGACTTTTCAATTATGATGAACGTTTGACAGTTGAGAAAAAGGTCTCAAGACCTACTATTGCCGCCCTTTGTCCCGTCACATTATTCAACAGTGTTATTCTACAAATCTTGTAGTTATATCACATGTTAAAATTTAATCCTTTTTATTTGTGTACATCATTCTACGTTTCTAAATAAATAACGTAAACCAACTTAGGCATTCTTATAATAGTCTTTCTCTTAATTATTGTAAACTTTGTAAAAAATGAATAACTTTTAAAACCAATAATTCTCTTTGATCGCTTATAATAATGTGGAAAAAATCATTCGCGCTTGCTTATTATAACTAAAGTTTTGGCTTTTTCACGTGAAGCCTATCCTAATACAACTACATATATTATATACAAACACAGCTGGTCTGTTAACTGTCATTCGGTGCGCTAGGCTCCTAAGCTGCAATCATTGAGCATAAATAGAAAACCGATATTGCTTTAAATGTGATGGAAGGGTGAAATATAATCAATTTTGATTGACAGACCATAGTGTGCCTCGTTCCCATAATGCCATTATTACATTTAGATTTGTTTTAGTACATAATAAACTTCCAAAAAAATTTACAGAAGTAACTTTGTTCCGTTGAATAGTGGTGGGGGATCATGTAATCCAGTGGACTGCGAATTGATATTTCGTTGATGATAAAGTATGAATGGTCTCCCAACTGACGTCATTCATTAAAGAGTTTTTCTATAGACCTTAGATTCTAGCTTTCAAAAACTGTGGGACGTGAAATGTGAACCAATAAAATAGAATAGGTTCACATTTTGAAAATTTCATATAATACACTTTTATTATCAAATATTAATTTTAGAGTTCTTCTGAAATGATATTTGTATATTTTTATACCAAAAAATATTTGTTTTTATTTCTTAGTACTACTTGTAACAATGTAGCATATAGTAGAATGTCTACGCAATAACCGTGTAACTATAAAGTATCTATTTCGGGACAACTGTCAAGGGACATCAAGCAGTATTTCTGTGTTTGAATATGTGTTGTTTACATATGTACGCGGATCGTGTTTACACATTGTAATGAGGTTTTTGCGTGCGCCCACTTATGTATACAATATAGAAAGATTCAAAACCTTATTGTCAAATTGCGAACTGACACTAGTTCGCGTTGCCAGTGTATTGTGAAAATGGACCAAGAGCCGAGAAATTAAAAACATGTCAATTTGTTTGTCATTCATGTTGTAATGTTCCTTTCAATTTAATTATGCGTGTCATTAAAATGGACCACTTACAACACACCTCAACATCTTTTGTAGTGAGGTGCGTTTATAACACCCATTTAATAACAATAATAAAGTGGGTGCGCGTTTGAAGTTATACTTCTAAAAGCTAACTTTTAATGTATCTACATGCAAGTACTTTATTAAAATAAAAATCTCAAATAGTGACAGAATAATGCTTACAAAAATTAACTTCAAATATATGAAAACTTTTTCTAAATTTATTCCAAAACCCACCCATTTTTCAACCTTACTCGCTTTTTCGAACCACTCTTTTTTCACCCCTCACACTTTTCTCAAACTCCACCCTTTTTTTCAAACCCCACCTTTTTTTTAATCCTACTGTTTTTTAAACCGCGCCCATTTTTTCAAACTGCACTCTATTTTTCAACTTCACCCTTCATCTATGTATGTAGGTAATATTCTTTATTACCTCGTATCATCCAAAACGGCTGGATGGATTTCTAAAATTAAAATATTGTTGGACTTTTCTCGAGAACCCGTATCCCGGGTTCGACGATGGCGGATTTTAGATACCATAATGTGTGGCTCGCAAAAAAAATGTTATTACTCGATCAAGTATAAATATATTGCAAAACTTCTTGGTTTCCGGGCTTGTACGTTGTGGTCCATTGGTATTTCTACCTGACGTTTCGTCTACAACTGCGGTAGACATTATCAAAGGCGATGTGGTAGCGGGCGAAGTGTCCTTCTCGGCTGCTCACAAGCAAGTGTGTCGACTACAAGAAGTTTTGCAACAACGCCAGCCGTGAAAGCCTACACAATTGGATATAAATATATTATTGCGTGGATAGCTTGGTTACTCATGAAACAATATACAATCATATTGAATAAAATGGCCATAACCAATAGGAATAACTGCATTTTAACGTTAACATTGAAATGAGTGTTTCATAGCAATAGCAAATTGAAGCTATATATTTATCTTACGCTGTGACGAAAATTGATAGAATAACTATCATTCGATATTGACGTCACGAACGCTGCATATTACTTTTATAAGTTAATTTTGTTCGGTTTGGTTATTACGTAGGTAGCTTAGGTTTGTGTTCCTAGCTTTTAATGATTTTTTGATCTAAAATATTTAGTTTCTTTATATACTCAAACACCCTATGTTATTTTTATGGACCAAAAATAAATTCTACACCTTGTATATTTATTTATAGTCTGTTTCAAGTTTCCACTGTTTAAGTTGTTCGAATAACTTCTCGTATCTAATAGCTGTCTTGCGAGGAAAACTTATAAATGACACTCGACATTATAAACTTTTATACCTAATATAATTTTGATAAAGTTTTAACATATTGCATTTTAAACGTAATTTTACTGAAATTTCGTTAATATTTCTAATGAACCCTGCGTATTACCAAAGGTGCAGGTGCATCAAAATACTTTTGTCGCATAACTTTCACTGGCTGTTATATATATTTGACAGTGATAATGATTTATTGTGCATAACAAAATGTAAATAAAGAAAATGCCTTATTATTACGACATTAATAACTTACAAGTGTTGTATTGACTGAATTCACCATAACGCAGATGCGCTAAAAGTGCGTACGGAGTTTAACTAGCTACACATAAAATTGTACACCTACTTTGCTCAGTCCGCAACTTGCAAATAAACAGATTCAAAAAAGATTTATCTGAAAAGTGAGATCGAATTTTTAACTGCAAGTGTCAAAATGTATTAAATAGTTCGTACTTTGTGTACATCTATTGAAATTTAATTTGCATTTGTATTTTGTCAATTTTTAATGAACACCCTTTGCTACAATGCTATATTTAAAAAAAAAACTATCGTAGCAGACTGAGTTATCAGTTGCTCTACAGTGACATATCCAAACAGTCAATTTTTATCATTTTTAAAGCATATTTCTAACATTTTATCACATCCAGGGAGACGCAATTTTTATCTTAGGTAACGCTAGACATAAACCTTCACTATAGTGAGAGTTATCAGCGAAGAAATTATTTCCATTCATTTATTTATTAATAACCGGTCTCTTGTAACTACAATGCATGAACTTGGGGTGGCATTGTGTCAACGTGTATAGCTTTAGTGCCTAGTCGACTTTAGTTTTGACAAAATTATAATACGCGATATTAGTGCATGTTATCGCTAGACGTCGGGCATAGTGTCTTTTGAGAATTAGACTAAAATTTAAAACAAAAATCGCTTTTTCAGATTGAGTAGTACATTTTTCTAAGGGCAACAGCTAAAGCTATTTGGAACTAACGCCAATTAATATTTTTAATTTATTATTTTTTATTAAAAAACAAAAATTCAAATTATACTTTTACCAATTCACAGATTGGAACCTGGGAACTGCGGGTTTGTAAAACGTTGTATAAACAAAGGCATCGCTACACGCTCGGATATCATTAGGCCCCCGTGGATCAATAAACGATATTATAATTAATGTTTAGAATGCGCGGTAAATTTAGTAATATTTTATTTTATTGATATTTTCTAAGACAAACATTGATCACTTAAGTTCTCCGCACGCAGGTCGACTGTGTAGCAATTTGAGTTTCAAACCGATTTGCGACGCAACTGTTCTACAATCGGTTTGTAATCGATTAACGTTCTTAGTCCGCACACGAATCGCGACTGAATCTAATTCAGTCGTATACTGTTTTATAAGGACGTGGAATCACAAGTAGGTATCCTTGAAATTATGTAGTTATACGTGGCAACATGTCAAATGGCGGTAGTTCAGATGAAGAAGATACGGTTGATTTTTATTAATATCGAAGGCTGCAATGAACAGTACATCAAAGAAAATATTGGCGCCATCTCTATATCGAGATAAATATCAATTGCAGACTGTTTGTAGCAGCAGAAGAATTGAATCAAACAGATAACAAGTTTATAGCATCTTACAGAATGTGGCTACAGCATGTACCCATGCAACTCAAATTGCTTCTCGACCTGCAAACACGGTTGCACACAACCAGCTTGAAGCTAGTTTCAAATCGGTTGAACCAAGTGTGGCTACCTATTCTCTAACGTACGAAAGAACACAGAACAGTTCAATCGCAAACCAATATTTGAAACTCAAATTGCAGAACAGTCCACCCGTACGTGGATAGGCTTCTTGTTCCTTCTTCTTTACGATTTAAAATAAGGTAACCGCACTGACAGGTATTTTGTGTGTTATAGGTAAGTTACCTGTATTTGTAAGTATAGTCAAGATAAATCAGTTTGTTGTATAATATTATAAAATATGAAGTACGCGTCAGAGCTTACGACATCTGTACTATGCAGAAACAACGAGAATTACATTTTAGTTTCGTCAACTCGTGTTCTTTTTGCGTCCGTTTGCTTCTCTCCGTGTAATATAAGTCCTTTTTATTTTATATATATTGTGACAAACTGTCAGACTTTTGGCATTCTTCCACATCCAGCCTCTTCCCTCTTTTCTTACTTAAAGAGAAACATATTACTTCGTGCACTCTTGATACTATATTTTGCAGCTTTATTCTATAAAAAACAGAACTGTGGGATATATATAATATACTATACAGAAAAGTACATATTATAGAAATATATGCCTATAGTAACCAATTGTTTCTTGAGAAGATTTGATATCAAAAGTGGAAGAAATGCATATTGACACCTGTCAATTCATATTCACTTTTAATCTTGTCTGTTTTAGTTGCCGTTTTTTAAAGATATTTAGTAGTTGTGATTTTTGATTTTCATTATCTAAATTATAATTTGTAAATATAATCGTTAGAGCTCGTTCACCCTAGTTGGATGCCGGAACGATTTTTTATCGAGACCCCTTGTGATTTATAACTTCAAGTTCAAATGTATCCGACACGATTAAATTTTGTCTTTGGCACGTTCTTCCGGGCGGTTTGTGCCACCTAACGCCCGGCATAAAATCGGGTCAACCATATTGGAATTGTGTGTGGACTCTTCACAATGACAACGCCTACTATGCTGATTTCTTCTGCTTATATAAATTTAAATGACAGCTGACACAGCTATTAGTATTAGATTGCTAAAATCGAATTTCTCTTGATGTACTTTACGCACTAGTGCGAAAAAATATCATTTTACAACCACTATACATAGATATGAAAAGTACCTATTTTATAGGAGATCGTGCAAAAAATAATTTAATTAGTTGTTTATTATCTCATTGTCATTAATGTTTGTGATAAGAATCGATGTTAGGTTTTGAAGTCCAGTATAAAAATCGCACATAAAAGTATATTTTATACGTGTCGTCATATCGGAGAAAAGATAATATATTCAAAAATTGATTTCGTATTTTAAAGCCGATATGAAAACAGGTTTAATAAAATTATATTTCTTTTCACACGAGTTTTTCAATTTCAGATAAGTGTAGTGTTTCCAGTGCCTATCTTTTTGATCTAAAAATGAAAAATGTCTAAATATAGGCTTGATATAGAGTAATAACAAAGTGAGATACGCGCATTACGTGACCAGCAAACGTAATCAAAGACACACTGAACATGGCTGGAAACGCTAACGAATTAGCGACGTTCGACGATCAAAAAGCTCTACGTCCGGACTCGATTTCTACCAGTGCAGTGCAGCGACCGTGTTACTAGAAATGTAAGCAGGTTTACTTTTGATGTGAAACATCTAATGACGCGCTTGGATGGGAGTGAACACGTTTACATTGCACGTCGTTCAGATGAAACGTTGCGACGTGAAATTCGTTCGGCAAACCACCTCTTCCTTCCCTACTACACTATATACACGCTACATTACGCGCGTCTATGTGTCCACATTATACTCCAAAATATCTGTGTATTGGAATGAGTATAAATAAACGAAGCGTCGTTGCAGCTTGAACGTGTTTATTCATTTAAAAAAAATGGGTGACACTGTTAACTGTATTGTAGATAGAAATGTTTAATTTTAATAGAACTTTAAAATATAACTCTCTTGTATATCATTTCATAAAAATAATTATTTCAATATTAACATCTCTCTAATATTTGTTATACTTTTATTGTCATTTCGTTCAAGCAAAAGAAAAATATTTTAATATAAATAAATTCATATATTTCACATCTGACAGGCGTCCCACGACGGCTCACTTTTTTATATCCCTGTCTTAATACATTTTTGAAAATTTTATTTTATTCACGGTCGAATATTCAAGTTTATCTCGCTCAATTACGATCCTCTCTTTTTAGACAATGTTAATTTCAATCTGTACTTAATGAATTAAGTATTGTTTACGAACTCGTTGGCTCTTAGCGTTCTGGAGTCTTTTCACTTACTCATTGTTTTCATGTTCTCAAATAATTAATTTTTTATTGGGTAAGTACTTCAAAAATTCAGTGACAAATATAATGTCGGATGGATTTATTATTAAATATAATAGAAATTAATTTTAGAATCTATAAAGAAATGAAAAGATCTTTCAGTGTTTATAAATTAGAAGTAAAATTTGGCGCATGTGGTCTGATCGTTTGACTATACAAACATGTAAGTGCTTAAAATTTTTTTGTTAACCCTGCTAAATGATGTACCGTCACTGCTTCTGATGGACGTGGATGCATAGTTTTTTTTTTTTTTTGTAAACCGTACAATTTGATTTATGAAATATTTTTCTGTACGAGAAACTGATTTCAGTTTAATTAAAATTTAATTTAAATAACTTGATTAAGGGTCTCTGGTGTGCTCAATTTTTTATGATGCTGCTTTTCTCTTTTTTCCGTTTTAACCTGTAATAATTTCTACCGACAAACATACTAAAAATAAAATTATTAACTACTGTCATAGGTCAATCACAAAGTTTCATAGGCTTACTAAATTAATTGTCCAAAATTCACATTATAAAATATATCTGTTAATATAAAAATGATTTTTCGGGAAAAAGGACTTTATTTATAAGTAAAACACTTAATATTTTATTTTCAGCGACGTTTCGTTCCTTGTTTGGAACTTTATCAAGTTTTAATAAATGTAAATAAAATATTAAGTGTTTTACTTATAAATAAAGTCCTTTTTCCCGAAAAATCATTTTTATATTAATTACCAAGGACAAAAAAGAAATAAAGTCAATATATCTGTTAATTTTGAGAGATTATTATATTTTTCTAAATCTATTTCCAGGCTTGTAGGCTGTGGTCCATTGGTATTTCTACGTGACATTTCGTCCATAACGGCGGTAGGCATTATCAAAGGCGGTGTGGCAGCAGTCTAAGTGTCCTTTTAGGCCGCTAGCTCAAGAGTAAGTGTGTCTACGACTAGTGTTCTCCCTTTTTTATGCTCGACTGTCGTTCGCTCTTCTGTGAGCCGCCTGGAAGGACACTTCGAGCTGGCTGCCAGCGAAATTCTACGCTCCTGAATGTTTATAGCGTCAATGGCAACGCTTTCCCTAACTTTATCGCTGCCGACCCATATTATTTATGGAAAATACACTCTAAACTACAATTTGATGAAGTTTAACCCGTCTGCCTGCTAGTTGCACTAAAAGCGAAATGTTACGCTACTGAATGTTTATAGCGTTAGTTGGCGATGCTCCCGCTAACTTTTTCGCTGCCAACCCATATTATTTGTTGAAGATACAATATAAGCTACTATTTGATGCAGTTTCAACGCGTTGCCAAGGATAGTGCTAATACTGTAAAAAAATCGATTGCCAAGCCATATTTTTCGTGAAAGGCTTTAAGGACACTTCATTTGATATGGCGTTCATCTCGTTATGTGATACCAGGGGTTTTCATCGGTTGGCTCTCCTACTAAAAATGTGACAAGAAGAAAAATATGTTTAAAATTTAAAAGTTACCTTGTTGACTAACATCTGAAAGTTGCTTATAAGCGGTGTTCCAAAATCTTATACAAATAATATATCCATGTAAAATATTTTGGAACACCGCTTATAATAGTATTTTTTCGAAAATATACCATTAGTCTCAGTTTACAATAATTAATTCCAAGTAATCACGTTTTTTTTAAACCCAGTTCTTATTTTATCAGTACTTACTATACGATCAAAAAGCGTAACAGTTGAAAAATAATTATCCGTACAAAATGGAAACAAATTTTCAGCAAGAGTACAAAGGTGTCACATAAATTTACTTGCTGTCTTTAACCGCAAAACGAAAAATTTATTTCGTTTCGCTATACGGTCACATCCAAATTTTTTAACGTATTTAAGTTAACTACAATTTAAATATTTGGTTAAAAATTGCTTAACAAAATTCTAGATGACCCTAATTAGAGACCACTATAATATCTTAAATTAAAAAAAAAACACACACAACAATCTTTTTACCAGGGAAGAGAAATGAACCAATTTGAATAATTTCGACGTAATTCTGTACGATTTTTAATTAAATCGGTTCACTAGGTTAAATATCAAGAAAGAAATTGGTCAGTATAACATGTAAAATGTCTATTATAAAGAAAGCGAAAAAGGTGTATAAAATTTTCAGTATTTGAACCAAAGTTTTTACTGAATTTTCGTGAAGGATTCTGTTTTTTTTTATAAAAAGTTTCTTTGGTCCCAAATTTAATTTCAAATGAATGAATTGTAGATTACAGACGCTCAACATCTGAAGTCATCAGCGTCTATAAATTTAATTTGGAACATTCGGACATTAAGTATGCTTATATATGCGCGTACATATTTTTTTGTGTCTCAATCACTATAACAAGTTGTTTTTACGCAACAGTTTGTATGACAGCTTTCGCTTACGGCATAATAAAAGAACAGTTCGTGTCAAAATTGAATATACAGCCCAGCTTAAAACAGGTATACTTTTTCTTTATATGAAATTTGTTCTGAAACGCATAAAAATTTCTATTATTTTACAAAGAAAAAAACTGAAATATTTTTTTGTGCGGCCCCTAATAAAATATCTGATTTTCATACCTGTATAGCGGTATAGTCACAAAATGTTAGTTAGAACACTGTCCTTACTAAAATCATTCGTGTTTCTATTTTTAAAAGATAATCATTTTTATACTCACTATTAAACTCAATGCAAAAAAATCACGAAAATGCATCTACAGGACAAGGCTCCGAATCGGAAATACGGCATTAACACACGCACACATTTTTAAAAAAGAACCCCCACCAGTCTGCGAAACATGCAATCAACAATTAACCGTCGAACACATCCTAATAACATGCACAAAATATCAACAATATAGATTCAACTTACCAGAAAACAATCCAAGATACTTGAAGACGAAGAAACCGCGTATGCTATCTTTTCCTGGTTTTCTTTTAAGAGCGGTAGGACTAATTTTGACTAAACTGATACCTTAACTTAAAATGTTTGATTTTTAACATCTAGCAGCCATTCACTAGTGCTATATTGCTACTAATTAACATAATAATAATAATTTTATACTTATACGTACGTACAAAAAATATTTTAACAAAAATGTCAAAAAAGGATTATTTTTAGAATTCTGCTATTCTAAACCGAAAATTTACTCGCACTAATTAAATGTCTTGATCTAGTAGAACTGAAAGATATTCCTTGGTGCTAATATAGCAATGCACTTTATGTATCAAACTAACTAGCTATGTGCACAGCATAAGTGCAAAAATATGCGGAATAAATACGGCCAGTAAGTCTGCAATATTGGAAGTTTGAACCCTCGATAATAAATATCATGTATAATATTATTATAAAAAATGGTTAGACATAATTTTTGAAAATGTCTTCCGTAAGGCAAAGTAAGTATTAAAGTTCGTTGATAAGTTAATCTGGGCAATAAACCATCAACGTTTAAATAATGACAGCACTACAGTGTAGAGAAGAGATGGTGGTTAGTATAGGTATCGGGTATACGATGGTGAAGGTAGCGTGTGTAAAACCGGAAGCTAAAGAATTCCGGTCCGTAATAAGAACTCCTTGCTTTGAAAGCAAACTGGAAAAGATTCGCGTTAAATTTATCGTTATAGACTCTTTTTTTTGTACAATAAATTTTCACAAAAGTAGAATGCACTACGAATTTAATCTACTATTTTCAGAGGAATTCAATTTAAAAAGCTGAAGACCGACGCACGCTCGTCTTGCATTTTGTTTCTTATTTTGTTTTGTTTAATGAGAAATAATTTTAAACGTACTGCTCATGATTTGCAAGGACATTTCCGGTGGATTCTTCAAGTTATTTCCTTAGAATTAGAATATTTATTTCATTCAACTAAGCTTGCAGCATAAGAGTAGTCATTTAAAGAGTACCCATTCACAAAAAAATTCTATAATGAAATAAAAACTCGGGTCACAGTGCCAAAACCTTACCGATAATATAGTGTATTTGCTAATACAGGCAGTGTGGTTTTCAGTGTGGCTTTATTACCTGAACTTAAGTTTGTTTTTAAACAAAATAAAAATGTAACCCCTTAAAATAACATTACAATATTATTATCAACCGAACATCTACACCAAATTAAATACACTCTTCAGTAAACGAGTGTTTTTAGAAAATTTGCAAATCCGTTAAAACCAATTTTTTTGTAATTTTGGAGGTACTTTTTAATTGTTACTAAACGGTTTCACAATCGAAAACCGTTACCAAATTCGCTACAATAATTATATCGAATACATAGAATAAATTGTGTTGTCACTAACATCCTAACCACTCGTGGTACACTTTTTACCTGCGTCTGTACTATGAAGCACTGCATGCAGGTCTCTCTCGTGACTGATAATCGAAATAGAGAGCAAATGTGTTGTAGACTTGAAACATTCTTTCATTCACGCCTCCTATTATATTATCATGTATCATGCGAGATATAATTTCGAAAGAATCATTGGATTATTAAAATCATCGATTATTCCCAACTCTAAGCTGAAATTTCAGTTTGATAGATCGACGATCGCATTGAAAAAAATAGAAGAAATGAAATGTGTAACAGACGTAATGTTTTGCCTTAAAACGCTACGTCGTTCTTTTATGAGAGTTATCACAATCCATTAAACCCGACTGCAGTACTTATTTGTTTCGTGTTATTCTTTAAAAAGCCCTCGTTTTGTTAAAGGAAAAGCTTCGTGCGTGCGAGAGCTGAAACGAGCGGGGGCGGCACTTGTCCGTCGAGCGACGCGAGCATGATCACCGCTACTAACGAATGGGGGAGGGGTTGTAAGGGGAACGAACGCGTTGTACTGCCGCCACACCTGACTGTTTCGTGACCTATAAAGATACTTTACATCCCCGATAACAAATGGTTAAAAGAATATCGTCTACTGCAGGCTACTGGCTTTCGAATTCAACTAGATTGAATATTCTTATTACATAGAAAATAAGACGTGATAACATTTTTGACATATTGATTTTAACCCTCAAATGACCGCGCGTCTCGCCCGTTGCTTTACATTTTATCTTCCTTCTACATAAAGTGCTTATTACCTCTGTTGTTAAGCGTCTATAATTTACAATGTTTTTCTTCTCTCGTGTAGCCGGCGAGCTGAGTAATATAACTACTTTTACATTATACAGCTAAAAGACCGCGCACGCTACACCGGCGCGATCAGCAACTTTTAGTACAAGTTCCGTGTGCGGCAGACATTTTGCAGTTTTAAGTAGTCACTGTGTAGTTCGTTGAAAGAATTCTATTTTTGGACGACGTTGTGCAAAGAAGCTATATTAATTTATATTGATAAAAAATAAAAATCCCAAATAAACTGGCGAAATTTGGCTACATACAGTAGGTAATTTTATGATGGAGGTACGGATATCTTTATAAAACAAAACCTTTGTGCGCTCTGCTCGGCAAGACGTAATACTGTTGTCGCTTCCGTGTTTCATCTCTATTACGTGCAAAGCCGTGGGTAGCTGCTAGTAGTTGTTACACTTATAGGTCAATGAAATTTTGTTACGTTAATACTTTTTAATTTACAAACACGAAGAGAGCGAAGTCTGCAGCGTTACTTGTATAATACAAGAGCCTATTGTAGGGTTAACAAT
This sequence comes from Venustoraphidia nigricollis, assembly GCA_034508555.1. Lineage (NCBI taxonomy): Eukaryota > Metazoa > Arthropoda > Insecta > Raphidioptera > Raphidiidae > Venustoraphidia > Venustoraphidia nigricollis. Next base: position 1,514,897 of record JAVRKA010000062.1, read on the forward strand.
AATGCTATTCAAATAGTCACGTTATTTTCATGTCAGGGAGCCTGTTGACTGCGTGTATTTTATGAAAGCTATGTTTAATTCTGTATTGTTTATATATATGTATTTCGTGAGCAAATTTGCTGTAACGGAAATTAAGCAAAACTTGAAGAAAATTTAGTTATGATCAGTTTCGTTTATATTGTGTTATTTGTCAACAAAAACTGGATTTCAATATAAGCTATATTGGAATTAACTGTTTTAATGTATTGACTAATATGCACGTATTTCGTGAATGCTTTAGATAATACCCTATATTCATTTAGATGATCGATCCCTTAGATCGTAAAATGTTCTTAAATAAAAGTTTTGGATTTTTATTGTTATATGCTCTCATAAAACCTTTATGGAAAAGTAGTCAATGAATGGTTTAAAAATTAAATATGATTTTTACATACCTATAAATCTTTAATTTGCCATTCAGATAAACTTATAAATATAAAATAATTGTTTACTCGCGGCTGCACACACAATGTTTTATAGCTTGCTCGACAGCAACAACAGTAGTGCAGCCTTCCACGGTTCCACTGTTCTGTACTCTGGCCTTGCGAGACTGCGTCTCGCTCCATAGTAATTACAGCAGTTTTTTCATCGACTTAAGTTTCAAAATTGGTCTCCACGAAAAGTGCATTTAATATGATAATATATAGCCTATGTCCATTCTGAAGGTTCATTCTAAATAATGATGAAACAGTTTTTAAATCGGTTAGGTAGTTTCTGAGACTACCTCATACATCCAAACTTACAAAATTTATCTCTTTATAATATTAGTACTGATTATCGTACCTAATTGAGATTGTGCTTCAGAAATCGATGAAAAAAATATTAGTTTGTTTAAATAACAAAAACAGGAAAGGGACGCTGGGGGACACCTGACAAAAGCGAAGCGTCTATGTATTTAATGTTTGAAACAGCGCACTAGCTAAGCAAGCGTGTACTAAACGCCCGCACGCGAAGTTATAGTCACGCATGAGACGAGCGCACAACGCCCGAAAAAAGCTTCGCTTCAAAATACAATATGTTAACGTTGCTATTTGAATAACAAAGTTCAATACCGATCCCTCTCAACTGGTACATCGCCTGAAGGCATATCTACGTCGAAACGTTTGTTAACTTGTGTTGTGTACCTTTGCGCCGCACCTTCATAACTCTTGGTATTTACTTTCTGTTGAACGTGTTCAGCTGAAAAAAAAACGCGTCTGCTTCTTGTTTTACCACAGTGTTATTGTAAATATAGTTTAATTTGCGGAAAAATACAGACTGTTTCAAGCAATGGAATTTCGTTGCGTCAATTGTCCTCTCTAAAGTCTCTAGCTTTAATGAATAAGCTAGGATTATACCTACTGGATGTTATTGTAATAAAAAGTGTTAATCCAATACAGTAGAACTTAATTTGAAGTCGAAGGGATTGACCCTAAACTTCGAATTGACGAGATTTCAAATTATCGAATGGCAGCTAGATAGAGGAAAAACAAAAAGAAAGGGAAAAGAAAAAATATCTATCTTCCTATTTCTACGCGTAAAAAAATCATTGGTGTAGTTAAATACTATATTATTCCACAGGAGCCGAAAGTTGAATTTCTTGCACTGTGCGTCATGATACGCGAGGCGCAGTACAGAACTTTCGACTTTCTGCTTGTGTGGTGTACATACTATTTTTCTTCATACCCGCTCGAAAGTATGTACTTTCATCAACATATAAAAAAAACTAATTACTTCCAAGTGAGAAATTGTATACCTAATGACACATGGATCTAGTAATGTCCATGTAATAACATCAGCTGGCTACTACTGCCTGCTGACGAACACGTAACCTGGCAAACGGCAGTCTCACGTATTAGTGCGCATGACAAAACTATTTCGGCAGACGGTATGCGAGTAATTGCAACAATGCATAAATGTTAGACTTTCTGATTTAAAATCGAATCAGAAAGTACGTTCTTTCGGCATGACATCAAGAAAAAAAAATTTCAATCTCCTAAACCTTGAAAAATTAATTTTTTTGTCGACAGGCGCGCAAAAACAGTTTCTAGTATCGCTGATATGATTTTATTGGCTATAGTTTTTTCAGGTAAACAGTTATTAAAAAAAATATATTACATTGTGTTATCATTTAAACTTTTTTTTAATTTTAATGTGGTATTTAACACTTTTATTTGCATCGCAAAAATTATTATTAACCAATTTGGATTTTGATATAAATTTTTGTAGTTCTCTGAATGCATACGCAATTGTTTGAATGCTTTTGTATTGCATAATACCACGTATTCTGTTCCACGAATACCATAAAATATAACAACGACTACTTAAGCGATTTAATATTCATACAGGGGTTAAATTCAAACATATTTTGTATATATCTACAGGGGCGGATATTGTATTTATGTGTGCGCGTAAACATTATAACAAAAAATATATTTGTAGCAAAAACTCATAAGGAATTCTCACAATACGAGATTTAAATTTTTCGTTGCAAAATTATTATTGTAAACTATTGACGCTCAGTAACCAAGGCCAAGAAAATTATTAGTACACTAGCCACTACTCGTAGCTCCGCACACGGTTTAGAGGGAGATTGTAGATTATAGACGCTCAACAACTAAGGTCATCAGCGTGTATCGCACGCGATTGAGATGAAACATTGTTTTATAGCTTATCGACAGCGACAACAGTAGTGAAGCCATGGGCTCCACCATATTACGGTCTTGCTTCGCGGGGCTGCTTTCCTTACAGTATTTTTAAATGGCTGTCATTTTTCTATTAATATAATGTAGACAAGAACCACGGATATATCAACTTTTAAGAAAATGCCGTCCGATGGCACTAGTGTCCACGTTAATATTTAGTAGGACTACTTGGTTTATGGAAGCTCCCAAGGTGATTCTATTAGTGCAATAAATTATTAACAACTCATGGATACTCGACTACTTTTTAAATCTACAAATCAGTATCAAAATATTGCAACGACGCATTTCTAGGTTAGTTGAGCGTCTTTAATCTACAATCTCTCTCTTCATTTCTAGGTGAGGGTATGATATCTGTCAAGCAACGATTGAGACTCATAAATAGGCCATAAATACGTCTTACAAACACTATTAAGGTAGTTGTCGTGGTACAATATTGTCAAAAAGTTATAGATTATACGCGCCACAAAAGTATACTAGCTTGTAGCTAAGTGATCCATAATTTGTACGCAAGACTGTACCCGTGGAAACATAACCCATACAGTATTCATATGCATGTATACTTTTCTATAATTTGTTGAACTTTAAACCGTTATTTATAAATAATTAGACGGTCAAAAAAAATTCTTATTTTTTTTAAACTCATAACAAACGCATTGCAAGACTGTCAGTTTTTGGAAAGTTTCTGACAGTTAGTTATTTTTTTATAAATAAGAAACTGGTTCAGAGATCGTTTACAATCAATGTTAATTATGTAATTTTTAATTGAATTTATCTCGAATTATATACGGTCGATCGACTTCAAATTTTCAAGGTAATTGTATTATCATGTCCTTAATAAGTGTACAAAAATTAAGAATTTTCTGACGGTGTGCCTTAACCACGACAACTACCTTAACACGCACCTAGCCGGCTTTTATCTTTTTTTTTTCATCTAGACGATATTTTTGATAGAGTCGATAAAGTACTATACAATAAATGTAGAGGAATTGTATAGATTACAATTATTAAAGTTGACTCATGGAACTTCATTAGCTTCCTGTATGAATCCACCACTGTGCAGATATGTAAATAATGTTTACAAACACATGCATAATAAAAACAACCGTTGCGTATAATCAACTTTGATGTAATGTAAATATGTTTGCATTTATATATTTATTTTTAATTTATTGAAAAACTTTTGGATATGACGTACATTTTAAAAGTAAACATTTTGGTTTTGCAGTCAAATAAAAGCGAGTGCCCGTATGTTAAATGTTAAAATATTTACCCTATGGGAATGTTAAAATGTCTGCTGGAACCGAAGGGTGTGAACTGTCATCACCACATGACGCAATGCTCATCCTGTGTAAATAAATTAATGTTTATTGTTTTCACTGTGTATGCATTTTAAACGAATCAAAATAAAATACATTGTCAAGTTTCACGAAAAGGACGAATATGCTCAAAGTTTATCGAAGGAATCGATATTTTTTTTTAGGATTCCATCGCCAAATGACAAAACACAGAACCCTTATAATTTCGTCATGCCCATCCGTCTGTCTGTCCATATGTTACAGTCTTATAACCCCGCCATCCTTTCATTGATTCGGATGAAATTTTACAGGCAGGTGTCGTATGTGAACCACCTTACAATTTTGTAGTGAAATTTAAAAAAAAATATTTCACGGGTAGCATTCCATACATAGAACTGAGATATCAAATTTGAATGGGTTATCGTTGGACAGATCTTTAAAAATGCAATATATGTTCTTAGGTGATTTTTTTCGTAGGCGAATATTTCCCGAGATGTAAGCTCCTAAATTCGTTAGTATTGTACTCCCGCCCCTATAACTTTGCAACCATATGATTAAGAGATCTGCAAAAAAAATCATGAGAGTGGCACTTTATAAATATTTTCAACGAAAATTATTTTGGCATGTTAATACAGCTCTTGGTTTATGCAAATAGTAACTCATGAATACTCTACCTCTTTTTAATTAATTATCTACAAAACACTATCAACATATTGCAATGACGCATTTCTAGGTTAGGGTAGGATATTTGTCAAGCAAGGATGGCGATCGTAATTAACCAATAAATACGTCATACGAACACATCGAAATCCTATCATGTGTGTTCTCAACACGTGGTTGGTCAGTTTTTTAAATCTATGTTTCTCAGATTATTTACCTTTAAATTGATCAAGAAATTATATTTATTGTTTCAGGTATCATGGGTGCGACATCGCGACATTCATTTGTTGACAGTAGGTCGATCGACTTATACGTCTGATTTGAGATTTTCATGCATCCATCATCCACAGACAGAGGACTGGACGCTGCAGATCCGATACCCGCAGCGTCGTGACTCTGGTACTTACGAGTGTCAGATCAGTACCACTCCACCAATAGGACACTCCATGTTTTTATCAGTTGTCGGTAAGTTCATTATTATACATATACCAAATAAAGTACAATCAGGCCTCTACAACTCTCACTTCTTCAATTCAAAAGCTTGAGTAAATCGGTAAAAAAGTGAACATTAAAGATTCAGTAACAAACATTTTTTTTACAAATGTTAAGTAAATCTTACAGCAAACATTTATTTGACACTATGATAGCTATAGTTTATTACAATTGTTAAGAAACACTTATTGTTACAATGCCATATTGGAAAAAAATATTTTTCGAACAGTTATTATCAGGACTCAAACCCAGACTTTTCTACTATCGCGGCGGAATTAGAGTTGGATCGTTCCGTACTTGTATAGTTCCATGAACTATATATTTTGTCAGATACGTATCCGATCGTTCCGCCAAATTAATTTTAGTATACTCATATCATTCTTTTTTCTATCTGTCGCTACCGTGATTACCAACAAACGTGAATAAAAAAAAATCAACCACTGAACTATATTTTCTACTCCATAAAGTATGTGAATATCCCGGAATGGGCACCAGTCGATGAATATATATAAAATAATTTTTGATTGATGATTTCCTATTGTACTCTTATTTAAATGCCAATCATATCATTTTATTCTTTATTTTGTACAAAATGGTGAATTTGACTTTCATTAAAGTCGGTAAAACTAAATAGTCCCGCGGATACGACTCCGGAAACTAGTTCTTTTGAGCTCCGTAATCGTTACATGTTCAATCCGAAATTTAGCCGGAACTACCCAACTCTAGGCAGAATGAACTACCAATCAGTTTACAGTGACATTCCAAATAATCAATCTTTCTCACATCAAGCATATTGTAACATCATGCAAGAACTTATTTTTATCTTAGGTAACGCTAGACATGAATCTTCACAAATGTGAAAGTTTAATAATATTCTGTTTTATGGGTGAAGCAAAGGTGAAATTATTTTTATTCATTAATCAGTGCAAAGTCACGGAATATTTTTATATCATTAGGCCACTAAAAGCGGAAAAGATTAATTTTTTATTGGTTAACTAACACCTTCTTTCTTAAGACAAAATTAATAACAGTAGGTCGAAATTTAAACGAAATCAAACTTTTGTGTGTGTTTTTTTTGCCGGTTTTAGCGTATGGGAACAGGTCCCTGACTACTGATATAAAATTGAAAAAAAAAGTAGTGTCCAACGTTTTGATTTTTATGTTCTCTTCATTTACGTAGTTTTTAACAATCATTTTTTATATGTCTTTTCACTACATTTTTCTTGTGTTAAGTTTTTATGCGATCATACTTTGTTATAATTATTTTCTAGATAAAACAGAGAAAAAAATGATAAATGCGTTCTATTGCCGATAAAGAAAACGTGATAGACGAATGCATCTATTAATTATTATTAGATGTTTTTTTATTGACATTGGAATTTTGTCCTTCGATCTTGGTGTCACGCTAAATTTTAGTAATGCAATTTAAAAGTCGATTTTATATAAGCATCAGTATTCAGTAGTAGAATGCTCGCATCATCGCTGGCGATCCCGGTTCGATTTCCGACTGATGCAAATATAATTCTTAGATATTTTTGTAAGGAATGTTATATAGTGTGTTTGCAAGATTAAACAAGTAAAAAAAAGTTTGTACCTATATCGCATGCGCACGCGCAGTTTGCAAGCAATAACGGCAACCAATCCATTGTAGTATATTACTGTGATATATAAAGTCATAATAGTAAGAGTGAAATCTTTGTATATATTTCATGTCAAACATAAATTTTTATAGCCGGCAATGAAATATCAGATTTGAAGTGATAAAAGAAAGGAATTTAATGGAGCTCTGAACAGTAACAAAATAACGATTCTTTTTTATTCTATAAGGCATTATTATTACATTTTTGTTAACATTTCATAGATAGGTGCTATCTACGTTTAACTTCCAAATCGTAAACTGAAAATGACGGCTCTGTAATTAAATTTTGAAAGAAAATAGTAAAAGACTGGAAATCTCATATTAAAAAAATAATATAATTGTGATTATTAACAAAAGACAAATAAATAAAAACGCGTTATATTTGAAAACAAAATATTTCGTCCATAAATTGTGTTGGAATTTTAAATTTACTAATTAAACTTCTATACTTTCATGTGTTATTTGAAATTGCAAATTGTTAATTTGAAAGTGCAATTTTTGTTTTGATAAAAGTACTAGTTATTAGGGATTTAAAATCGAAATTAATGGGGGGAGTAGTGTCCCATTTTTTAACTGATTATTATTTTCAATCGTTTTTTTTTAATTTTTATTTATTTATATTTTTATACGTATATAGTCTGTTTTTAATTTTTTTAAATCTTTTTTTACATTGTTTTTTATTTATTTTTTAATTATCAGAAAATGGAAAACTAACCGGGGTGTGCATTTTTGATTTTGCGAACTATTATTACCTGCCCAGAATAAATTTCAAGATACAAGATAAAATGTGTGGAAACCGGTTGACCTGTTCACCAACCCTAAAACTTCCCGATGTGTGTTAAAATACGTTACAATACATTGATATACCATTGTGTTTATAATACCTACATTAAAAAGGGTTATGAAAAATAATTAAGAATTTTTGAGTCACAAGAGAGAAAAAAATATTTTTACTGAGTTTCATATTTAAGGGAACTTAAGTTTTAATGAGCTTTTTTGAACCGTGAAAAAATGTAATTTTTCTTTAAATATCTGAAACTATTTGACCAATTGACTCCAAAATCTAACCAGACCTATAAAGACTCAATAAAATTTTTCGAATGTCGCGAACTCGATCTACACGCATACGGTCCATCCAAAAATATTCAAAATAGCTTCCTAGAACCCCAAAACGAAGAGATCTGATGAGAACTCGATTTTCGAAAATCGAACCAAAATCAATTTTTTTGAAAATGTTTGATGGCGGGATGTTAAAAATTGGTAAATACAGTCTTCACTTAAAACAAAATTTGACGATAACGGCGTATTTTACTCTACGTAATAAATAAAAATAAAGTATAAAATTAATTAAACATTATTAATGATATCGTGTAGGAAATAAATTAACGCGTATTCAATTAGGTATCAAATGAAGTCTATTTAATTCAGCAATACAATCAATTTGAACTCCATCCTGTTTTAACACAGAACACTACTGCATCCGCGTACAATATTTACAACATCAATGTACGCAGCTTACATAACATAAACCATTATCCAATTCATTGAACAATACTGAATAACATTCGTTTACATTCGCTTAATGAAAAATAAGAAAGAACCGTAAAAATGCATTGTCTCTGACTTACTGAATGCTGACTACGTCAAGAGTATCTCTATTATCGGAAACAATTCCGGAGTTTTATGCAATACTATACTAACTGTTAAGGGTAAGCCTTAAATGCTGCGCCGTGCCTAGCGCATTGCAGATTATAACACAGATACGTGATGTGTCAAGGGCTTTACTTTATGACAGGAGACAAGCCACAAAATAGGGCTTGCCAATGTGCTTTTAGTCGTATACACTTAACTCAGCGTAAAACCACGGAATTATGTTCTTTTAAAATGTCTGTGGTCAACCCTTTAAAATTTATGCTTCGTGTAGTCCCAAGCTTTTGTTACTGTGTTAATTCCTATCAACTTAAAAAAAATACATAGATGTTGTCCTGCTGATTTCTTCAAATGTTTTTACATTAAAACCGTTTATAATAACATAAGTGATTTGAAAATTTGCTGCCCCGACAAGGTCGTATGTGCAATAGAAAACTTAATATACTGAAATAACAATTTGGTCTCATTTTTCACTGATTATTTAAATATATTAATGGGGAAAAAAAATTTATTCGTATTTTTTTCCTTTTTAAAAAAGTAAGAAAGTTATGGTTAATTAAAAATCTATCGAACAAGGCGTGACGTCTAGGTACAAGCAACAAGCAGACTAAGTAGACACATGACACTCAAGGTAGGGATGTGGAAAGTGTCAAAAAGTATCGATATATATCGTATCGATATTTTTTTCAAGTATCTATATCGGTACCGATATATTTTTTTAAAAATATCGATATATCGGTACAATTTTAAAGAGTACTTTGGCACTCGAAGAAATTTAGTATACATATTGGCTAGCTTAATATAATCTCAAATAGCAATCAACGGACATTATTTCTGATAAATCAAGTAATAGATAATTATCTGAAATCAAAAACGACGATAATTTTTTTTTTAATTTCCCGCTACGAAAATTGAAAATTTTCAAAAATTAGGAAGTTTTTGTTTATTAATCAAACGTCTAATACATTTAAGAGCAAATAATTTTAGAGATTAATCGAACAATTATAAAGCCAGGGATGGCGAACCTATGGCATGCGTGCCAGAAATGACATTCGACAGAAAATTGTTGGTACAGCATGAATTGAGGTGTAAATCGAAATAATTAAAAATATTCTATATGTTGTAGAAATGAAATGAAATATTGCAGGAATAGCTATTTTAACTGTTTATTATTCCGAAAATATCGAAAAATCCGGCGAAAAAGAAACGTGTTTTACATGTGCTTTATTCACTGTTGTTGTTTTTGGAACGCACTTAAAAGTATGTTCCAAAAACATAATGTGTAAAAACGCATTTCTTTTTCAGTGGAGTTTTTGATATTTTCGGAATAATTAACGTCAAACGGCCTTAAAGCCAATTCAGACTAGCCGTTCTCGGTTACGATTCACCGGTCCGGTTCGGTTTTTGATTAATCTAGGCTGCTCACACTATCCCGATTTGGTTCTACGAATATTCTCGGTGCGCATGCGCAATTTCGAAATATGATTTGACGTTTGATGTGTAGTTAAACGTCAACAAAAACAAGCTGGCTAGTCACGTGACTCCAGCAAGCGTTCTCATTGGCTACGGTTGCGAACGGTCCGGTTGAAATTAGAGCTGAACCTAAACGCTCGAACCGAACCGCAATCGGGAACGACTACGCCCTGATTGGTCGAGCTCCCAACCGGACCGGTGAATCGTAACCGAGAACGGCTAGTCTGAATTGGCTTTTAGTCAGTCGCGGTAGTACATACACATGTTGCTACTGGAAAAAAATATCGGTTTTCGATACTCGGAATTTTATATCGATATATCGAAATATTAAGTATTGCCCAAAAATATCGATATATCAAATAAAAAATATCAATATATCGATATTTTTTCGACATCCCTAACTCAAGGCTAGTAGATTACTAAGGTTGGGGGTAACATTTTGACGTGTAAACGTATATTTGCTTAAGTATACAGTAATAGCCGGTCGAACTTTATTGCGGTACAAAATACCGTCAGGTTTAAATCGCTAATAACTGCGAGACTAATAATGCGTTAACAACAGGTAGAGCATGTCTGTACGAGTTCGTCGTGCAGCATTGGTTTTATTTATGATGTCATTCAAGTGATTGTTCGCGATTGTGGCGAATTGGCGTTGTGTAATGTTATAATTTAGTGTAGCGTGAAAACGCGTCTAGCTAGGACCTTGATTGTAAAGAGCTCACTAAGCACTACTAAAATTCAAAGTGAGATAATAAAAATATCCGTCAGAATATGAGTCCCATATGAATGGGAAGTATTCTCGGAATTATAGAAAATACAAAACAGAAGAAAGCACGCGCCATGACGACTTTCCCTTTTTTGAAAGGAGTGAGTGGGCGAGACGGGAGAGAAGGCGGGGTAAACAGGTTTGTGGTGTCATATGAAACCTTTACCCCAACTTTCAAACCTTCATTATAACTAAAAAAAAAAAACAAGTACAGTGCTTCGAATGACGTAAGAAATCGATTCAACCAATCACAGCCATGACCGCATTTATAGCCTTTTACGTCCAGCCTATAGTACTCAACCAACCTTGGACACATGACACTTGCCTATCAAAGTAAATTCATTACTAAGCCACTGAATGTTTATAAACTTAATAATAATGACAGATGTAGATTTGCGAAGATACAGAGAGACCTTATGCGTTATGCAGTTATGGATACACTGTATCGCAGTCTTCTGACGCCATTTACGAAATTGACATATTTACGTTATTGGCAAAAAAAAACAGCACAAATGTAATATGCTTTTCCTGCTTAATAAGTTAATTCGTAGATATATTGAAATATATAATATATAAATATATAATAATACGATTTTGCAATTAGAAATTCCATTTTTCTAAACATTTTTTTTTTATAAAAAACGACACAATTGCTCCACATAAATTTTATATCATTTTATAGATAATTGGTTGCTCTACCGACATCAACAACTAAAAAATTTATTATTGCTTTTGTTTTTGTAAATTTATTAATTATTAAAATTATATAATATATAGATATAAGTACATTAAGACACAATACAGCAATGTTGCCAACTGACGGCTTTGATTTTGAAACAACGTCAATATGATTGACGGTCGGTAACTCTTTTGTTCAATTTCAAATCAACTCACGTATGTATCAATACTTTTCATATAGTGGCGCTTCAGCTCAACGTTTTTGATACTTGCGCCTCTATATGACAGTTTTAGAAAAATATTTTCTTGAACCGTCACTGAGCTTCGTAAAGTAATACAACAAAAAGAAGAAAGTTATAAAGAGTGTGAGAAATTAGAAACGAATTTTAGTGCGAATTATTCGCACAGGTACCGCTAATAAAATATAATTCAGATTAATGATTAATGATATAAAATGATTCAACACTTACATAATATAATGGTAAATCTGCAACTGTAGTCTGTAGGGAGAGGCACTTGAGGAATAAAATAAAAAAAATTGAGATGAAAGATCATATTGCCTGTAAATTCTTTTAAATTTTCTAATGCACAGATTTTATATTTTAACAGAATTGAAAATGACATATCAGATTTAAATTAAAAAAAAAAACATTACTGAAATAATATAACTTGACAGCTCACACTACTGTATATTTAAAAAATTTGTCGAAACTTTCCAAATTATGCGTTGTGAATCGACAAATACATTAATTATTTTTGTTCGTTGTTTCCGTATAATTTACAGGATTAACTCCGTTGTTTGTGTCAAGAATAATTATTGTTTTTACATGCGAACAAAAAGTAATATAATACTTGAAAGTTAAATTATAAATTAAATTAATCAAAATAAAATTAATCTTGCTGGTTAGCACGCTGAAGCTGTTATATTTCGCGGTTGAAATATTAAAACAGTTTTTGCCAATCTTTATTTAAAGCGGGGTGGAGGGAAGGGCAATGTCGCCGGTCGTATCTTACGCACGACGTAATATCGAAACTACAGGCGTCCAAACGTACAAATAAACAGCAAGGAGACTTGCTAATAATCTTTTCAAAAGTTTTACTATACGAGGTGTTGTCAAAATAATTCGTATTTACCTAGTCATTTGCTTCTATTTGTTTGTTGGCACAGATTAGAACCAATTTTGACGATGTTTGAAATAAGCGTTGTTTAAACTGAAGCTAATCGCAGGCGCGGAATTTTTTTGGGGGAACTTAATATTTTTCTTTTACTTATATTTTGATATCTAAAATTGAAATGGCTTTTCTTTCTCAAATTGAATTTATTCTGTTTTAAGGGCTCTAAAGTCTTTCGCTAGGGGACATAATTTACATATATAAATAGTTTCCTCTTCGTGGGTTGATGCTTTATAGCGTTTAAGAAAGTAAGATTGTCACCACCATGAATAAATAAAAAAATGACTTAAAATAGCGCATACTTGTTAAGCATAGATCAGAACAGCACAAACCTGCAACCTGCACTATGTAGCTCACTAGACCAGTATACACCAGCAATATTTAGTGCGGGCTCACGAACGAAATATCACTAGCATACTAGTTCGGCGCAGCACATCTAGACAGAAATTGTTGGTCTCATGTGCACTTCGCCGTTAAATAACATTGGTACCTTCACGAACAGGTTTTTTGTTTCGTGCTGTGTTGGTCGTGCTGGTCTATGCTTGACAAGTGTGCGAGTCTTAAAATTACTGATACTGCGTTCACTTTAGTAAATTCATGTTCTTAAACTAAATTTGCAAATGTTATGTTTGAATACCTTATTTTTCTGCCTCAGAGAGAACACTCGAAAGTTTGGCTCCATCTGGTTCTATTTTATATTCTGAAAAGTTTCAATTTCCAAGATCAACTGGGGGCTTCTGACGGAAAGGTGGACAGAATGTTAAATCTCCATAATGAGAAGACAATATTATAATATATTAAACTCACCTACGTAAGATTTGAGACTCCCCCTAGCCAGTATCCAAAGAGATGGGAAGTTGCGGTGTGGGATAGCGCAACAGTAGCAGCATCGTTTAATTAGTTGTCAGAGGGTGGATATGACAACAACAATACCCTGGTATCCCCCATCCAATATAGACACCATTCTATACGCTCCAACGTCTGAACCATATTCATATATAATACTCTAAAGGATGTTCCAAAATGAAAACATTGTAAAGTGTATAGGCAAATCATACACTAAAGATGATGTTAAGAGTATTATGTTTACACTAACCGCTATCTGTGGCTGCGCACGCAATTGAGATGAAACATTGTTATATAGTTTTTCCCGTGAATATATTTTTTAAATCTTATATATTAATTTAAACTTATTTGAAACTTGGAAAACCCCTCGGTAATGACAACAGTATATTTTATGTATTTACAGTTAAGCAGGGCTATTGCCCAGCTTGACACGCAGTACGCAATATTATGTCTTACTTTTAAAATTATTTTTTATTACATGCTAAATCGACTTAATACGTTTCGTCCATTCGTTCGAATTTATAATTTTTTAATATCTACGTTACTCACCTTTACAGTAATAAAATAATTATGTATATAAAATTTACATTATTTTGACAGTTTAATGCAATAATTTGTTTTCCCAAATTCACAAATACGTCATATATATACCGTGCCAAATAGCATCATCTCTAAACAATTGTATTAACCACGTATGTGAATAAAACAGAATTCGGCGGTGTAATAATTTTTGTGATTATTATTATAAAAACTTGAGTATTAGAATTTTGCGGATATATATTGTCGATTTGAAGTTGATCTTTTTTATGCTTATTAACTTTTGACAGATTTCAATCATGTCTACTGGACCTCTCGACGAAATTATTAATGTTGGTAGCTCCATAACCCCCTCAAATCTAACCATACACTGTTGAAGTTTCCAGTTACATGTTTAAGGATAGAAAATTCAGGCATCAGTACCATCCAGTATTTTTACAGATAATGTATTATGAAATGTTTAATTAAAAATCTTCCGTCAGTCTTTTTGAATACATTATAGGAATTAACCGACTTATTATTATTATTAAAATAGAAGCGAAACAATGAATCTCATTTAGTACAATAATTGTTTGTCATTAGATAAAATTTATAAATATCGTAAAACAATAATTTATATAAACACCGAGCTGGGTAGAGCAGTGGTGACAGCACTAGACTCGCATTCGGGAGGTACGGGTTCGATTCCCGGCAGGGGCAGATGTGGCTGGGACTTTTTCCTACTGTCTCTTGCCGAGAAACTGTAATTCCTGTACCGACCATCTTGATTGAGGTTTTCCATGGTTTCCCTCAATTAATTCCAGATAAATATCGAGATGGTTCCTTATTTGAGGCCATGACCGATTACCTATCAAACTCCGGGTTCAAAAATTAGCTACCTTATCCTAATTTCCTATAATTCCTTCATTCGCCCATTGCTATTACATAAGTTGAAGTTTTAAAAATGTAGAGAAATAACGGGAAGTGTGGTAGATGGAAAATAGTAATGGTGCGAATGGCGTCTGTTATGACATAAAGTCGAGAAACGGACGTTAAACGCATTATTATTATTATTATTGTAATTTATATAAACGGTCGTTGTAAATATTATGGTAAAAAAATAAAATAAAAATACAGAACTCCATCTACGGTGTAAACTTTTTCAAATTATTTTGTCGGAGCAAGCACGAAACAGCTTCGTTCGTATTTTTGGCCAGTAGTTCGATATTGTAGCCGCATTTTGCTAAAAAATGTTATTAGCTTGTTATGAAATGTTTCAATTTCAAATTTTAGCCGATACTTTTTTCATTAAGTTGTTGGAAACAGTATAGACGTGGAACATCGCGTTTGTTAGTTGTTGCGTGATTTGAATTTGAAATCAAGAACAGTAGGCATGTTTTGTGCCCTTGTTAGTACTAATTAAGCAAATTATCTAAATTCAGTCATTATTGCATACGTAGTGAACAGGGTTTCTCCCACAATTATTAATAATATACTAGTATATTTCTGTGCACCGACATTACTTTATTAAATTCACAAATTACCGGAGAAGGGAGGTAGAATTTATAGAAGCAATCATTCTTTTGATTCGAAAGAGTAAAATTTTATCGCGGGCATAGCTAACGAAAATTCGAATGTGAATTTGGCCATATAAGACGCCCAGACTGAAATGACAGATATACGAAGTCAGCGCCCGTCCTGCTATCATGAGAACACAGAGAAAATACTGTGGTGAAAATCATTAAGTAAAGTTACTAGATTTACCAAATACCGCAATCCATGCGCCCAAGATGGAAGTTACCAGATATTCTAGTAATTTTAAGTCTTACGTTTCCAGTAACATTTACGTCTGTTTTGACAGTTTAAAGCACCGTTCAGTAGAAAAAGGTGTTTTTATCACCAACAAAAGAATATGCTAAGCTTCCAACATATAGGCAGATCATCAATGATCAAACTAAAGTAAGTATACAGCGTATTGAATTGTTATTATTGGACTTAATAAAGTCGAATTCTAAGAATCGAAAGTATGATCTTAGAACTGTTTCAGTCGAAGAATAAAGCACTCTTATAATTATACGACCACTTGATGACTCAAACATATTACATAAATGAAAATAAAACATTTTTAAATTAATAGAAGCTGAAGCTCGCGCATATTTATTCATTACATAGTCCAACTAAAAGATGCAAATCGAGCGATGAAAGAATCGTGTAATTATAGAAATCGAAATTTAATTCTCAAGGACTGTAAATAACAGACGTCTTGCACAAATCTAGAACCATTTTGTTCGTCAACCAATCAAAAAAGCGTGTTGTGGGTGACTGAATATTTGAAACTAGCTATGGCTCTACCTCACTTTTGTAAAATGATGTCCAAGAGGTGCTTCAGAGATGAGTGCATCTACGTGAGGTAAATATTATTACGGACAATAAAATAAAGTGTCTCGATAGTGATTCAAAGCAGCAGGTCGGTAAAATAGGTTAAATAGGTTAAGGTCTACTTTTTATATGAGTTCTTTCATGATAAAAGTAAAGTTTTTTTTATTTGTATTCGTATTAAAAAGATAAAAACATTTTTATTGTTAGATTAATATACAGTGACAATGTAACTTGCAAGTTTACAGCAGAAATTCTCAACCATTTCTGGACCACCGTCTCCTTTAGAAGAAAAAAAATTCAACGCTCCATAATAGTCAATTAAATTTGAAATATTAAAATAGTTGGCAAAACCAAAAGTGCACATCCCGCTGTATGATAAAAAACTACTGAAATTTACTTTGTAAGTTGAACTGCGGAATTCAAAATAAACTGCGATTTAAACGGTTCTTTCAAATAGTTAAATGTTTTTCTTTGTTAGTGTTTTTGAAAAATATTAGTTGCAAGTAGTTGCATAATATTATAATAAAGGATTCGCCTAATATTACATAATATCGACTTTGTTATTTGACATTTATGATCAAATTGAAAACATAAATAATATTTTCTTTCCTATTATAGTTTTAGTGTTATAAAGTGTCGGGCTTTTTTATTAAGGTGAGTTGACATCTGTATATTACGTACAATGGTACACGTGTTAGAACTTTTATAGCCACTTACCTTTATTGCTATTTCTTTGGCAAATTTTATACGTTTTTTTCTTGTTATAATTATTAGGCGGCAATAACTGACAATATTTTGTGAGAATGGATACATTGATTGTCTTCATGTACGATTGAACAGATAATTAATGGAAATTAGAAAAAACAATTTATATAATTTGTAATACATTTTAAAACGAAGATCATTTTAAATGCGTGTATTGTTAGCCGATACAAAGGAAAATATTAAGAATATAAAGGAAGATATTAGAGTAGCTTTAGGCAAAAAAAAGGTTGCTATCTGAAAACTGACAACGACTACCTACTTCGATTTAAATGACGCTCAGTCTCCTTATGATTTTTTGTTAGATATACAAAAAAGAGTATCAAACAAAGATTGCTCCGTATTTTAATGTAAAAAGAAATTAGGTATGTCCAGAAAAGGAACTGTAAGACGTTTGATTTTTTGCATTTTGGAAACCAGTGGCTAAAACAGCTTTGTTTATTTTGTGCTTTAACGAACTTTAAACTGAAAGTACATATGCTCATCAAGCAAAGAACTTATATTATAGTATCCATACTGTAACCTTTTGTGCTAATGACCTCAGTAGTCGAAGCACCATATTGTAAATAAAAAAAAAAAAAAAAAAACGTCGAAAATATTGTAGTTGCACTTGTCTCGTACCGAATCTTAAAAAATTGAGAGGTCTTCAAAGTTGAAATCACCATAGAGTTTTTTTGACACGTGTTCGAGTACCTTGTATACCAAAATAAAATCAGAGTATTAATTTTTAAACTATAAAGATTGTAATATTTGGTTATTATGGCATAAAAAAAATCATTCAAATCGTAGCAGTTGTTGCCAACATGTGAGATATGTTTACAACTTGCACTGTAAGTATCTATTTACCAACAATTTGTAAGTAACCATTTCCAGATAGTAACCATTTCAACTTTTTTGGATACGTTGATTGTTTCAAAATTAGGAGTGATTTAAACAGAAATATAAATGTATTTTTGACAGTAGATAATATTTCAGAGACAATTTATTTTTTCGAAAGACGAATACCCTGTGCAGTAATTACATTTCTCCCTAATTTAATATCTTACCATTTTTGGTTTTTATGAATGCTTTTTCAAAAATAGTATATGTCTAATTCTTTCAATTTTGCATTGTTTTACAGCATCTGAAAATTAAATTACGTAGTTTGATTTTTATGTTTTATAAAAAGGTTATTTCTGTTTGCGAATGTAAGCTTTCTTTACTTTGTAATAAAATTTTATACTCTTAGAAGTAATAATCTATATGTTGGAAATTGTGCCAGAGGATCATAAACGTACGTAAAATTTTGGTTTAAAGATAAATAGAAAATCCGTATTCCTAATAATTGTAAAATTCACTCTTAATAATTTTAATAAAAACAAAAAATTATCAAACATAGACTCCTTGCCAATCACTTAAAAAGTTATATTACTGTGAATTCAGATATAGTTCACTCAAAGTGAACTACGTGGTTCCTATTTTTGAGTATACTTGCGTAAGTTCTTTTGAATTATATAATCCCTAAGCAATGTCATTAGATACACTGATTACCTTGTTAATGAATGACGTCATGCAATATCAAATTACAGTCCACTTGGTGACGTCATTTCCCCACTACTGTCCAACAGAACGAAGTCACCTCTGTATCCAAAAACATTCCTCTGTATGTAAAAAAATTGAATATTATTTATTTTTTCAAGAAACTCTCTAATGTTTGGTGGACCTGAACGAGATTTGATGTAGATGTTTCCAGTTAATGATTTTTTGGTAGAAAATATATAAATTAAATTTGATAAACACAAACCCATATCCGTACTTTTTTCTCGATTTTGCGACCTACACTTTCTAAGTATTTTATTCAGCCTACCATTTTACACAGCCATAGGGGGCGCCTTTTTGGAGTCCTCCCTTTTTCTTCGTCACACTGCGTTACTTTTTCTGCAATTATCCTAACAAATATTACGCCACAAAAGCTAGGCTCCTATTATAATGGATAAATAAAATTAAAAAATAATTAAAATAAAATTGATGAACTGCGAACACTATATTTCGTTAGACCCCCCACCCCCTTGTCCCATCTCGTCACGCTATCCAATACTCCTCCCTCTGCCTGCAAACTCAATTTTTAAAAAAGTTTGAAAAATTTACAAATTCCTAGAAAAATATATTCCGTTCTGTAATGCGAAAAAAAAACGTCACTCATAAAATATAATATCAAACGTCTTGCTTATACAAGATCATAGATTTGTTCTATGGTTGAAAACTAAATTTTCCTTGCCGATTTGTATGTCTTAAGACATTACCTTTCATATAAAATCAAGCTGACACTCCCGGATCGTATTCACGTAAGAAAAAGACGATCCTATTTGTTCTTCCTTTCTAACTGTTCGCTTTAGTATCCCAGTCACTGTGTATACCTATGAACTTTGAACGTCGTAGACATAAATTCCGATGCCATTGTCGT
This sequence comes from Venustoraphidia nigricollis, assembly GCA_034508555.1. Taxonomy (NCBI): domain Eukaryota; kingdom Metazoa; phylum Arthropoda; class Insecta; order Raphidioptera; family Raphidiidae; genus Venustoraphidia; species Venustoraphidia nigricollis. Next base: position 1,534,392 of record JAVRKA010000062.1, read on the forward strand.
AATGATCAAATCTTAAGTAAAGGTCTACGCAGAATGTCCTAAAGATAAATGAAACGGTAAATATTTATTATATTGTTATTGCATAAACACTGTACTGTAGAGACGAAATGTTCTTTTCACAAAAGATTTATAGATATTAATAACATGAAGAGAGGCGCATATATTGTTGAAAATGGTTTGTAGACTTCATTGAACGTAGTTCTTCACTAAAGAAGCCCGCGTAACATACGGAATGAGATTGAACTTACTTACAGACTGTTGGGAAAAACACTTTCCTCTTATTCGTTTAAATTATTTGTAACGTTCAATTGCAATTTCCGCATTAGCAGTGGCGTCACCAAAAGTAGGACATATCAAATTGCAATTTAAAACTACAACATGTTATAATTAGAATTATTGTTAGTAATTGTTCTAGTTTTAATAATGCAAGGTTTGCATTTCTATTGATATAAATATATGTGTTAGATTATTAAGGTAGGGAGGAATGTAAATGTATATAGAAGGTGTCACTATGTCAGTGTAAATTGACAATATAGACGTGTTATTTAATTTTAAATACAAATAAATAAAATAATTAAATGCAGTGAAATAAAGTGACTAATTAAAAAAGAACCTTAAAATCACCAAATATTACATGGCTAACCTACCAGTTGAGTGAACTATTACAAAATTAAAACTTACAGAAATTTGGATAAGAATGTAAAAATATATTTAAATTATTGAATAAAGTAGATATTTAAAAACGCCGACACGTCTTGTTAAGATTAGAACGGCACAGCACAAATCTGCAGCCGGCACGACGTCGCACACTAAATCAGCATAAATCAGCTTTTAGTGCAGATTTTCGTGATGTACAGTCGACATTTTGCAGTTTTCACGTAATTTTATCTATGCAAATTAATTGATGAAAACGACACATGACTAGCACATCAGTGATCCAGCACGGCTAGACAGAAATTGCAATTGATCGACAGACGGTCATTGCTGGTTGCGGGTGCTGATCTAACGTACACTACTCTGTTCACTAATACAGGATGTCCGAGAATTATCTTTACAACTTTGAAATTTAATAACTTTTGATATAAAAAGGATATTCAATTCTGTTTTCTGCAGTTATTAGTGTAACTCATAAAGTTTTGTTTTGTTTAGGTTAGCACCTCCACATGTGCACCACCTGTGGCCCGAAGCACATCCAGTCGGTAATCGATTTCTTGCCCGGTACGCTGTAACATAACGTCTGTGACAATGGCAAAAACCTCTGTAATGCGGGTTTTTAAGTCAGCAATGTCAGTAACCTTTCTCCGATAAACAATATCCTTCAAATAACCCCAGAGAAAAAAACTTTATGAGTTGCGTTAATAACTGCAGAACACAGAATGTGAATATCTTTTTTATTTCAAAAGTTATTAAATTTCAAAGTTGTAAAGATAATTCTCGGACACCCTGTATAATGGGTATCTTCACGGATAGGTTTTTCTGCTCTGTGTTGTGCTGGTCGTGCTTGATAGATGTGTGCGAGTTATGTATCTATCTTTTGGTCCACCATGTATATTGGATTCCAATATTATGCATTCTTGCATTCGTGACTGTCTTTTGCCTGATCGTGGCTTCCCCTGGGAAAACAGTCAGAATGTCAAGCATGGTAATGTGTATATTTGTCGACAACTGGCGTTCTGTTTTCTTTATGCTTAGAGTGTTAGTGTTCTCTGCTCGGTCGTAACTAACACGCTGAGCAGCACTGAACATACAAAACAACTGAGCGGAACGACCAATCACAGAAGAGTGAACTACGATCAAGCAAAAAACACTATGACGTTGAGCATGTAAGAAAAGGAGAACACCAGACGTCGACACAATTACCTGCAAGCCGCTGCCACATCGCTTTTATAATGTCCACCGTAGTTGTAGACGAAATGTTCGCTAGAAATACCAATGAACTATGACCTGCAAGCCCGGAAACCAAGAAGATTTAAAACAACACCGACCGTGAGGTCTACACACATGAATAAATTGAAAACACATTGCTGGAAAATTCCAGTTGATAGTAGGAAAACTAATTTCTACTATCAACTGAAATTTTCAACGCAGCAGATTTTGTACATACACCCTATATACAAAGTGACACCCATAAATATTCAGCTTCAATGTACTGTGATGGAGCGACGCGGTAAGGAAACGGTAACCGCGTGCAGACGCACCGCAGCGTGTACGAGATCGATTTGATCGTCGTTCAACGGCCGTATTTTACACACAAAAAGCAATTTTAGACGTGCTGTTAAACTTCTGTTTGCGTCAGTCAAGTCGTTCCGAGGGACCGACGCCCGCCCGTATCTACTGTACGTACTGTGCTATTACAGGCCTTAAGTAGTTCGCTCAGGGTTTACTTTTCTAATCAGGGTTAGAGAACGACTTATAGAATAGTATTATATAACATAACTATACATTATCTATGCAAAATCTCCCACCATACTGTCTTTTGAACTAAAAGAATAGTTTTATGAAAACAAATAATACCCCGACGTGCGCGAATTCGAAGTTACGCGGTATTTTATAATTGTTGCAAATTTGGCAGAAGCGCTAAGATTCGGTCTAGTGATGTGAACCGATTACAAATTTGAAAACGGGTTTGTCCAATTACTTTGAGAAAAAACCGGTATTTTTAGGGTTTTTTGTTACTTTTTAAAGAAAGAGCAAAACATTGAACATTTTTACTTGACCTGATAACAGATTAAAACTTTCTGGAGAAACGCGAGAAATAACCATACATATACACACAAGACAACGACGAAACTGAGTGAAATTTGTCAACAGTGTTGCTTGACAGTTGCAAACGCTGCGGTGATTCCCCGATCAAAGACAATATAAACTTGGTCTGACTTTGGTGTTCGGATACACGAATAATGAAACACAAGTGAGTCCAAAAGTAATCGGGTTTAGTAAACAAAAATGGGTTCACATTACTAATTCGGTCTAGGTATCCTAACTCTTAGTCGAATTTCATCAAAAAAGTTTTATTTAAAGGTGTAAATTATTTTATTAATCAAAAATAGAATTAATTAAAAATTGGTTCATCAGATGACTTGTTAGATTTTATGAAGCCTTCTGCGTCAAACTAACTTTGATTTACGTTTTTGCAATTCATAATAATATAATTTTTTGTATTAGATAAGATTTTATTACACATATTTCTTCTTTTTCTTCATTTGGGCGACAGGATTGTTGGAGTTATATCCACAATGTACGCACTCGTGCTGCCATCTATGAACTCTTAGGTTAATTAATGTATCGGTATCTATGCTAAATGAACAAAAGTTATTATTCGGTTCAAGAAACGTATTGTCGTTTTATTTCAAGGACCATTCCAACTTCATAAATATTGACATTTAGTATATTGTAATATATAAAATAAAGTTTCTGTTAAAGCGTGCGATGACGCCGGTAACGACTAGTGACAAATATTATGAAATTTACTATTCATCTGCATAATATTTACATAATAGGCCCTTACAGATGAAAATTAACCAAAGCATGGTTGTCATCCGCCTAACTAATCTATTTTTGATAGATCTTCAGAACAAAAGATCATCTGATTTTTGAATTTCGTACGAAACTTTCTTGGAAAAATAAATAGAATAATAAACCGTCATATCTCTTCTGCACATGCGTAGATTTTCCACAAAAACAACAGGGCTCTTTATATTTGCATATTAAATATCCTCTCAATATTTGGTTTTAATCCGCTCATCCATTTGACCTGTAGCGTGTTCACAAACAAACAGATCAACAGAAAAACGGATAAACAGACTTTTTCCAAAAATATGTTTTTTGAATTCATAAGACCTCAAATGGAAAAAAATATATTAAAATTTCGAAATGTGATTTTTGACCTAAATTAGTATCATTCCCCCCTACTGGGTTGGAAGGTAAAAATAATAATAACAATGTCTTCGCCAGTGACATGGAAAAGGCTCGTATTTTGCATTACATTACAATTCTGAAGTTGTCTCGTTTAGTGTTTGCTCACCGTGTGTATCTGTCGTGTATATGTGTGTTTACTACAAGTCTGACGTCACATTTAGAAACATCATGTCAAAAAACTGAAATTGTAAAATTGAAATTGAAAATCAACCTCGTGTTTTTATGAATACAAACCGAAAATGTCTGATTTTCTATTCGGTAAATTATCGTATTCGGATAATTTAATCATGTGTTTGTATAGTGTCCATTACCTTATTATATAAGTTGTGTGTAAGACGAACACCCTGTATAGTCTACCTTAGTCTACCTTTTTCGTGGTGAATGAAATGTGTTGTTTTCTTTTTAACAGCCGACAAGAGAAGGCAAAGCGCCATCATTACATCCCTGACAGAATTTTCTTCGGGGTCAAACACTTTATAACTCTGTACCGCTCCATCACGTGCATGCTTAATTAATTTTATGACACGGGTTTTATTGTCTCTTTCTTGTCCTAATAAACGTGGGCATTGATTTTTCCAATTTTATTTTATTAATTTGTTTGTAATTTGTGACCTATTGACACTCGAAAATGTATTACTGAAACACTTACAATGCAAAATGTTTGGAGTATGCAAATAATTCAACACGACATGAGCCGATTTCATATACGGCAGTCTTTTTTTTAAGTACTAACACCGTATATCAACTTTATACAAGTATTTTTTTCTTATATCATCTTAACGGCTCCCCGTAAATTTAAATTACTATTTAACCACTATTTTGAAATCTATCATTTTTTGATGTGAATCATCAATGGCGCGCTTGTATGGGAATGAAAACGTTTAAATTGAACTTGACTTTTTTTCTCTTTTGTCCTTGGTAATTAATATAAAAATGATTTGTCGGGAAAAAGGACTTTTTAAGTAAACACTTATTTGTTATTTATAGCGATGTTTCGTCCCTTGCTTGGGAGTTATTCAAGCTTTATAAGTGTAATTGAATTATTAAAATACAATTTGTAAATTTACAATTGAAATATAAAATATCAGATATTAATTATACACACCTATTAAATGTTTTGATCAAGTAGATATAAAAGCTTAAATTCATATGTAAATATAAATTTTAGTTAAACACGTAAAATAGATTTTAAAAGAAAAGGAACACACTTTTATATATCTTTTAATAATTAATAGATCTTTTAAAACTTTATGATTTATACAAATATACAATAAAACTGTAAATAAATAATTGAGCGAATGAAGAATAAGAGATAGAATGCATTAATATTATTTTTTAAATGTTTACGTGTTTAACATAGGAATTAACATTTAATTTTTAAATCATCCAATCGGAAGATATGCGAATCTACAGAGCATAGAAATAATTTCATCAGTTATATAATAATAACAACTATTAATTCTTATTTAAATATCAAACGAAATTTTGTGAAGTTAGTTCAATCAATGTAAGAATTAGGAGATAAAAGGATTCTGAAAAGGATCAGAGTCTTGTAAGTAAGGTATACTGTGTTTCTATTCAATTATGTAAATACACGCTATTGTACTTATTTAAATTGCATCTCCTTGTGAACGCGGGTGCATGCAATGTTTAAATTACAAAACGCAAACACAAAATAAAAAGGTGCAACAAAGTGAATCTAAACAGTGATATTACAGAACATGAGCACCGCTCCTGCACTATCTCACGTCAGTTGAGCTCTGCTAAATCCTCGTTACACAGTAGAACCTGTATTATTGTCACTCCAATTGAGTCTTAGAATTTGACGAAGATTTAGTGGGAGTTGAGCCAATGGAAAAGATTTATTCACACACGTCAGGTAATTGTTAACAGAGTTTACATAATATGGCGTTAAAACTGTACAAGTGGGCCAAAATATACGTCTTCATTTGTTTGTTTTTTTTTAATAGATCGTACTGCGACTTATTCCCCATCGCTATATACGTCGAGAAAATCCAACAATTTCAAATTCAGACTGATTTATTTTTGGAATTGAGGCTTTTGAAGCTATACTTCTTTTGACGCTTTATGAAAAAATGATGTGAGTGAAAAAATTCAAATTTTGAAAAAAAAGAAACAATTTTTCAGCCAAGGTAATTTTATTATAAATTCTAGCATGCTAATCGGTTATTAATGTTGGTTTACATAAAGTCAGTTTTAATGCAAACAAAAACTTCAGACGCTATGTATTATTTTCGAAGTATTTTCTGATAACTAACACTACTTCTTGATTTTCACATGTTTTTGAGCAATTTGAATGTACGCGAGTCTACCGTAATGGAAGTTTTAACCCAATTATTTATAAATTAACTGTTATGCGAATTTCACGCTCAAATGCTCGGGAACATTTTAATAGTTTGTTGTAGTTTTGCTAGAAATCACCTGTACTTAGTAAGTCTATCTAAGAAAGCTTTTCCCTTGTCAGTGTGGGCAGTGACCTATACTCTGTCGTAATACCGAAAACTTAAGACTTTAAAGTAAGGTTAGGTGAACAATGTCACAATGTGTTATAGTGATGTTAAACTTAAAACCAAAAGATGCCAGAGAGTGATTTAGTTTGCACAAAAGTAAATTCTATAACAGCTGTAGAATAACTATCGTTTGCTACAATTACACCCGTTGTTATAATGTTATATAACCAAGCTGGGTAGAGTAGCGGTGACAGCACTAGACTCGCATTCGGGAGGTACGGGTTCGAATCCCGGCGGGGGCAGATGTGGCTGCGACTTTTTCCTACTGCCTCTCGCCGAGAAACGATAATTCCTGAACCGGCCATCTTGATTGAGGTTTTCCATGGTTTCCCTCGATTAATTCCAGATAAATATCGAGATGGTTCCTTATTCAAGGCCATGGTCGATTACCTATCAAACTCCCAGTTCCAAAATTAGCTATCCTATCCTAATTTCCTATAATTCCTCCATTCGCCCATTGCTATTAGTTAAGTTGAAGTTTTACAAATGTAGAAAATAACGGGAAGTGGTAAAATGGAAAATAGTAATGGTGCGAATGGCGTCTGTTATGACATAAAAGTCGACAAACGGACGTTAAACGCATTATTATCATTATTAGTGTATTTGCCATAATATGGCAACATACACTATTGGCGTCGGTCGGATGGCGGGACCTAGGGGTCAGACCAAAATTTCTCGACGTTTCATAACCTCCTAAACACTTTGGCACCATTTTTAAAAAAGTTTATATATATATATATATACACATAGGTATATGTGTGTGCGCTATAACTCTCGAAAGAGTTAATTGATTTTAACGAAATTTTGCCCACGTATTGGAATCCACCACCGCAAGAACCTCATTTAAAATGGACCCAATCGGACCATTTTAAGGGTAGTTTTTAGGGGTTGAAAAATGTTTTTGGGCCCCAAAATACCGAAAAAATTCTTCGAATCGTTTCAAAATTGAAATTTAACCTTCTGGTAGTAATTAAAAAGTGTCCCTAAAATTTTAATAAAATCGGCCCGACAGAACCGGATTTATAAATTTTTTGAAAATACTAGTTTGCAGATAGTGACTTATTTACTGAAGGGTGTATTTAATGTGGTGTATACCTTCGATCGACAATAATTTTGCAATTAAGAAAAAATGTAATTTTAAGGGGTGTATTAAGGAGTGAAATTTTTTATTTTGCCCAAAATCCAACCTAAGTTCGCATAATAAAGCCACACTGCCTGTATTAGTAAATACACTATATTGTCGGCAGGGTTTTGGCACTGCGACCCGGGTTTTTATATTATTATTATTAGAAAAATGTATTTTCAAACACTACCACCTCAAATCTCGATGGTGAAAATATATTTTTTTTTAATTCCCATTAAACAGTCCGATTCTTTGAAGTTGTCTTTTTAGGGCACAATGTCCTGTTAGGAGGTCTATACCAAGAGACGGAGATTGTTCCTACTAAGACGTAGTTCTTCACTCGTCTGTCGAGATGCCATGCTGCTGCCTGAAAATCCTATTTCAGTATGTCTTATGCTAATTTTGTAACCATTTTCCTTATTTGACCTCATACTGTGCACCCCCAGTACAGGTTCTGGGCCAATATACGGAGTTGACAATCCTAATTTCCTCGATAACTCATCAAATTCTTTGTTGTCTTCGATTGCAAAGTGTTCCAGCACCCACAGTAAAGTTACTTTGTTGCCGATTTCTTAAAAAAAGTGTGTAATTTCCAAATTCTTAAAATGCTTTTCAATCTGCATGAATAATTAATAAAACCGCTTTGTTTGTCTGCCGCATCTCTGTAAGCAAAAACAAAGATATCTCTAACTCTTGGGAATTGTTTCGTTGGATAGATTTTAATTCCTCTGACGTGCTACTGACTTGCATCTTGCACGTACAATTTACATAATATTACAGAGAGAGAGAGAAAGAGAGACGTCTAAACGCGTCTTAATATTAATTCATTTTTGTCGCCCGTATAATATCCAAGCTTCGCTGCACATCCTTAAAGCGCAATATACACAGATTAAGAGTATTTTTAATTTTGTTTTATTTGCTTATAAGCTAGCTGGCTTACATTATATTGTGGTTACACGTACGGAGCTTAACATTTTAAATTTCTAATTTCTTTTTTATTTTAATGTACTATAACTTGTGGTACAAATATCATTCTTTTTCTAAAGAACCATGCTTCTAAAATATTACTTCAATATTTTTCATACAAAAGAGTAGGATATAATAAATTCTTTAAATTGCTAATTGTTTTTGAAAATTAAGTAAATATACACGGTGATGTACCTACGTACCTATTAATGATGTCTGTATTTACCTGTTCGTGCTGATCTAAACTGCACTAAACAATCAAAGAATTGTTTAATGTTGTTTTTAATATATTTTTGTACCAATAAACCGCCCGCGCAAATAACCCTACCAGCTACCTAGCGTGTAAATTATTTTATAGACAAAAAAAATGAAAAAAATAATCTATATAATAAGGGTGTAAGTGCCAAAAATTTTTTTTTAATTTTATTTTATAAATCGGGCGTATGTACCATGGCTAACGTCCTAAATTACAGTATAAGTGCCTTATTCGTACGTTTCTGATACTTTGGTGTACGAATAAGGCACTTATACTGTAATTTAGGACGTTAACCATGGTACATACGACCGATTTATAAAATAAAATTAAAAAAATTTTTTTGACACTTACACCCTTTTTTATTTCTAGTATTCATATGACGAGGAATTAAATTTTGAATCCGATGATAAGGCCTCAGGTAGTTTTTAATTGGAAGGAAATAAAACTAAATTATATTTACAAAACAATCACTCTTCATTCTTAATAGATAAACCTATTCATCGAAAGGTACATTAGAACATATCGCAAAAACGAGTTTTTTTGTGTTCACGATCCTGATTTTGTGGTTTTATATTTCAAACTCTAAAAAAGACTTAAATGAACCACTATTATTTTATTTATTTTATATTTTTAATTCACTTCAAAAAACAAAAGCGGCTATTCAATTCATCATGTATATATATTTTTTTAAATTTGTTCACTCATAACGTTTCGAGTTACTGATTTGAAAAATTTTGACATTATTTTGTTCAGAATGTTTACCGATTGGTACCAAATATTTTTTTAAATCCATTCAGTCGTTTTCGACTTCAAAAAGGTTTTTTTTTGTATATATATTATTTGATGAAACTTTTTCTCTTTAATATAGGGCATACCTTCAGAGTGGTCTCACAAAAAGGTTATATAAATCGGTTTAGTAGTTTAGTAATAAAATATTAGAGAAGAAGGCGATTAATAACATGCAGACTATATATTGCAACCTCACGAAAGGTAAATAAGTTAAAATATTTGAACCTCCTTAAAGAAAGGCCAGTAAAAAGCGTAAAATAACAAAGTTGCAAGGTCGGCGTCTATTTAATATAACACTGTATATACTTCTATTAAATTGTCGCTGTCCTCAAAACTGTGTTATTTAACATTTTTTAGTGGCCATTTTTGAAGGAAGTTCAATTTTCAAGCAATTTTTTTATTTCACTATTTTTATTTGTCAAAATATGCACAATCAGCCAAGCCTGAGTCAAAATGTCATCTAGTGAAATTACCAAGTCTCACGTAGAGACAGTTTCTGTCACATTTGCTTCCATCAGTATTGGATCATTCTTTCTAATTTTGATCCTACAATTATAGGAATCTCTTGGTTAATTCAAATTGTAAACACAAAAAGAAGATTTATTTGAATAAGTTGATTCTATGACCTATTCACTTTTTTTACTCGCGAATCTTGTGATTTTAATATTCGCTTGCTGGTGCGACAGAATGAAAGCATGCTTATTTGCACAATGTTATAACTTGCGACACGTTATATGAGTTATAAGAAGTTTAAATAGTGTAATTATATTCGTCATAATTACCTCCCTGCTAAATACACATCCTCGCTTCTAAATTACATCGCGTTTATGTAATAGACGTAAAATAAGTGAGGTTATGTGAAGAAATAGTTTGCAATTACTTTAAATTATTACCAGCTAATTGAAATTAATTCGTGTTTGCAGATTATTTTAAATGATGTATCATTTGAATTTTCTCTTGATATTATTTTCTTTTAACGAAATTTATTGCATAGATAGCTATACTGGATAAATTTATATTTTATTTTTAATGTTTCTCATTTTATTTTAACAGTTAATCCACATGCAAATTGCATCATGGACACAAATAATTTGAATTTGAATTTATTTGAAAAAATCAATTGCATTTTATCCGGTATACAGAATCTATGTTGATCAAAAGAAAATTTTATTACATTGAAAATTTTTAAAAAATGCAAAATAATTTGTAATAAAATTATTACATTATTTTCAGGTAACCCCATGTTTTTATAATAGTAGTTTACGTATCTAGATTGTAATGCATCATTTTATGTACGGAATGTGACATTATCTTAAAACGAGAGACCGGCGAGTTTAGCAGGTATACGAATTAAAAGCATACATTTTTTGCACGTACCTTCTATAAAATAGCTGATTTTCATTTCATAATAATTATAGAGAGAGGGAGATACACAGAGAGAGAGAGAGAGAGAGAAAGCCAGAGAGAGATTATAACAATATCTCCGGGACTATATAATTAAAATTACAGACTTGAAATTTGGCAGACATGTTTCTTTTGTTGCTAAGAACGGGTTTTGTGGGAATGGACTCCCAAGGGAGTATGTGGTGGCGTTATAGAAAAAATAATCCTGTTTTTGCCGTTTCTGACAAAAAATGTATTCTTATTGGAAAAGTCAATGTCATACCAAGCAGGGCACAGTTCTAGTCATATCTGCCCCCGCTGAGTATCGAACCCAGTACCTCTCGAGTCCCAAGTACGAGTCTCGTGCTCTCATTACTACTGTACACCACAAGCTATATATATAAAAAAACCCGGGTCGCAGTGCCAAAACCCTGCCGACAATATAGTGTATTTGTTAATGCAGGCCTTGTGGCTTTATTATGTGAACTTAAGGTGATTGCTGGACAAAATAAAAAAAATAACTCCTTAATACACCTCTTAAAATTACATTTTTTTCTTAGTTGCATTATTATTTTCGATAACGTCTACACCAAAATTAAAAACACCATTGAGTACATAACTCACTATCTGCAAACTAGTGTTTTCAAAAAATTTGTAAATCCGGTCCTGTCGGGCCGATTTTATTAAAATTTTAGAAGCACTTTTTGATTGCTATTAAAGGGTTAAATTTCAATTTTGAAACGATTCTGATGATTTTTTAGCTATTTTTGGACCCAAAAACTTTTTTCAACCCCTAAAAACCACCCTTAAAATGACCCGATTGGACCCATTTTAAATAGGCTTCGTGCGTTGAGGGATTCCAACATGTGTGCCAAATTTCGTTAAAATTAATTAGCTCCTTCGAAAGTTATTGCCCGCACACATATATACCTATATATATATATATATATATATATATATATATATATATAAACATTTTCAAAAATGGTGCCAATGTGTTCAGGAGGCTATGAAACTTCGAGAAATTTTGGTCCGACCCCTAGGTCCCGCCATCCGACCGACGCCAATAGTGTATGTTGCCATATGGCAAATACACTAATAAGTCTAAGTTTGAATCATGTTTCCGATTCAAACAAAACAAACCTAAAGGTTTCTATTGACAAGATTAAGTGCAAATAATATATGGTAAAATGGGACAGAATCAATTTTCTAGAAAGCCTTTTAGTTTTCCCTCCTTTACTTAAAAGACACAACAATGTATCTGCGCTTAGTCACAGGTGTTGGTTCGACAAATTTCACTTTGTTTTTCCGCAAACATTTTTCCCACATTTACACTTCGCTAAGAATAAATATTACCATTACAGTTGGATACGCGGCGAGAGGTTATATTATTTTATATGCATAAAAAGTATGTTGAAACAACAATGTGGAAAAATATATTGGTTTCGTTTAAAACTATCTCTTGTCTCAACTGAAACTTCTAATTCTAAAAAAAACCGGGTCGCAGTGCCAAAACCCTGCCGACAATATAGTGTATTTGTTAATACAGGTAGTGTGGCTGTATTATATGAACTTAAATTCGTTTTTGGGCAAAATAAAAAATTTAACCCCTTAATGCACCCCTTAAAATATTTGTTTTTCTTAATTGCAATATTAATAACAATCTAACGAGTGTACCGAATTAAATACACCGTTCAGTAAATAAGTCACTATCTACAAATTAGTGTTTTCATAAAATTTGTAAATCCGGTTCTGTCCGGCCGATTTTATTAAAATTTTAGGGACACTTTTTAATTACTATCAGAGGGTTAAATTTCAATTTTGTTTTGAAACCATTCGGAGGGTTTTTTCGGTATTTTGGGGCCCAAAAACATTTTTCAACCCCTAAAAACTACCCTTAAAATGGCCCGATTAGGCCCATTTTAAAAAGGCATCTTGCGGTGATGGATTTCAACACGTGGGCCAAATTTAGTTGAAATCAATTAACTCTTTCGAAAGTTATTGCCCGCACGTATATATATATATATATATATATATATATATATATATATATATATATATATATATATATAAACATTTTTTAAAATGGTGCCAAAGTGTTTAGGAGGTTATGAAACGTCGACTCCTAGGTCCCGCCATCCGACCGACGCTGATAGTGTATGTTGCTATATGGCAAATACACTAATAACTTGGTTTGTATTAATGTTCGGTTTTACGTGCGTCGTCATAAAAATAAGTAGGTATATTCGTTTTCAAAGATATCGGTACAAGTGGACAGATATCTCTCAGAATACTCTTAAACATTTAGAAAGCAACAAGCTATCGAAACAACAGAACGCGTTAAACAAATCGGCGGAGCCCTCCATTTGATTAGAGTTCTCAAAAAAAAATTTGGCGTTCTTTCGGATAAACTCGCTTATGGTCGGTACGCTTATTCTCTATGTGTTTGTTGATTTTAAAAAACCATGGCGCGTTAATTGTAATTCTCAAAATCTTATTTTGCAAAAGTTTAATGCGTTTTAAGTTTGCGGAGCCCCAGACAGTGTATGCATATGTAACTAGGGAGAGAATTTGATTGCTATAGTAATAGAGAGCATTTTATTGTCATGATTTTCTATTGAGAATTGGATATTGCTGCCGTAAGCGTGCATATCCTCGGTTTAATTTGTTGTTAGTATATGATATCCCTAGGTTAGTCTTCGGTCTAGATATACTCCAAGATATTTGACTACTTCGTCTTCAGGTTGCCAAGGTATGTTCACTCCATTAATTTTTAAACAAGGTGGATTCAACGATCGGCAGAGTGTGAATATTTTTGTTTCACATTTGGCTGAACTTAGAGCAAGCCTATCTTGTGCATATTGCACGATATCACTATATACCAGTTTCGTGTTCATTCATTAATATGAAATATAGTGTCAATTAAATTATTTATAACAATTGATTGTTCATAATTTTTTTCAAATTTTTCTGAGCGATCCTTTTGGTGACGAGGGTGAGGAACATCAAATTTTATGTGAATTCTTAAAAATGGAAAAAAAACACCATATATATTTCGGATGAAAAAAGTATTCTGACCATAGAAACAGCTGGGAAATAAAATATTTGCGTTATGTAAAGACACACGCGCGTAAGTGATCCAGCATTACTAAAGGTTAACATTGATGGGTTAATAAATATGACATACGTCTTAATTCCACACAGACAGAGGTTAGTTTTTAACTAAACTCTTGCAATATCTTCGAGATTTTCTTTGTAAGAAGAAATGGGATGCATCTATCAAACAAGAACCGTATTGAACTGGATGTAAAACTCACCGTAGGACGTAAAATATACGGAGAATGACAATTTTTTACGTAACGACATTTCGTCAGCAAATATAAGTCCGTGTACATAATATAAAAAAAAACTGAGAAAGCCAAAAGCAGAACGTAAAGCTGTTAAGGATGCAAAAAATGCTGATAATACTATAAAATTGAGATTTTAATCTTTGATGTGTCGGTTTTTTTACATTTATATTTTTATGGCATCATATTATTAATCTGAATATGTGATGATCTTATTTGAGAATAATTTAAAATCTATTCGTAACAGAGTCACTATAATATGTTTAGATAAAATGGCATGACGTATTGAATAAATTTAGAAATATTTTTTTCGCTCTCGTGTTCCCTTAATTGACGAATAGGTATAATTTTTTGCATAATTTATTGTTTATATTTTTTACTTGTTCTTTTCAATTTAGTTTACGATCAAATCGTTAATTTTAAGAATGTTACATTTTCAGATATTTTAATATTATTGTGATTTTTTGGAATAAATTCTTTTGTTCCACTTCTATATGTCTATATATTATGTCTTCTAGTCTTTTATTGTCAAACCACTTTATTAGTTGTGTTAAAGCATCATCTACGTCTGCATCTAATTGATCTTCAATTATCGATTTTATAAGTTAGTATAGTTATATCGTCTGCGAACAGGACCGAGGAAAATCATTGGTATATAGAATGTATATTAACGGACCCAAAATGGATCCTTGAGGTACTCTCATTTCTATTTTTCTCCAATCTGATATTTTCGATATCTCAATTCCGTTTTCAACTGTTGTTATTTGAGTGCATTGTATTCTGCTATTTAGATACGATGTTAACAATTGAATTACTATACCATTAATTTTGTATTGTTCGAGTTTTTGGATTAAATGCATGTGCTCGACACAGTCAAATTCTTTATATAGATCTATTAATAATGCTGTTGATGGTGATTTTTCTTTCCAAGAATTTATCAGATATTGTCGAGTTTCATATATTATAGCTCTATTTATGTTTCTATTTTTTACGAATCCATTATGTGCCGGTTCGAATTTTTCTAAAAAGTTGATTACACGCATAGATATTGCCTTTTCAAAAAATTTTGCAATATTCGAAATCAAAGTAATAGGTCTATAATTTTCTTTTAGTTGTTTGTTACCCTTTTTGTATATTGGTCTAACAATCGACTTTTTTAGTAACTCCGGAAATACACCGGTTTCAAATCTAATATTTATAATCTTAACGAGTCTATCTGAGATATATGGACTGACTATTTTTAAGATACTCGTTGGTATTTGGTATGTTGTCCCGTCCGACTGACCTGGTATTTTTTAATTTTTTTATAATTGTTTCAGTTTCACTTGATTCGCAAGGGTACACAAACATACTGTTGATTTCAATTTCCCTGACTGTAAGGTTGTTATTTGTTCTTAATTTCTTTCCTACTGTAATGGAATGACTATTAAATATATTTGCCACAATTTCAGTATCTTGTGTGAGTTGTCCATTTCCTTTTTGTAATTTTACATTATTGCTTATATCTTGCGGTATGTTTTTTGTTATTTTTCTGACTCTCTAAGTTTTTTAGCATTTTACAGTATTTCGTATATCGTTGTTCTACTAGCCCAATATTGCTGTAATTAATTTTACGTAGTTGTAAAATTTTTTCATACATCCTTATTTTGTTTGATTACGAGATAATTATTCCAATTTGATTTATAATTCCTTTTTGCATCTATGTTTATCAATTTTTTTGGAAAGTTAGTTTCAAAATAGTATTTTAATCTATTTTTAAAATATTTATAGGCTTCGTTAGCGTTGTTTTCATTTTCATATATGTGGTCCCAATTTTCTTTAGACACACACATACGTGTGGACGTCCATCCAAAAATAGTTGAAATCTGATGAAAATTTGATTTTCGAAAATCGGACCGTAACCAATAACTTTCCTTTTTTTGTAAATTTCAAGAACAGGAAGTTAACAAACGGGTTCCAAACATTGCACAGGGCATGTGCTATTGAATTTGAACATCAAATAAGTTTCTTTAATAGAGCAGCTACAAGGGTTTATAGAACAAAACTTACAACTTTAACAATTAGTGGTAGATAATAACTTATGTGGTAATCTTGGTATCCCATTTACTTTTTTTTTATTTTTACTAGAGCGACAAAATAATGCATCGGTAATTTTTTTTGTAATTACACTATAATAGAAAAAGTTCACTAAAAATATGGAATATTCATCTTTTTATCTCTTTCAACATATTGCAGCTGGTGCACTTAATGCTAGTTATTTAAATTAATTATTGGCTATTAGTCTTTCGAAACTATTATGCAACTTCCTGATGCACAAAAATTATGACCTTATTCGACACCGTTAGTAATGTTTATGCTAAAAATTAAAATTTATAAGAGCATTACATTTTTATTAAAATTTAAAATGTATGAACAAAATTAAAAATACAGGACTCCCTCTCTAGTTACTTTAAATTTTTGTTTCGTATAAAAATCTGTGATTTTTTTAAAATCACCTGCCTTACCATGACCTTTTTTTTGTGAGAACACTATTGTAAGTACTATTTTATAATCTATCGCAATCTTTTCTGTAAATACGTTCGTATCGATAGTTTTAAATAAAAAATGTTAGTCGGTGACGTTTACATAACGATCAAAATCAAGATAATGTTCTTTTATAAAAGCTCATTTGACATCAGCGTCTACAAAATATATAAATAATGTAACAAGTAACAGGTGACCTGTTTTGTTTCAAATGCAACGAGTAATGATCTGACGTAATAAATTTTCCTTTTCTCTGAAGAACAATTGAAATACTTATCCCTCGAGTTTTAAACGAGAGAATTGCGAAATCACTGTAGCATTTATTGGCGGATATTCCATCAAAAATGTACATAAATATATCCTACGGGAAATTTTCATCAACATAACATCTTCTTTTCAAAAGCCATTAAGTAAATGAAAGTGGGAAAATCTATCGTTTTTATCTTTCAGCTTATTATTAAGTAGGTATATGTAAATATTCAACGTTCTTAAAATGTAACAATTTTGTTAATGTTTTTCAAGATTTCACTCATTTCAAATGTTGCTTACTCATTAGTTATAAGTAGAGAAGCAAGCTAAATACACATGTAATAACTTGATGTATTTATCATCGGGGATCTCGAAAATTATAAACGATGTAAGAATGGGATAAAAGTTTGTTTATCAGAAGACCAAAAAGTATTTTTATAATAAAATTATTACTGATGAAAAGTATTTGATAGAGGTTAGGATAAAACAATATTTTCACTCCGCCGCTGGTTGCAATTTTTTTTGTCGATTCAGTAGGTAGGTCTTCTTATCGAAAGTTATTCACAGCTTCCTTTAATGTAATCCATTAGTCCATTAGTTTAACATTTTTAAGGCTTATTTTACAAGCACAATTAAGTGCAAGATAGCAACCGAAGGTGAAGAAAAAACTTGTTCGTTTCTCTTTCATTAATTTTTTTACATGAAAAATGACTGTATTAAAGTTTTATGATGCCGAAGGTAGATGCAAACGGTATAATATTATGCAGATTGGACGGCTTATAGAGTCCCTGCGTTAGTTTATTCGCTCCAGGACAAAAAAAAACACACGTTTTCAATAAGGAATTTTGACTAGATTATGTGTCTAATGTTAAAGATAAGCAAATTGATTGTGCACTTTATGATAAAAGTATGAAAGACATATAGGTACCTATCTATGTTCTATATTGTTAAAAGATCTATATATTGGGGCACGTGAAATCTAGCATGCAGACGGGGGTGTTAAACTACCCACATAGATGTTTTTCTGTAAAAATCCCATGTTAGATCTTTAAAAGTTTGGTTCTTACAATAATATATAATATTATGTCTTTTGTTTTACTGTCACACTCCGTCATCAGATGATAATATACATATGGGGGGTCCGTGAATTCAGCCGCACTTTTGTTAGCCGCAAGGACCAAAATGGGTGGGCTGGTTTGTGCTTCGTTTGTGCCTTTTCCTGCTTCAAGAATTTTCGTTCCTGCTTTTGGCGTTTCCGAGAAAATCCAAAATTTCATATCTGCGGCCAGGTTCACGCCAGCCGCAACTTTTTGGATTTTGTAATTTTTTGACTTGCGGCTCGTTTGTGCTTCGTTTGTGCCTTATCCTGCTTCAAGAATTTTCGTTCCTGCTTTTCGCGTTTCCAAGAAAATCGAAAAGTAATTATCTGCGGCCAGGTTCACGCCAGCCGCAACATTTTGGAATTTGTAAAATTTTTACTTGCGGTTCGTTTGTGCTTCGTTTGTGCCTTTTCCTGCTTCAAAAATTTTCGTTCCTGCTTTTTCCGTTTTTGAGAAAATCGAAAATCAAAATTCGGGAAGCGTGAACTCAGCCGCACTTTTGTTAGCCGCAAGGATCAAAATGGGTGGGCTGGTTTGTGCTTCGTTTGTGCCTATTCCTGCTTCAAGAATTTTCGTTCCTGCTTTTTGCGTTTCCGAGAAAAACGCATAAAAAGAAAATTCAATTTTTACGTAATTTAAAATGTGCGTCTGGAGTAACAAATAGATTACTTTTTTTCATGTTATCATGAACTAAAAAATATTCCCCAGTCCATAATTTGTCCGGAAAATTGAACCCTTCTTAGAGAAAAACGACATAATTTATAAAATCAATGCTTTTACATATTCCCGAGGTGCGGCTCGAAAAACTGTTTGGAACTGCAGAAGTATTATGGTGCGGATGGTTAGTGCTTACTATCAAAAGATTCCTGCTTCCATAATATGTTCGGAAAATATATTCCTTTTTAGAAAAAATCAACATTTTTTAAAAAATCTATGATTTTACACATTCTCGAGGTGCGGCTCGTAAAACTGTTTGGAACTGCTGAAGTATTATGGTGCGGTTGGTTAGTGCCTACTATCAAAAGATTCCTGCTTCCATAATATGTTCGGAAAATGTATTCCTTCTTAGTGAAAATCGACATTTTTTTTAAAAATCTATGATTTTACACGTTTCCCACGTGCGGCTCGGAAAACTGTTTGGAACTGCTGTAGTATTATGGTACGGCTGGTTAGTGCCTACTATCAGAAGATTCCTGCTTCCATAATATGTTCGGAAAATATATTCCTTCTTAGACAAAATCGACATTTTTTTTAAAATCTATGATTTTACACATTCTCGAGGTGCGGCTCGTAAAACTGTTAGGAACTGCTGAAGTATTATGGTGCGGTTGGTTAGTGCCTACTATCAAAAGATTCCTGCTTCCATAATATGTTCGGAAAATATATTCCTTCTTAGAGAAATACGACATTTTTTAAAAAATCTATGATTTTACACATTCTCGAGGTGCGGCTCGTAAAACTGTTTGGAACTGCTGAAGTATTATGGTGCGGTTGGTTAGTGCCTACTATCAAAAGATTCCTGCTTCCATAATATGTTCGGAAAATATATTCCTTCTTAGTGAAAATCGACATTTTTTAAAAAATCTATGATTTTACACGTTCCCCACGTGCGGCTCGGAAAACTGTTTGGAACTGCTGTAGTATTATGGTACGGCAGGTTAGTGCCTACTATCAGAAGATTCCTGCTTCCATAATATGTTCGGAAAATATATTCCTTCTTAGAGAAAATCGACATGTTTTAAAAAATCTATGATTTTACACATTCTCGAGGTGCGGCTCGTAAAACTGTTTGGAACTGCTGTAGTATTATGGTACGGCAGGTTAGTGCCTACTATCAGAAGATTCCTGCTTCCATAATATGTTCGGAAAATATATTCCTTCTTAGAGAAAATCGACATTTTTTAAAAAATCTATGATTTTACATATTCTCGAGGTTCGGCTCGTAAAACTTTTTGGAAGTGCTGAAGTTTTATCATGCGGTTGGTTAGTGCCCACTATCAGAAGATTCCTGCTTCCATAATATGTTCGGAAAATATATTCCTTCTTAGAGAAAATCGACATGTTTTAAAAAATCTATGATTTTACACATTCTCGAGGTGCTGCTTGTAAAACTGTTTGGAACTGCTGAAGTATTATGGTATGGATGGTTATTGCTTACTATCAAAAGATTCCTGCTTCCATAATATGTTCGGAAAATATATTCCTTCTTAGAGAAAATCGACATTTTTTAAAAAATCTATGATTTTACACATTCTCGAGATGCGGCTCGTAAAACTGTTTGGAACTGCTGAAGTATTATGGTATGGATGGTTAGTGCTTACTATCAAAAGATTCCTGCTTCCATAATATGTTCGGAAAATATATTCCTTTCTAGAGAGAATTGACATTTTTTTTAAAATCTGTGTTTTTACACAAAATATATCTTAAAAAATTGATTATATTGCCTAATTTCGACTTTTTGTATCGACGTACATAAAACGTTTTAATAATTAAATTGGCACCAACTTCAACACTTTGTAGTTTTGCGCTTTTTAGTGACCTGTTTAATGGAGTTTTATTTTTTAATTTAGTCTTTATTTAGTCTATTGTTGTCGTGGCATTTTGAACATTCTGTATGGGCGCAAAATTGGTCCTTTCTAGGGAAAATCGACCACTTTTGTAAAATAAATGTTTTAGGTATTCTCATAATGCAGTTCGATAAAGTAAATAACAATAAAAAAAATATCTCCTCTTAGAAAGAAATTTTGATTTGTATGGTAGCTGCTGATCGTAATTTGTACCCCTTTCTAAAAAATCATTGATATCTTGTGTACTATACACTGAATAATCGTAATAATAATAATATTTGTGTTGACTATATATTATCTGTATGGCCATATTATTCAAATTACTGACATCATAGTATAAAAAATGCACCAGTCAGTGAAATGAATAGGCTTGTAATTTGTGGGTGTAAATATCGGAGATATCGACTGTTCTCCAATAATAATAATAATAATATGATTTCAGTGCAGTACAGAATGTCAGCACCTGTAGTCACTTAACTGTCAAAATGACTTTTGGCTAATCGGACTCATGATTGATGTAAATGCTTCATCGATTAAATAATGCGAGTTATGTTAGAAAGACTTGTAAAGTTGATGTATATAGTACATACTGTATATAATATTATAAACATCTGTATTCCATAACACCCTTATACATTGACCTTGACAATGGCCTCTCACTTAAGTTATGCTGTTTGGACAAATTCTTTCACACTTCATAATATGTGACTTTGTTTTATTATGTTAACCCATTCGTCCCCGCTGTTTTATTTTAAGGACACTATATTTTTTTCACAAGTTAATTTTTTTTGGTATTGTTTCTAATAAAATTGGTATTTTGTAAACGAATGTTTGACCTATAGTAGTATTTAAATGAACGTTAATCATTGTCCTATGAATTGTGTAATGGTTTATGTTATGTAAGCTGCGTATACTGATATTGTAAAGATTGTAAGTTGATGCAGTTGCATTCTGTGTTGAGACAGGATGAAGTTCATTGTATTGGGCCACTATATGATGAAGAGGAATAAATAGAGGCGTTGCCAAGGACAAGGTTGTAAAAAAAAACCTCTGACTTTTTGTGAAAAATGCGGAAAAACACTTTGGAGTGATTGTTTTATACCTTAATATATGAAATAAGCTTACAAAACTTTATTTTAAAAATGTTTGTGATGATAGTTTTAAAATAAAGTTGGATTTTCTTACAACTGTGATCTTTTTTAATTTCTAACCCTATATCTACTTTGTCATAGTTATTGGACATGTTGGTTCAGCAACCAGAAATATTTTTTTTAGCTTTTAAAAAAAGGCTATGTTTTCGATTCTTGGAAAGTAATCGGTTAACCTCGAAAAAAATAACATAAGGTATAGTGTAGGTTCCTACAAAAATTTAAAACTGTTTGTAGACGTCACGCCGTCTCACCAAATCCCTGATTACATATTAATGATTTAATTTGAACAGATTAGCAAACCTTTTATTAAAAATAAGGAAAGTTTACGGAATAGAACGCAAACTTCTAAGCATTCTACACATCTACTCCGTCGCAAGATTGATTGCATTAGGCACTAACCAACCGCACCATAATACTTCAGCAGTTCCAAACAGTTTCCCGAGCCGCACGTCGGGAACGTGTAAAATCATAGATTTTTTAAAAAATGTCCATTTTCTCTAGAAAGGAATATATTTTCCGAACATATTATGGAAGCAGGAATCTTCTGATAGTAGGCACTAACCTGCCGTACCATAATACTACAGCAGTTCCAAACAGTTTTACGAGCCGCACCTCGAGAATGTGTAAAATCATAGATTTTTTAAAAAATGTCGATTTTCTCTAAGAAGGAATATATTTTCCGAACATATTATGGAAGCAGGAATCTTTTGATAGTAGGCACTAACCAACCGCACCATAATACTACAGCAGTTCCAAGCAGTTTTCCGAGCCGCACGTGGAGAACGTGTAAAATCATAGATTTTTTAAAAAATGTCCATTTTCTCTAGAAAGGAATATATTTTCCGAACATATTATGGAAGCAGGAATCTTCTGATAGTAGGCACTAACCTGCCGTACCATAATACTACAGCAGTTCCAAGCAGTTTTCCGAGCCGCACGTGGAGAACGTGTAAAATCATAGATTTTTTTAAAAAATGTCGATTTTCACTAAGAAGGAATATATTTTCCGAACATATTATGGAAGCAGGAATCTTTTGATAGTAGGCACTAACCAACCGCACCATAATACTTCAGCAGTTCCAAACAGTTTTACAAGCAGCACCTCGAGAATGTGTAAAATCATAGATTTTTTAAAACATGTCGATTTTCTCTAAGAAGGAATATATTTTCCGAACATATTATGGAAGCAGGAATCTTCTGATAGTAGGCACTAACCTGCCGTACCATAATACTACAGCAGTTCCAAACAGTTTTACGAGCCGCCCCTCGAGAATGTGTAAAATCATAGATTTTTTAAAACATGTCGATTTTCTCTAAGAAGGAATATATTTTCCGAACATATTATGGAAGCAGGAATCTTCTGATAGTAGGCACTAACCTGCCGTACCATAATACTACAGCAGTTCCAAACAGTTTTCCGAGCCGCACGTGGGGAACGTGTAAAATCATAGATTTTTTAAAAAATGTCGATTTTCACTAAGAAGGAATATATTTTCCGAACATATTATGGAAGCAGGAATCTTTTGATAGTAGGCACTAACCAACCGCACCATAATACTTCAGCAGTTCCAAACAGTTTTACGAGCCGCACCTCGAGAATGTGTAAAATCATAGATTTTTTAAAAAATGTCGATTTTCTCTAAGAAGGAATATATTTTCCGAACATATTATGGAAGCAGGAATCTTTTGATAGTAGGCACTAACCAACCGCACCATAATACTTCAGCAGTTCCAAACAGTTTTACGAGCCGCACCTAGAGAATGTGTAAAATCATAGATTTTTTAAAAAATGTCGATTTTCTCTAAGAAGGAATATATTTTCCGAACATATTATGGAAGCAGGAATCTTTTGATAGTAGGCACTAACCAACCGCACCATAATACTTCAGCAGTTCCTAACAGTTTTACGAGCCGCACCTCGAGAATGTGTAAAATCATAGATTTTAAAAAAAATGTCGATTTTGTCTAAGAAGGAATATATTTTCCGAACATATTATGGAAGCAGGAATCTTCTGATAGTAGGCACTAACCAGCCGTACCATAATACTACAGCAGTTCCAAACAGTTTTCCGAGCCGCACGTGGGAAACGTGTAAAATCATAGATTTTTTAAAAAAATGTCGATTTTCACTAAGAAGGAATACATTTTCCGAACATATTATGGAAGCAGGAATCTTTTGATAGTAGGCACTAACCAACCGCACCATAATACTTCAGCAGTTCCAAACAGTTTTACAAGCAGCACCTCGAGAATGTGTAAAATCATAGATTTTTTAAAAAATGTCGATTTTTTCTAAAAAGGAATATATTTTCCGAACATATTATGGAAGCAGGAATCTTTTGATAGTAAGCACTAACCATCCGCACCATAATACTTCTGCAGTTCCAAACAGTTTTTCGAGCCGCACTTTGGGAATATGTAAAAGCATTGATTTTATAAATTATGTCGTTTTTCTCTAAGAAGGGTTCAATTTTCCGGACAAATTATGGACTGGGGAATATTTTTTAGTGCATGATAACATGAAAAAAAAGTAATCTATTTGTTACTCCAGACGCACATTTTAAATTACGTAAAAATTGAATTTTCTTTTTATGCGTTTTTCTCGGAAACGCAAAAAGCAGGAACGAAAATTCTTGAAGCAGGAAAAGGCACAAACGAAGCACAAACCAGCCCACCCATTTTGATCCTTGCGGCTAACAAAAGTGCGGCTGAGTTCACGCTTCCCGAATTTTGATTTTCGATTTTCTCAAAAACGGAAAAAGCAGGAACGAAAATTTTTGAAGCAGGAAAAGGCACAAACGAAGCACAAACGAACCGCAAGTAAAAATTTTACAAATTCCAAAATGTTGCGGCTGGCGTGAACCTGGCCGCAGATAATTACTTTTCGATTTTCTTGGAAACGCGAAAAGCAGGAACGAAAATTCTTGAAGCAGGATAAGGCACAAACGAAGCACAAACGAGCCGCAAGTCAAAAAATTACAAAATCCAAAAAGTTGCGGCTGGCGTGAACCTGGCCGCAGATATGAAATTTTGGATTTTCTCGGAAACGCCAAAAGCAGGAACGAAAATTCTTGAAGCAGGAAAAGGCACAAACGAAGCACAAACCAACCCACCCATTTTGGTCCTTGCGGCTAACAAAAGTGCGGCTGAGTTCACGGACCCACATATGGGCTGTGGTAAAGTAATACAAATCTAACCGGGCGGTGTAGCGTAGTGATAAGAACACTAAACTCACATTCGATAGAGATACCGGGCTCGAATCCCGGCAGTAGCGGATGTGGCTGAGACTTTTCCTTTCTGCCTCACGCTGAGAAACGCTAATTCGGTCATCTTGTTCAGGTTTTCCATGGTTTCCCTCAATTCATTCTAGATAATAGAGATGGTTTCTTATTCAAGGTCATAGTCGACTACCTGTCAAATTCCTACGCGCACAAAGTTGCCTGTCATATCCTAATTTTCTACATGTAATTAGGTCTTGACCTGTTTGTAGGGAATAAATAAATAAACAAACAATTTCCCTATACCAATTCCATCATAAACACTCTTTGCCAGTTGTTTTTTTTTATATAATCTACTATTAGAAGTCACATTTGTTCCAAAATGAACTATCAAAAATTTTGAAAATGAAATGAAAAACAGCTAATTTATAGAAGGCACGTGAAAACAATATCACATATTATCTAGTACGGAATGATATTACAATCTACTATTTTTTTGAGTGTAACATTTACCTCGAATCTCTTAGAAATTCGATTTACAAATCTATGTATTGATAATTGATAACAATTAACATTTCTTTTTTAGCTATGAATTGATTTGGTGGCCTACCTCCAGCAACTATTCTTTTCTCATTTTAATTATTCTTATTACGTAACTTATTATAATAATGTTATGTGAGCTAGCACAGTCACAAAGTTCCCATTCTTTTTGAGTTTTAAAGCCAGTGGTTCGAGCACAGGCAGTTGGTACAGACATAAAATAAATCCGTAACTATAAAAGAACTTTGTGTCTGCGTGGTTTTAAACTAATCATTTTCGCTCTAATTTTTTCTTTACTAAAATACTATTAAATTAAACTTAAAATTTTGTAACGGATCATTTTTGAACACACAGTATATTTGTTTTTTTCAAAAAGGTGGTTGATCAGAACAGACTCGTTCGGCAGTCGATAAGAATGCAGTGAATTGAATAAATTTATGTTTAAAATATAAAAATTATAAAAATCTAACATATTATAGAAATTAAGTTTAGTTAAATGTTAAAAATTATAAACTCATGAAATTAAATAAAAACAGAAGCAATAAAGAAAAAGAAAAGCAAGGTAAGCAAATTATTATTATTACGCATATTCAGATACTTATATATTGAAAATAAAATGAAATAAAACCCAAATATCAAACCAAATCAAAAACCAATTAAAATTTAAGAAGAATTATTGTATAAAATGATTGTAGTTCATCGTAGTTAATAGTAAATAAACATAATACTTATTATAGACATATTTTTTTATTTATCTATTTAAAATTAAAAATAAGAGCCACGACAGAAATGTAAATTTGTTAACCGGAGATGCTGATTGACCAAAAAATAAATATTAAATCAAAATATGGGCGAACCAAGCCGGACGCCACAATTTTATATAAAATATTTTCTAAATTTGGTTAATATAATTTTTAATTCACGTCGATAGTGATCTTTTTTTTTAATGTTAAAGAGTTCGTTCACATGCGATTTCCTTCGGATATACTGGGCCCATCCTCAGAGAAACGCTTCCTCAATCTAACATCTATATCCGCAAATCAAATATCGTATTTTTTTTTACCTATTTTTCCCACCTCGCTGATCACACCTCGTGACATGAGAACTTACTATAGCAGAACTCTACGATATTATGTGGGAATAAATTCAATAGTTTTGAAAGTTGGTGAGAATGTTTATCAGGTAAAATATAATTTTCGAAATCTCAAGGGCTAGAACTATTTCGTTTATTAGATTTCTGAATAAAAATTATGATCACTTCATTATAGTTTCAGCACTTTTTAATAACAAGAGTTATAATAAAAACGTATTGCAGTTTATGTAAATCGAGGTGAAAACATTATTTTCTATTAGTTGGGTTTTTATTACCAATAATAACAAATCATACATAAGTGTGAAATTTCGCCTCAAGTCTAAAGCAAAGAATCAAAATGTAGGCAGAGATGTTATACATATATTTTTACGAATATTATTTATACCATTCATCATCAGTTTATATCCAAACAAATTAATAAATGATAATACTGTCAGGGGTATTTAATATTAAAAACAATTACCTAATCAATTTATTGGTATGTAACGTTTCGTTTCTTATTGACTTTTTTAAGCAACTGAAAAAAAGATAGATATATATTTTAAATAATTAGTAATAAATATTACGTATAAGGTTAAAAATTGATATAATGTTCTAACCTCAACAAGTCAGTTGATTAACAACATAATAATTATATAGTACATAAAATTAATGATAAACTAATATTCTAACATTAATTTATCCAAATATCCGAGACGTATTATTATTTATTATTTATAACTTTTGTTAAATTTGTAATTGATTCGACGTTGAGTATTTTTTTATTGAATCCTCTATTTGTTTGTTAACGATAGACAAGTCGGACAGACAGACATTATAAAATATCAAGCATGAAGGGTTGCTTCTTGTTATTCACTTGTTGCCTTGTTTTTGGATGTCGCGTGCTGATTTAAATGTTGGCAACGATCTTTCAAATAAATTTCTTATACATCGTTTTAATTGTGAATAAGTAAATTTGCATACAAATTGAAACAATAAATGAGCACATCTTCAAAGGAGCCAACGAAAACAGCCGGTACTACACAATTTGCTTTGAGCAGCTGTATATGATACGAAACAAATTTCATTTTAACCCGAAGCGAGTAACACTACATTTATATGTATGCACTACCATAGAGGTACAAAGTAGAGACGCGCAAGACAAACGAATTCTAAGAAAAATGAAAAAGTTTAGATCGATATGGTAGTAACCATTTATTTAACAGATATCTGCCATTTTTGGTAAGACTATTTTATGCAGACGTTTAAAACGCCGCGTTTGAAACGCTAACGTCTGCTCATTAATTTGATATTCTGCACCAGACGTTGAAAGCATGATGACTTAGAGGTCGTGAAAATACCTTGAAGGTGCTAATAATGATGCACATGGCCAAATGGACTCGTGCATATAGGATGGTAGTTTGCTAGAATTTTTTGAACATTTTGAAACAGCGTAGCAACTGTTGAGAACACGCACCGCATATTAGTAGTGAATTATAAGTACGATTAATTAAAATACCACACACACTTGTCAAACATAAACCCACACGAATAGTACAGTACAAACCTGCAACATGTACGATGTCGCACACTAGACCAGCATACACCAGCAAATTTTAGTGCAGGTTTCGTGATGTGCAGTAGAGATTTTGCAGTTTTCAAGTAGTTTCATTAGTGCCAATTAATGAATGAAAACGACGTTACTAGCTCACTAGATCGGTTCAGCACGATTGGACAGAAATTGCAGGCGATCGACTGACAGTCGTTGCTGGCTGCTGGTTGCATGTTGTAGATGTTGCTCCAATGTGCGTTACTTCGATAAAAATATGGGTACTTTCACGAACCGTGTTATTCTGACCGTAGTTGATACAGTCAAAGCCCTCTAAGTGCACAGCTCGGAACCGAGCCCATCCTTTAAGTGCACACTTCCCCTACGATCTTTTTCATCCCCACTCTTCTAACTCCTATAGCTATCTTTATGCAATCAGATGCTATAAACAATATCTCTAAAACTCTATGAATATGATGGAAATGGAAAGTTTGAAAATAGCGCGCTTACGGTCAAACGTGATTGGTCGCAGATTATTCGAAGTGGGGGCTGGGGAACGTGCACTTAGAGGGCGAGTTCGTGTGCAGTAAGAGAGCGTGTGCATTTAGAGAGCGTGCACTTAGAGGGCTTTGACTGTAGACGTGTGCGGTCTACTGTGCGATATCGGTTTCAGGTTTGTGCTGTGCTAGTCGTGTTGGTCCACGCTTAACAAGTGCGCGCGGTCTTTACATAGCGAATGCGTGAAAGCAAAATCAAAGATCACGTGCACGAAACCACAGGATACAGCTATTACAGAAATAAACGGACAAAAATCTAGAAACAAAATATATGTTCCAATATAATTTTTTCCTGCTTGATATGTAATATTGAATTAGGAAAATGAGAAAGACATATAGGTACTTAACTGTAACGTACATTTTGAATTTTGTTAAAATGGGTAATTTCGAAATGAAATAATCCCTTTTCCACTGTACGAATTCACTACAATTAGTTAATTACTACTATTACAATTAGTACAATTGTACCCGTAATATTACAGTGCTATACAGGAATTTTTTTTTACACAAGTTTTAGCAAATAAAGGATTTAATTTTATTTTATATAACAAATAACAGAATCATGTAATCTCTTCCTTTACAAAAATGATCAGTTTTAATAAAATATTACTTAATTAATTTATATTTCTGAAAGAATATCTCCGCTATTTGTATAACTCTAATTATTTACCGTTTTAAATTATTTTGAGCTTGAAGAATGATGTCAACATCTTTTGTCTTGTCCTCGTTCTTCTGGTAGGTCATTGCAAAACATTTTACATAATGCAAAGCTACAACATACACTAAGCAAATGTGCTCTTACATTAGACTTAGATTATAATGTATCGTACAGGTTTATCTCGTTACCTGCAATTCTCTCTTAAGTTGCTTACGTAAATTATTTGTTAAGAACGCAAATTCGAAGTGGATTTTGTCAGTTTCGTTTTGTAATGCATCAACCCGATTCAATTATTCAGATTTTCTAGTAACATCAAAGATCCTTCGTTTTAGTAACTGAAGTAAAATTAATGTATCGTTTGACATTTCGCTTTTCCATCCATCGTCCCATTTGCATCAAACTGAACATTGCTATCCATTAATATTTTATATTTTAGTTCACTTGTAAATATTTCAGATATGTTTGCAGAATTGTGTACCAAAATATAAAAAAGTAAAACTCATAGATCCAGAATTAATTTTAAAATCCAAAAACATTTCTTTTAATTGATAAAACATTGAGTAAAAGAATCACTGAAAATAATTATACATATTATAAAAACATTATTTAAGAAATCACAAATAACCGGTTCGATCCCGGCCGACTGCTTGATATTTTTTTTACATCTATTCCACATTCTATTTGATTTTTGAAGTTACACTTTTTTTGACCCATTGTGGGTAAAATTTTCTCTGTTACGGAAGTTGCGCACGCAGCATGCAACGAACACGAGACACCATAAGCTATAGTTGTTAATTTAATATGAATTTACTATATGTATCGACACAGTTAAAATCGTAAATAAAGCTGATTCTTTGATGCAATTATACTTTTACTTTGTATTCATAGATGACACGTCTCATTTCTCTGTTACAATGTGCTGATGGAGTTGTTCATCTATTACCCAAAGTAAATAAGTACTATTCGAAGTGAACAGGCTAACTTTTAACTGTATTTTATCAATGTACATCTTTAACGAAACTGTGAATATCAATTATCGCGATCACACCAAAGAAGTATAACATCTACCGCGGTATATAAGTACACTCACCATTTTTTTTATTTATTATTTTATTTTTTAGATGGGTATAAAAATGATAACAATTTTATTCAAACTAAGGGGGGTACGTCATTAGTTTCCTATTATAGATGAAAGCTCAAGATTCTGTATTATTAAAACCTGACTTTTCGTCTGTTACAGAGCCAGTGACAACGATATTGGGTGGTCCAGAGTTATACATTAACAAGGGCAGCACAATGAACTTAACTTGCATAGTGATGCACAGCCCAGAACCTCCGCCCGCCATCTTCTGGATGCACAACGATCAGGTGAGAACATTATTGCTTATTTTTCTACATAAAATATACGTCTGTTTATACAGTGCAGACGCATAATCATAATTAATAATAAACATTCAAAGGAACAGAAAATTGAGTTATAAATTAATAACATAAAAAAATGCATCGCAGGTTACAATGTTCAAAATCATAACTTGAATTGTTTGAGAGAGTACCGGGAAATGGCTTTTTTTATAAATTTTTATCCTTGACAGCCATACTATTTTGGGTACATATTTTAAAGCACCTCGTATAATATACTGTTTCTTTTGAGAACAATGTATTACACACATTATTTTTAGAATATATTGTATATAATTTTTCTTTTAAACATTTTGCTCGAAGAGTTTTTTCATCGAATTTAATTTCACGAAAGAAAATAAATGATGTAACAATTTGTCATATTGTAAAGGTTGGCCCATCCGGTTATGTAATTACTTACGTGTACACGCTGACCGGACATGGATGAATATTTCCGGCCTCGGTAATCATTTGTTCCCTACTACAGACCTCCAGTCAAAAAGACAAACGGTTTTTTCCACATTTTCTCAGGCACTCATACGCACTGGACATTTTATTAAATAATTCACAAAATTGTGTTTTTATAATATCATTATTTTATTATAAATAGTTCGAATGACCATTATCGCGTTGCAAGTTATATTATTTTGAAAAAAACTTTCAATCACAGATTTATCATTTTCAATAATTGAAACAATAAAAAAATAGTAATTTTAATTTATGATACAATATATTCCGTGTATGCAACTGTAAAATTGACTCAAAAAATTCACATCAAACGAATTATAATGTCGTCGGTTAATAAGCTAGCATTTATATAAACATACTAACGATTTTTTCGCGACTTTGTTCGCGTGATATAGATAATTTATTTAGCCCAGTTAAATTATGTTATATAAAACACATCCCGACCCCGTTCGGATTGTTTTTTCTTAATTTCTAAGACGAATATTTTTTCCGAGTCTTACGTTTTTAGCTTAAACAATTTTAAAGATACAGCGTATTCTTTATCTAGTTTTCCACCTCCGTTAACACCCTCTGGGATACCATTTTGATAATTTGTTGAACACCGGTCTCTTCGATTTTACCAGAGAATTCTCAAGTCTAATTTATACAATTTAGGAAAGATTATTTCTATAATTACCCTTTTCACTCCCTTAAGGGTTGATTCAAAGAAAAATGATCGAGCATATATTTGCTTATTTTTAATGAAGATTTCATATGATTATTCAATAGATGCTCTTCACTTTGCAAACTTGTGGGATAAAAACATTTTTTCAGAAAAATCTATACTCCCTTTTGACCACCTCAGGGGTTGAATTTCGTAAAACCCCTTCTTGGTAGGTGCTTGCCTTAAAAAATAAACCTACTGGCAAAATTTCAAGTTTGTAGCTTCAGCGATTTGGCCTTCGCGTTGATTGTGTCAAAAAAATTTACGTCCCGTCCTGACGCCCTTAGGGACAGAATTGCGAAAAATCTCTTCTTAATAAGTCCTTACGTCACGAATGAAACCTACTGTACAAGTTTGTATGCTTTATAATTCCCGCTTAGATATATTAAGATAATTTTTTATGGCTTACTTTTCATTCTTTTAGTAGTTGTCATTTAATTCCATTCATATATATTTTAATCTTTTTAAGTGATATTTGAAAATATTTTGCCTTTGATTATTTTATTACTGTACATATAATGACAAATGTATAGTTCTGTCAGAAATATGGTACAGATAACATACTGCTTTTAACAAAATATAAATAATTTTATTTCTGACATAAAATGTCATAAAATTTGGACTACACTTAACAAATTGAAATATCCAACGGCAAATTGCGAATCAATAATAAATATGAATAGGTGAAAAATGTTCCTAGAGGCCCCAGGCTTCACTGAAGGCGATGAGGAATTTTTTTACATTATTATATGTAATTATAATTAAATTAAGCACCTTAGAAAATGTACAATCTTATTTCAAGTAGGTACAAACATTTTGTATTCAGGCGAATTTATTTTTGACGGTAGGTATAAATAATTTGTCCCTACTCAGTTTATGTACTCATCAACGCAAAATGATTGATAAAATATATATATATATATATATATATATATATATATATATATATATATATATATATATATATATATATATATAATAGTATATATCATTTACTCCTAGCTTTCTCAACAGCCAAAATAAATTTACTTTAGAAATAAGATCTTCTTAGTCGATAAATTGAACTTATTTATGTCGCTAGTCTTGTTAATTATTTACACTTTTAAAACCAATTAAAGGAGCACACAGAGACATTTAACATCATTGAAACCGTAGACACGGAAATATTCAAGCAATTCGTCTCAGCGGAGAATAATACACTAAAGGGTCGAGATATACGGATTCATTATAATGAATCCGTATTATTTTTATTTAAAATCTTTGTACTTATTAATTTTTTTTTCTTAAATAACTCACTATCGCGCACGTCTAGCTCACATAAATCTATTTCAACCCAATAGCCAAGTTGGGTTGGAAAATTCCTTGTATTTTTCACACGCAATGTGATTTATTTTTTATTTGGGTACTGATTTTGTAATTTTTTTGTAATTTTTTTTCCCAGGAATAAATTTATTTATTTATTATTATTATTTATTTAGAAAACATAGTTGTTTTATTTTGATTGGTTCTCGTATAATTATACGAGAACCGATCTAAATAAAACAACTATGTTTTCTAAGTACAAAGATTTTAAATAAAAATAACAATAAACGAAAACCGATTTAGAACTAAAAGCAACATTTTGAAATACGCAGTTTTATCTTTAGAACTTTACAAAAAAAAACTATAATATTGTAGTAAACGAAAACATGGAAACCGATTAGTAACAAAAAAGGAACTGTTTTACATGTCAAAAAACGTTGCCCTGCATGGTTTGAAGTGTCACACCAGACTTGTCGTGACCATACATAAACAACACGACACACACACGTGACTAGACAAACCTCGTATAAACGAGACCGACCCTTATTTGTATACTACAAGAATGACGTCAAGATAGGTAAAAATGGCGGCTCGTGTTTTCGCGCCAACTTATATTATATTTAGAATATTGAATGCTATTTTATCCTATTAAAGATTAGATTTTCGCGAAATTAAAAATAAGTGTCAAATAGCTTATTGTGAGATGTCAAATCAAAATCTACACGGGCAAAATCGTATCGGAAAACCAGTAGAAAATACTCTTACAGATCTATTAATCTAGCTTAAGATTATCTGCCTCTCTCGCGCTCATCCGTTAAAATACATAAACTCTAGAGTCTAGACTGTAGTATTCGTATGGGTATATTATAAGACGATACGCTACACGCTCTACTTGATGCAGCACTCATCACGGAGTCCTGCCTTGAATGTAGGGTCTTCCTTATTCCTTCATATCTGGTTAAGACAGATCCACTCATCTTTATAACCATTAAATCATTTGCAACACTGGTCACACGAAAAAAATGTACCATACCATGAATAAACTTACAATAATTTATTTATTAGTATCATGTACTTCTTAAATTTTATTATCCTATTGAAAAATATTTGTTTGTTTGACTTTTGGATTTTATAACACTAGGCTTTGCCCGGGTGCAAGCCCAAGTTAGATTGAAATCAAACTTTGTGAAGTATAAACTTAAAAACCTTAGATAAAAGTTGTATTTTTTGAATAAATCAATTTCTGCAATAATGATAATCATGTCAGACAATTGGGGCAGATAACTTCTCTAAAAATAGTTTTAAATAATAATTTTGATGCGACTACATTCATTATTATATTATTATCAAAATGAAAAATAATTACAAAAATGTTCTTAAACATAGTATAACAAAAAAAAAAAAAAAACAGGACTGTTTATATTGTATATAAAAAAAATGTAATTAATTAATGAACTCTGTTTCAAAGTCAAATGTTAGAGATCTACTGAAAATTAAATAAAAATCAGCTATTTGACAAGGGGTCTGTTAATAAATACTATATTTATCATGTGCGCAATTATATTATGACTGGCGTGACTGTTAAAACTCGCTAACTCTCGTTTGAAACCGTTTAAAAAAAACTTAATATTGGATAGAAGATAAGGTTACCTGTAACCACAAGAACATTTGAATAGATACTGAATTCCGATTTGTTTATTTTTTAGTGTAGCCCAGTTAAAAAATAATAATTTGACAAAAATGTAGATTGTAGAAAAATCACATTTAATCATTCAGATTCACGTATTTCACACTTAATATTATTTTTTTTATTGAACTTATTAAAAATCGACAGACAGGGTATAGAAAATTAAAAAAGTGTTAATATAATTGTTTTTCTCTGCACGTGTTCGCAAAGTTACGTAACCAAAAAGACATAGATTGTAAAGTTTGTGCAAAACCACTAAGACATTTCAGAGAAACGTGACTCGCTACATACAGCAACAGCAAATTGGGAGTTTTAACTTTTCTGAAAATTTTAGGTTAACTCATAAAAACTATGGTCACGTTTAAAGATTCATTGTCTTTAAAGTGCAGTTTGGAAAAGTTTTGAACAACCAATAAAAGAGCGGTATAACATCTTACAAAAAAGTTTTAAAAATATAGAGGTTATAATTTTATATTATATAAGGGGAATTAAATACTACCAGGTAACATTTTTATAACACTTCTAATGCAGATAAACAAATTGCTCCAATTTTGTTAGTATTCTACTGATTTAAAATTTAAAAAAAAAATACAAGGTGTTTAAAAAATAAATAAAAGTCGCGGTCTAAAAGGAAATTTGTAAACGAAATTTGTACGTTTACTGAACTTTACATTTGTAAAAAAAATATTACAGGGATGCTACACAAGGTCGCGAACTACTTGGGACAAATGTTTGTAGTAGCGTCACTCGAAAACAACTCAATGGGATTTGATGTTTGATGGGTTGGGTATACTATCTACTTCCACCTCTACTTAAAGTGCAAACTGGTCGTTATCGTTTTATGGTTGTGATAAAGATTCTTTCAAAACTGATATGAATGCGAGCAAAGCCACGGATAAAGGCTAGTACCTAAACTCAAATGAAATATACAGTAACACTCCAAACACAAAGAAATATAAATAAATAAATAAATAAACATCAAGTGGAATAATAATATGGAATAGATATACAGTCAAAATCTGTTATAACGGCATCAAAGGGTCTACTCATATTTGGTCGTAAAAACCGATAGTCGTTACAACCGGTGATGTTTTCGAGGTAGAAAGTAATTTTTTATTAAGTATGTAGTATATACTACATATATTAAGTATGTAGTATATATGTAGGTACATATAAATAATATTCACATTATTGTTGTCATTTTTCTGTATTCATAAAATCTGTAATTTCAGTCTGTTTGGAACACTTCTGTGCGTATGAATTTTGTTTACAATTCAGCTGGTCGTTCTAACAGATATAATTCTCCGAAGATACTACATTAAATGTAGTCGCTTAATGCGGTATGTCGTCATAAGCAATGTCGTAAAAAGCAGTTTTTTTTGTAAGGCGGTCATATATATTTCAGCCGGGATCTATAATTTTGGTCAATATAACCGGTATGTTCTAAACGATGTCGTCGTAAGTGCTTTTGACTGTATATTTAAAAAAAAATAGGATCTCAGGCGGCAGTCGAAGCGACGACCTTGTCCGTACTGTCTGCATTTTATTCATTATACCGCATGGGCGTCAACGGTAAACAACTATTTTCACTTAGCTGTTCTACTTACTGTCCAATAATTATTATAATTTTTTTTAATAAACTAGCTGTCAAAAATATAATAATATAATATCATAAAATAGATAAATATATCATAAAAATATAATACAACTGTTCATAAAAATTACTGAATGCATTTCTGTGAATTTAAGTAAGGTTCTGCTCCGATAGTAAACAAAGTGAATTTAAGGTGATTCGTCACAAATCGCGCTCTGTAGAGCTCGGACGTACGTACATACATACGACTACATACGTACAACTGCTGTTCGCGATTTTCAGTTACAATTTTCGAAGTAATTATGAACTCGAATCAATCAAGAAATGGTTCCGTTTTATAGAACAGAATGTTCCCGTTTCAAAAAACTACAACTTTGTGCTAAATTAACGTAAATATAACTTCTTATATGAAGAAAGCTCTACTCTGATGCGCAAAGCGATAATAGAGCACATTCGCTAGTCCAGCTAGCGGATGTGCGATAAATGTGTAATAAAATCTAAGATTATGTTATTATGAATAGCAAAAACGTGAACCGAAGTTATTTTGACGTAGAAAGCTTCATAAAATCTAACAAAGTCGTCTGACGAATCAGCAATTTTTTCTTCTCCCGAAAAATTTCCTCGTAGTACGCTATATTTTCCAAAATTTGTAAACGTTTTTCAACTGAATTGAGGCATTCTGTCAAGTTCATCTCTATCTTCTAACTGAACTGAGTCTAAAGAATCAGGTTCTTCAATGTCTTCAAAAATCGCGTAACTCTGGATTCACGTAAGACAGGTTTGCGTAAGTCGGGGTATTACTGTATTTATTTCAATCAACGAATCTTTTTTTCGTGTATTCTGATTAATACAACAAACTAACGGGTGATTCATTTGGAGGTACTTTTTTCAAAACTAAAAAAAATTTAATAAAAACAAATTTATCGGATAATTTTTATTATCATACAAAAGAACTATTCTTTACATTTATTTTTTAAAGATTATTTCTTTCAAATGTTGGCCGTAACTCCGGTTAACATGTCCATTCTGCCGTTCCAATTTTCGATGACGCGTCCGAGCATTTCGATTGGTATTTGGCGAATAACGCGATTATAATGTTGGCTTCCAGTTGCTTAATCGTACCCGGCTTATCAATATAGACTTTGGACTTTACATAGCCCCAAAGGAAAAAGTCTAGGGGTCTGATATCACAGGATCTAGGCGACCAACTCACCGGTCCGAAGCGCGAAATTAACTGTTCACCAAATTGTTCACGCAATAAATCCATGGTTTCACGTGCTGTGTGGCAAGTGGCGCCGTCTTGTTGGTACCAAATGTCCTGGAGATCACGGGCTTCAATTTCAGGAAACAAATAGTCTGTTATCATGGCACGATAACAGTCACCATTGACAGTTACGTTCCGGTCGGCCTCGTTTTTGAAGAAATATGGACCGATGATTCCACCGGCCCATAAGGGGGGGGGGTAAGGTCAAATCATACGAAAAAAGCCATGTTTTCGTGATTTTTTTTCTGACGACGCAGTTAAAATTTCTTTACTCAACCAATGGTACATTGAAGTATGACATTCGAAGAATGTTTTATCAAATTTTTACAAAGAAATATTAAAAAATACGGCAATGGCAGCAATTGTTCGGACGTGTCTCGAAAAAAAGTTGAATTGCGGTGCCCCTCATAACTTGGTGCTGGATCATCTGAAATCAAAAAATCAAAGTTTATTCGTTAGATAATAGTTTTCCCCAGGTAACGCTGTCGAGTTTTTTTTCCATTTTTTTTCATTTTTTCGAACACTTTGAAATGAAAAACACAATTTTGTGGGAAAAAATCGGCTAATTTGTTATTGCGAAATCAAAATTATGAACAAAAAAAAAAAAAAAACTCGACAGCGTTACCTCGTAAATAATGTACAGAAATAGTGTTTAATATTTCAAAAGGATCGGTGCAGTAGTTTTGGAGTTATCAGGGGCACCGACTTTGAAAACGTGAGTTGTGGGAAAAACGCTTTAAAGTTTTAAACACAAAAAAATCCAGTTAAAACGTTTATAAGCGAATTTTATCGACATACCTCACACTGAGTCATCAATGCCAGGTCCATAGAGGATGTTGCTATCGTCGATGATGTCTAATGCATCTTTTTGCTCCTGCCTACGACGAATCCTGCCTTCTTTGGTTTGTCGTTCAGCTTCCTGCTCTGCTCGGCTTATGCGTATGGAGTCAGTGGATCGCGCCCAGTCATGAGCGCTTGATCCACTACTGATTCCCATGTCTTGCATGAAGGTGAGAAAAGCAAACGAACCTTCATTGAAGACACTGGCTGTCACATAAGCTGCAATTTCAACGACAACAGAGGTTCCACTCAAGTGCTTCGGTGAGATTTTCCAAATAAGTTGGTTCAAACTCTCATTGTTGTTCTGCGTGAAGCCTCCGACACATCGCTCCAGGAGGGCATCTTTGCTCAGATCTTCGTAGATAGGCTTGATTGCATCCAAAACATCCTTGGGAAGAGCACAATACGTGTGTTTGAACGAATCCAATGCATTAGCAGCTGCAGCTTTTTGCCATTCGCACCAGGAGTCCGCAGGTATAAAAATACTCATAACTTCGTCAATTTTGCTTCAATTGACTTGAAATTTTGACACAATATTTTTCAGATATTACGGATTCAATTTCGAAAATAAAAAAAAATGCAAAAAAAAAAATAATTACCTTACCCCCCCATAAACCACACCAAACCGTTGTTTTGTCTGGATGTAATGGCAGCTCTTGAATGTCTTCAGGTTGCTCTTCGGACTAAATACGGCAATTTTGTTTGTTGACATATCCGTTAAGCCAGAAATGCGCCTCATCACTAAACAAAATTTTTGTCGAAAACAGTTGATTTTCTTCCTGGCGGAACGCTGATTTTCGTAATACAGCTGAATAATTTGTAGACGCTGTGCGGGGCTAAGTCTTTTCATGATGAAATGTCACACTATACTGAACAAAAATACCATAAAAGGTTATCACGACTCACGCTTCATCTGTCAAAAAATCCATAGACAAAAAAGTACCTCTAAACGAATCACTCGTTACAATCGGCCTTTAAGTTAACATTATTTTCATTAATAATAATTCATTCTTGAATAAATTAAGTTATTGAATGACATTTTGGTGTCATATTTTTCGACATTTACAGAGTCCGCCCTCGCAACACGCTGTTTTGAGAGGTGGGAGTTTATATTCTTGCGGCGTATCCCAACGTAGGTCTGTAGAAATGAAACTCTTGTCATAGATATTAACTTTCGGTTTATCTCATACCTATTGTGTGCTCCACATTTCACAAGTTATGTACATCCAAACATCTGACGTAATTCAACAGTACACCTTATCTCATGCTTCGTGTGTAAAGAAAACTTCCATTCCGACAAATATACGTATAAACATTATAGCTGATATTGTGCCAAGTTACAGATATGACACTTCTATTATTTATTAGTGTATTTGCCATATGGCAACATAC
Source organism: Venustoraphidia nigricollis (assembly GCA_034508555.1). Classification (NCBI taxonomy): domain Eukaryota; kingdom Metazoa; phylum Arthropoda; class Insecta; order Raphidioptera; family Raphidiidae; genus Venustoraphidia; species Venustoraphidia nigricollis. Next base: position 1,574,537 of record JAVRKA010000062.1, read on the forward strand.
ACTATTGGCGTCGGTCGGATGGCGGAACCTAGGGGTCGGACCAAAATTTCTCGACGTTTCATAACTTCCTAAACACTTTGGCACCATTTTTAAAAATGTTTATATATATGTATATATATATATATATATATATATATATATATATATATGTGTGCGGGCAATAACTTTCGAAAGAGTTAATTGATTTTAACTAAATTTGGCACACACGTTAAAATCAATCACCGCAAGAAGCCTATTTAAAATGGGCCTAATCGGGCCACCTTAAGGGTAGTTTCTAGGGGTTGAAAAATATTTTTGGGCCCCAAAATACTGAAAAAATTATTCAAATCGTTTCAAAATTGAAATTTAACCCTCTAATAGTAATTAAAATGTGTCCCTAAAATTTTAATAAAATCGGCCTGAAAACGTTATTTTGCAGATAGTGAATTATTTACTGAAAGGTGTATATAATTTGGTATAGAGGTTCGATTGATAATAATATTGCAATTAAGAAAAAAAATGTTATTTTAAGGGGTGTATTAAGGAGTAAAATTTTTTATTTTGCCCAAAAACCAACTTAAGTTTATATTTGTATACCAGCGTAAGGCATCTGAAAATTAGGCCACGCAGGCTTTTGACTTATATAAAATGCGTTTGATTTCAATCAACATACTATATACTTGTTAAATTTCTCCATATGGTTTACACTGAAAGCAAGTTATATCAAATAGTAGGCTAACCTATAACTAACTATGGTACTGGCTCTGTATGCTTTGTAAAAGGATGACTGTAAAATAGGCTATATTAGTCTATAGGAGATAGAATATTTTATTTAACTTGTCATTTTTGTCAGTCAGCCAGTGTATCATGCTGGATGGCGCAAGGCAATGTCAAACATTTGATTTGACAATGACCTTAGGTTGTAAGAATATAGTTACAGTTTTTATACATGCAGGTGCAGTCTAATGTCGTTGTGACACTCATGTCAACGATTAGATTGTACTCACACAAAAATAAATGACTGATCTACATAGAAAATGATTGTTTCGAAGTAGGTAGATACACATTTTAAAAAATTTTAAGAAAAATATCGTTTCAATCGATCAATTATTTTTCAAGCAGGATCGATTTAAAATTGTACAATGCTTTTCTTATGGAGAAATATGTGTAGTCATAATCTAAAGTTATTATCTAATCAAGCTTTTTGACAATCCTTTCTGTAACCCAGCGTAAGCTTGTCAGTTTGCGTCAAAACTTGCAATCAAAATTTAGACTAGATCTAATTAAGCTAGAGGTTTGAAATTTTGCACACGTGCGTAAGTCTGGTGACAATGCATAAATCCAATATGACGGGCATCCCATAATGGCGGATTACCCTTTTCTTCACAAACAAATGAAAAAAAATAACAGATTTAATATGCTAAGCTGGGTGACGTCATTGTAAATTCAATATGGCGAACGCTTTTATCTCCAACGCTCTTGGCATGGGTATCAAATGAAAATGTTTCACGAGTGGAATTCAATAAGCTATAGGTAACGTCATTGTAACCACAATATGGCTAACGCCACGAATCTGATCGATTTAAAATTTTGCACACATATGTCTTCTGATGATAGTACATGATTCAGTAGTTTTTGGAATTAAATAATCAATTAATTTTAATAACCTAATGGTGTAATAGTAAAAATTTTGAAAGACTAAAAAGAACAAAACAAAATATTAGTAGAAAAACAGTCTTTTTAAAAGCAAGGTTTTATTGAAATGCACTAAAAAGGAAAAAACTATTTTTAATACTAAACTGTCACAGAGTTTACAACCCACAGTTTTATAATTATGAACCTAAATTATGAAAAATTATGATTTCCTTTTTAATACATTTCAATAAAAGCTTGTCATTAGAAAGTTTTTTTACTGATATTTTTATTTTATATTGCAAGTAATTGTTTTCTGATAAAAGCACTATAGATGCATAAATCATGACGAAATAAATATAATGAAGGCGCGTAAATATAAGTATGTACGGTGGCGCAGCAAATTAATATCGCTTTGAAAGTCGACGTGTTCTTTATTTTCTTCTCCTGGTACTTTTTCTATTTATCTGCATTTCTCACTTCGCATTATCTTCACGCAAATGTGCATACAGCCCTACTAAGTGTTGTCGTCGTTGTTTACTTGCTTGCTATAAACTCCCATCTGGGGACTAACTGTAGTTCTAGTCGGTTTCTGAATATAATTGGTGATAATAGTAAAGAAATATTTACGAGATAATATTCAACTAGTATGTAAATAAAGTATACAAATTTTGATTCAAACATTTTAAATAATATCTTAGAAATAAAAAAAAAAAAACTTTTAAAAAAATGTAGGTGCGTGCACTTATGTAGGTACGCGTATTTTATATTTCTTTGGGGTGATTAAAAACTAATTTTTAATACACATGCAAATAATTTATTAAAATAAAATCTTCAAAAAGTTTGTGAAAATGACTTACAAAAAATAACCTTCAATATTTGAAAAAAATTTAAAAATTTTATTTTGGTTTTTATGTTGTTTCTTTGTACGACACTTAAACGACTTTTGCGGTTGTAATCAAAGGTTATAGTCGTCCAGTATGTTATATTATAGCTTACAGAGGGCAGAAATTCCATTGATTTCATTCATCTGTTATTTTTGTCTGGGTCTCTTATGGCCAGCTTCATACTTTCGAATTTTCATTAGCTGTGCCAGCGAAACTTCCGTTATACTTATTAAAATTTTACTTTCAACTCGCCAAAAGAAGTATAATTTTAAAAAATTGAACCTCCTTCAAAAAAGACCACTAAGAAGCGTAAAATAACAACGTTGTTAGGTCGGAGTCAATTTAATAAGAAAAATATTTTTATTGTATGCTATAAATTACATTCTTTCTACAGTTATTTTAAGAGGACGGCAATGCATTTTATTTCAAATGTCTGCCTTCAGAAACACGACGGGTGACCGAAACGCCTTTTAATTGACATTAACGGGATAATATGAATTTCAGTTATTCAAAAACAGGTATCGTCACCCTAATTATTCAGACTAGCTGTTCGATTCCTGCGGGAGAAGTGAATGGGATATATCCGCCTCTCCCAGTAGTGACTTCACTTCAGAAAGTTTTTGCAACGTGAAAAGAACCTGGTTGAACGAAGTTTCACCAACAAATAACATTTCTAAAACTCTTAAGTTGTTTCCTAGGTTACGGATACATTTAAACGCATTCAGATGAATTTTTGTCATCCGTTGACATGTTAAACTTCTAACAGTTATAAAAAATGAAGGACAAGAAGTGTTGGGTTGCTCTTACTTATAATTACTATTCATGTGGAATGTAAATGTATTCGTAATTTACCTAGCGAACTTTAAAATTGTCTTTTAGAAAATGTCTTATTTTATTATCATTTTAAAAATATCACATATAAAATATTTAGAAGTTGTCTTTAAAACATGTAAAGAAAAGTATTTAAATTTAATTTAAATTATACCCAAAACATACTATAATGCAACCAACTAAAAAGTACACCAGAAAAAGAACTCTTCTAATGTTGAGTATGATTTTTTTATTTTTTTTTCCTTTAAGGAGGTTGATGTGGGATAGTCCTAACCAAAATGAAATTCAATTCTCAGTCAGAACAATTTTGTAATTATTTATCATAAATGATGGTAACGTTTCCAATATTCAATAGTATTGTAATAAATTCTTATCTAAATCATGTTTTATCATTAGAAATTGATATTTTTTATTTGATTATTTTAAGTTCATGGATTAACTTTTGCATGTTTTGTCCACACTTAAAGAAAAAAATATGAAAAATAAAAGGTTATTTCAATTTACGATTTATTGATAATTTATTGGAGCAAATTATGAAAAAAAATCACAAACATCTAAACTGTTTAAAAATTGTAGTTAAACCTGAGCCATACACATGTTAAGCCTGGCCCAATAGTCATTGGCAAATATGTGCTTCTAATGTTTGTCTTCCCTTACTCCTGATCCTGATCCAATGTTCCTTGGCTTAAATTTGCTCCCAGAATAATGTCTACAGTCACACTCGCGCAATTATTTTACAGTAGGTAATAACACACAATTATTTTTAATACTCCTCAATAATCTAACCCTACTTTTTTGAAAGTATTTAATTTAGAAACATCAAAATAAAGTAAGCTGAAAAAACTTCCTAAGATAAACAGTTTGAGTTAAATTGTTGTCAAAATATTTTTACTGAAAGAAAATACTTCTTGTATTATGTTGTGGTAAGACATCTTCGACCAATGTGTGATTAGACTCACGGTATAATCGTCAAGCATAGCGACTTTTTTGGCTCTGATTGGAATCTGATCGGTATTTGTCGTTTTCTTCGACTAGCCTTCCAATACTTTGCAGCCTCAAATATTTGACTATCATTGCCAATGATGTAGCCACTATACTACTCGTCATTGGCCGACCTTGGAACGAAGTGAACCAGGCTTGCCATGAATGTAGCTTTTGCTTTATTTGATCATAATCTAAAGTCATAGCCAAATCAGATTTTTTGACAATGATATCTGCAATCCACCGTTACACTTCACACAGTATAAGCGGCACAGTTTTTCATTTTCTTTGCCGTCCTATTAAATAAACCGTACTATATAAGAACAGTAGCATAGACTGTGCCACTTTGAATTTTGTAGCACTCTTTTCAACTTTCTTACCACAATATATTAAAGTGTGTTTTGCTGTTGACTGTACGCTCTATGAAACAGACAGATTCTTATTTACATACTCCTGAACTGAATTTTTGATACATGTTTTTTACACTCGTGTTCTGTAGACAAGAATAAATTAATCATCGTATGTCTCAAACTTTCTTATATGATTTGCATCCTTAAATCTTTTTTAAGTAGGTTGCTCAGCAACGAAAGCTATGTGCGACGAATGTTAAGTTTCACAATTTTCAATTCATATTAAATGAAATTTTTTCTCTAGCAACTCAATAAAAAGATAAAACTGTAAACAAAATTACGTAAACATAGCGGTTGAAGACTAAACTTGAATGAATTAATTGATCAATTTAAGTTGTATGAGATCGTAAAATTAAAATACAATGTCAAACCTATGCTAATAGAATCACTTAGCTCATAAGTGCTCCAGCTCGTCATTTTTCAATGCAATGGAAAACGACTTTCAGTTACCTTCATCTTAACTGGCATTTATTACAATTTTACATTTATTGCAATGTATGTAATATGTTTGTACGGGTGGAATCTTGCAACTCAATTTTGAAGCAGATATCCTCAACCGATTGAGCTGAAATTTTGTATACACGTTCAGTTTTTGGATGACAATGCATGGTTGACTGTGTGACGTCGTTCTAAATCCAACATGGCGGCACATGCAAGATGGCGGACTAATTATTTTTAATGCACTTCTACAATATGAGTATCAAATGAAAGAGCTTGCTAAGAGTAACTCGAAAAAATTTTGAAAGACTAAAGTAAAAAATAACTCTTAATACTTTAGATTCATAATTATAAAACCGTGGGTCGTTACTATCATAGAGGTTCCAACCCACGCTTTTATAATTATGAATCTAAAGTATTAAGAGTTATTTTTTACTTTTTAGTACAATTCAATAAAAGCTTGTCTTTAAAAAGTTTTTTTACTAATATTTTATTTTTTAACTTTAAATATAGCTTGATAAATTTCGGTTTCACAGAAATACAGAATAAATTGTTAATTAATAAGTATAATTTGCTGGCATGTCAGTCAAAAACGCCAATACAGTCATCTACCGCAACATGAAGATAGACTCATCATATCCAATATTATAAAATAGCAATCACTTACTGTAGAAAATGTTTGTTTTAATCTTTTTTCACCGCGGGAGGTAGATATAATACAGAAATTATCTCAGTCATTCTATTGTTGTATGTCTTTTTAGAATATGCACGACTGACAGACGGTTGTTGTACGTTATATGTCAAAAAAATTCTATTAAGTTTTGAGACCGAAGCCAATTTAATTATTATAAAGTTTTTTTCAAATAAATTGGTGCCGATCTCAAAATTCTGTTACTTTACGCTTTTTAGTGACTTTTTTGAAGGAGGTTAATATTTTTTTTAAGTTTTTATATTTTTTTTTACTTTTCACTTTTTAGTGGATTTGATTTCGCACATTTTTCATAAGGTTTCGTGATTGCTCTGTTTATAAATTATAAAATGTCTATACATATAGGCAGTTAAGATTGTAAATTTCGGTTCATGCTTTATTAAATAGAAAAGTAATCATGAAAATCGGTTCACAAATGCTCGAGATATGAGGTAACATATATATAAAAATATGTTTTTCAGAAATAATTTGAAAACGAATAAACCGGTACCAATTCGATATAATAATATTCTGAACAAAATAGCGTTGAAATGTTTCAAATCGATTCACAACTGGCAGGACTATCGTCGAATATACAGGAAAAAAATGATAACAAAAAAAATACGCCTCAAATTGTAGCTATATAACCTCTTTTATTTTTTGAAGTCGGCTAAAAATACGCCAAGTTTTAATCATCAAACTCGAGATATGAGATTTAAAATGCTACGAAGTATAAAATGCATAATCGTTATCAATCTAAGTTTTTGTACGTAACATATAGTATTACTTGTAAATGGCGGGAGGTCGTGTCCCAGCTTTTATTGAGGAACTCTATTTGACTTGAACGGCAACCGTCGTGCTTAATAGTGTGTTGTGTAACAATGGTTGTACACCGTGTACAGCTACTGTAGTTGCAGATTGTCGTTGTTGTTTTTGTTGTTTAGTTCTTCCATCCTCATTAAATGTGCATAAATAATAGCAATCTGATGAGAAAATCATCCACGTTAGTATTATGTTTACAAGAAAACAAATGTAAAAAAACTGCAGTTCCTTGTTTTTCGTCTTTATTTGACTAACTTTTGCCTGCGATTTCATCCACGTGGATACAGTATGGATTTTAATCGCAAGCAAACACTAGTTTTAACTCTAGAACTACTGCACCGATCTCAAAAAAGTTTTCTATACTAATTAGCCCTTAAAACATACATATGTTGACATTGAAAATTTTAACAAAATTCATAAAACCTGTCGAAAATAGTTTTCGTATATTACCCATTCAAACAAATTATATTATGTTATAACTTGGGAAATAATTTCAATCAAACTTATTACTAAAGTCTGACCAGATAATGCACCTACTGCATAAAAATGGATTAAGCGATTTTCAGGTTATAAACAGACAAACAAACACGGATACGTCAACTGCGGTGTTGTATTTTGTAACTCATAAAATGTCGAAAAATAAGGCGAAATGTAACATGAATTTTAAACGCAGTATGAAAAAAGTGAGTTGCCTGTTCTTATGTGCGCTCGTTACAAGCTATACGTCTTTGACGGGATTAAAAACTAATTTTTGATTTGCATGCAATATTGAAATGAAACATCACCTGAAGTATCTTTCACATTTTACATTTTCGATCGCTGCGCCATGAATCAAATTTTAAGTAAACGTGCTTAAGGCTGTCGGAACGCTCTGAATTTAAGCCAAAAATAGGTATTCGGCTGATAGCTGATTGTAGACTTATTCGTCAGCATTTGGCAAAAATTCTTTCTTCATAAGGAAGATAAAAGACAAATCTAGGTCTCTAATAGACTACTTTTGTAATTTATGTACGATTTACTAGAAAAAAGTTAGCATTAATTGTGCCAAAAAAACACGCGTTTTCAATGTCACACTACGACCTTATTCATACTTATTTCACAAAATTGTTCCATCACAAACCTAAAGTGACTCTTCCTTTTTCGGAATTTTTTTTTAATTTTCAAAATATTTCCAAATTTCCAAAATCAACTAACGGGGGCACCCTTGCAACCGCATTTTTTAGTCTCGTAGTGTGGCTTAAATTCAGAGCGTTCCGACAGCCTTAAATGAAGAATATTTAACAATTCCAGGCGTATAATTAAGCGATCAACCTCAGCCTGTTAATTTTGATGTTACGTCTGTTAAATCTTATAATGTGCGCGCGCAGCGTAAAAATCACTCTCACCTTTTTTTTATCTTTTCAGGGAGGTTGTCTTGAGTAAAAAAGGGCAAAGTGCCAGTCGCTTCTTGTTTTTACAAATGGAGGAAATATATATATATTTTATTATACATTTTTTTCTATATTTTTTTTAAAGTAAGATCTCAAAAAAAATGTTATTGTTGGTGTTATCTCCCAGTCAACTTCTTAAAGAACTGTAAATATACCCGCCTGCGGAAAGGGCTCTATTACCTCATACGCTGATTGATTTAGAGTCATTAAAAAATAATAGATTAAATAGATTAAAGTTAGATTTTCCCCTGTTACTCCTTCATTTTCATAAACTGCTATTTCTTTCTTCAATATCTTATCATAATCCTTCTCATACCCAGTAAATTACCTGTTTTTAGCTGATTGCGGATTCGCATCGCAGCACCAGATGCTGGATTCAGCAAGGCCAAAAATGTGCTGGATCTAGCATTTGCAATCCCTAGGTACAATTAAACAGATATAAATTCGAGAAACACGTTGTCCGTATCATCATTCAGAATATCTGAAAGGCCCGCAAAAAAACTAAATTATATCCAGACAGAGAATAATCTCAATTACACATAGTTTTTGTTTATATCACAGTGAAATAATTGTTTTTTTCAAGATCACTGATGTTTTTGTTCATATTAGATACGTATCACAATAGGAGTATTTTTAAACACGCGATGTCACACAGCTCTCGTAATTTGCATTTGCTTTGTTGTCTCTGACTGCGCCATCATTTTAACTACTTAAAAAAACAAAAGAGCTACGTTATTAAAAGTTTTTATGTTGTTTTATTTCTTATTTATATAACAGGATTCTGCGTCGTTATTCTATGTTCCTATCAACATAATAAGATATTAGCGTATTAAATTATGAACTTCTCTTTTTATCGTAGTATGTTAATCCCAGTATAGAAAAACCGGTCAACTGCAAGCCGAACTCCCCGTGTAGAAGGTTCCGTACCGTTCTGTTTTCGGTAAAAACTTTTGGATTTAAGATTTTTGCTTCGATTTTCTTGTAAATTATGAGTGACGCCCTATATTTCCTATTTTTCAAAACTATAGGTTTAAGGCTGTCGGAACGCTCTGAATTTAAGCCATAAATAGAGCTTCGGCTGTCAACTGATTGTAGACTTATTCGTCAACATTCTGCAAAAAATCTTTCTCTATAAGGAAGACAAAGGACGAATCTAGGGCTCTAATGAACTATTTTTGTAATTTATGGACAATTTACTAGAAAAAAGTTGGCATTAATTGTGCCAAAAAACACACGTTAGCAATGTCACACTACGACCTTATTCGTACTTATTTCACAAAACTGTTCCATCACAAACGTAAAGTGACTCTTCCTTTTTCGGAAAAGTTTTTTGAATCTTCAAAATATTTCCAAAAATTAGAGTAATCAATTGACAGCGGCACCCTTGCAATGACATTTTTTAGCCTCGTAGTTGGCACCAGCCAAAATTGAAACGTGCAGATGATTTAAGCGAGACAGAGCTAAAGAAGGTCACACCCACAATATGTCTTTTGTCTACCTCGCCTCTTACCGCTGGGTCTCAGCACAAACTGTGTGAAAGTGATCCAACACTGTTAATAGTTTCGGAAATGAGCGAGGAATACTCGATTTTTGTATATTTTCATTAATATCTTTTAAACTGGACATTTTAAAATTATAAAACAAAATATATTTGTATCTCTCTTAACGAGCCGTTTCATTGCTCTTAAAGAATATATTTTCTTTAATTTTCTAATTTATCCCCCCAAATTAACCCAAAAATCTGAAATCATTTATATGTCCGTGATTAAATTATCTAACTCTATATATGTACCAATTTTTTGGTAAATTCAGAGAAAATAAGCTCTAATAAACGGACAGATAGATACGAGAGTAATCCTATAAATGATTCGTACGGAACTCAAAAAATACATAAAAGTACATAAACCAATATAAGTATCTAAAAATACATTTTTTTAAAATCTTTTGTTGCGCTGAGATTTGTTTTTATTAGTATTTGGTAAAAATTCAAGTTGATACCTCTAGCTATTCTTGAGAAAAAGGGTCTTAACGAACACACGTGTCACACGGACAACAGCTTTTTCCTATAAAGGTTCGTTTTTTTCTTCATTCTGTGTACGGAATTCTAAAAGGTAGTTTTTGGGAATCAAGAATAAAAAACATCATCCTGGTTATTTTAATTTATTATTTTATTTTTATGTACTAACATTAGTTATTAAAGCCGTACAGACAATAACTTGTATCCTGACACCCAGGTTAAAGAATAATGCTGATAATAAATAAACATTATAAACAAAAATAAAAGAAGTTATGAAAGTAAACATTCTATTCATATAATACGTGTTATTTCTGTGTAAAGATTTAATAAAATCTAGGACAACTACACGATATATGTATTTGATTTTATTTTTTCATTTTATTTCATAATGATATAAAAAGATAATCTCTCTGTAATAATAATTCCGTGCAAATACTTCGCATCGTTAGTGGTCAGGTTCTATTCTACTCAGAGATTTCAACGCCACTACGTCATTTAGTATTACCGACAACTGTTAAAATAGACAAATTGCCACCAGATGACGACATTTGTTTTTCTGAATGTTATTTTCTATAATGAAATTGTTAAAATTTTTAAACTGTTTTTTTTTTTAAAAACATTAATTTGAAAATATTTTTCGTCATTAGAGAGAAAAATAATCTCCAAAATGGCGTATCAAACATTAATTTTGAAGGGAGATATTTCCTACCGATAAAAAACACTTTTGAGAAATAATATATACCGATTGTTTGCACGGTTATTATGTTATATATACATATATTTGCGGAATAATACAGTGAAACTGTACTTGAGTTGAACTATTAATTTTTATAGGAAAAATGTAAACCCTAAAGACCGCATAGACTTGTCAAACATAAACCTGCCCAACGTGCACAGCAAGAATATGTACGATGTCGTACACTAGACCAGCATAAATCAGCACAAACTAGCAAATAAGTTTTGTGTTGTACGGTAGACATTTTGCAGTTTCAAGTAGTTTTATGAATGCAAATTAATTAATGTAAACGACACATCAATTGCACACTAGATCGATTCAACACGGAAATTACAGGCGAGCGACTGATAGTTGTTGCTGGCTGCTGGTTACAGGTGCTAGTCTAATCTGCGCTACTTCGATAAATAACATGAAATCCTTCACGAACAGGCTTTTCTGCTCCGTACTATGCTGGTCGTGCTTGATAGATGTGTGCGGTTTAGTATGCAGCATCGTACGGGCTGTACGTTTGTGCTGTGCTGGTTGTGTTGGTTCACCCTTGATAAGTGTGCGCGGTCTTTAACATGGCGAAGGTGAAAGCAAAAGCAAAATACACGTAAACAAAACCACGGGATACAGCTATTGCAGAAATAAATCAAATTTCTAAATAAAATTCATTTTTACAGCCGCAGTCTTGGAAATGGCATTAAAAATATTTTCTGAGATATACAATAAAGTTTTATTACATTCATTTCATTGGTAGTCGGAGAACAATAAAGTCAATGGTTTCAAACATATTATACGTATTATATAATTACAGTTAAAATAGAATGGTTTAAATTAGCACGGGTTTTATGCCGCAGTGTAATTACGTAATGTTCAACAGTTCAAACGTTGCCAAGCGATTCTTTGTGGTCACAATATGCCAACTGTGAACTCTTTATTAAAATAAATGTTTTCAACTATTCGTATTTTTCATTTGTTTCCAAACAACATCAAGAATTTATTACAGTTTTATGAATATCAAAAAAAGAATTGAAAAAACTCTTCATAAGAAGAAACACATTGCATTCACGCGACTTTTTTAAACAATATTTACAGATTTTAGTGCATTTTTTTGTGTTAAAGTAAAATAATCTTGCTAATTGATTACTTTTAACGACTTATTTAAAAAAAAACTCAGGGCGATTATATCAAATATAGCTTATTAGCGCCTTTATTATAGAACCAAATAAAAACATCCACCCCATAACTCTTTCAGTCTTAGTGGTTAGTGTCACTCTTTCCAAATTTTTAAATTAAAATCCCTGCCATTTAGAGACAATCGGTTAAATATTATGAAAGTTCGAACCATGCTTGACAAGATGTGACACCGATTGGCGGTATGAATGAATGACTTCATTTTCGTTGAATTGAATATTAAACAGGCACGTAGCCAGAGAGGGGGCTGAAGCCCCCCCCCCCCGAAATTCTGGAAAAATTGAAAACTCTAGCACATAGCAAAAAAGAATATTTTGAGAAAAATAGTAAAACAATACTGATTTTGATAAAGAACATGTTTGATAAATAGTGTATTAATATCAAAAACTTTACTTTTTGAACGTGCTAAATTAATTTCGAGTAAAAATCACCTTAGCCCTCCCCGAACAAAATTTCTGGCTACGGACCTGATATTAAATATTGCTCTAAGTTCAAATAATTTGTAAAAGCGTGACGGAAAGAGTTAATACATCCCTTATACTAATAATTTTATCTAAATCGCAATATTCTTATGAGTCCAGCATCTGCACCAAATTAAATACATCCTTCAATAATTAAATCCATATCCACAAACTAGCTTCCCTGTAGGGCCAATTTTATGTATATTTTAACAGCACATTTTAATTGGCTAAATTTAATTTTTGAAACGATTCTGAGAATTTTCCAGGTATTTTTGGGCCAAATAATATTTTCCAAACTATCCTTAAAATATTCCAATTGATCCCATTTTATATAGGTTTCCTCCGGTGATGGATTCCAACACGTCGCCCAAAACATAAACATTTCCAGAAATGAAGCTAAATTCTACAAAAGATTTGAAACGTCGCGAAATTTTGGCGTGACCCTTAGGTCTCGCCGTCCGATCGATGCCATTAGTGTATGTGTCAAATATATTAAAAACTTGGATCGCAGTGCAGAACCCTAGCGATAAAATTGTGTATTTGTTAATAATTGTGTTGTGACATTTAATAAATGTATTCAATGTCGTTTTTGGACGAAAAACAAATACCTGTTTACACTATGACAATTTTTGTAATTAAAATAATTTTTAAATATGTTCAAACAAGTCACCATAAAACATTATTAAATACACAAATTTGAAGGTAAACAAGCATAATAATGCTTTTACATGTGAATCCAAGGATAACAAAGGAGTGCTATAGAAGCCTTTTTGCCTCCAGGGCAACCCTCAATGTTTGCCCAGCCTTGTGTAGAATGTTATATGAACTGAAACACGGTTTGAAAAGTAAGTAAAGGCAACATTCCTCTTTGGTTTGCAAGCTCCGCTCTAATTTGCTGTGTATAGTTGAATGGTTATTTTATGAAGGTTTCATTCCCAAACCAATGCTTTGTATTTCTCTCATATTTATTGTAATATATATGCAACTGTGAAAATATCATATTATATTTCAGATGTCAATATTTGAATAAATTTGAATTTGATATAAGAATAGAACAATTCATTAAGAAAGTCAGGAAAAATTATACGTGTGCAAAATTTCAAAGGTCGTGCTTGATCAGATCTTATCGTCAATCGATACGGTGAGAAGTTTTGGAAGCGCATATCTAAATCCTCGATAAATTAGAAGACTAATTACAAAATTAAATAAATTTAGGAAAAATCCCAATAATATTTATAAATGAGCAGCTTTGGTAATATTTACATTATCAGATCTTTTTTTCTCTAATCAGTTGTTTGTGACAAAATAAATAATTGATAACCTGAAAATTAGAAGAAAAGACTTGATGATGTAAATATTACTAAAGCTGCTCACCTATAAATTGTATATGTTTTTGTAATAGAATTTTTTCGAAATTTATTTAGGATTGGAATTGGTCTTCTTATTGATTGATTTGTGATAATCAGATCTACTTTAAATTTAGATTGCAAGTTTTGACAAACTGACTGACTGAAAAATATGGAAAGTTAAATGAAAGCTTGTAAAACAAATAACTTTAGAATATTTACTTCGTACAATGTTCATTTTCAAATAAATTGTTTTGTGACACCCGAAATAATTGACTTCTTTTGATTATTTTAGTAGTTTGAAATATGAACGGAACGCACCAAGTAACATAAATAGTCCGTAATTTTTTGATGCTATATTTTTCTCACAAAAAAAAAGACCTGGAACAATGAAATGATGCCATAATTCCATATGTCAATGCGTGGCCGTAACATATATAAATTCAGCCAAACAAAACATTAATCATTCAGTATTGACGTCGGCTTATAAAATACCGTTTATGACGTATTTTGTAATTTCATTTTCAGCGTGCGCTCTTAAATAATCCGCTTAAGTTGATTGTAAGTACCCACTCGTTGGCTATATTTGCTCAATAGCTAAAGATTAAGGTAAATATTTAATCAAATATTTAGTTACCCAACGCTCTACGTTACATAACCGTCAAATATGTGATGCATATTGCACGCAATTTTGATTCAGTTAACCTTTATAATTTGCAAAAGGGAGGAAATTATATTTGCAAAATATATTTTTTGTGTATTCTTGAAATATTAATATAAAAATACAGAGTGTCTTCAAAAATCGAAATATATTCCAATAAGGGACACTAAATTTCTAACTATATAATATATCAGTTTCTACAGAAATCATTGACAGAAAACTTATGATAAAATAAACAGTGATTAAGTGATACGAATATGATCAAATTACTGCAGTTTTATATTCACGTCTGTATTTATGCATATTTCAAATAAATTTCATAAAGTATGGATTTGTTGATGCTATATATTTGCGGTATCCCTTCAAATATATCCTTTACATGCTAAGTATTTCCATTTGATTTACAGTGGATTCAAGTTATATTCAAAAAGAACATCATTTTTAACTTTGAAAGTACATGTTTTTGGGTAGATTTTAGAGATACCCTACTGTTTTCTCTAAATTGAATCCAATATAAATAAAACAGAGATATTTAACATGTATAGTCACTATGTTTTGTGAATTCAAACGTACTGTGTGTTTTAAATAATCAATAATAATAAATTAAAATTTTAGCTATATAGATAGTTCACACAACGCCTATAATTTAAATACGCTCATATGCTATAATATATTTTGAGCTAATTTCTTAGCTTTACACTTGTTAGAGCTGTGCGAAAACATTTTTATTTTTGAGTCGACATTTTGAATCGATTGTATTGGAAGAAAAGTAGATACAACTAAAGATTCTAAATATTAAGAAATACTCACAAAATATCCAGTCAGAATACGTGTTTCTCGACACGCGTTTTGCTAATCATGCCTAGCATCATCAATGAGATAAATATTATTAGCTTGGTGTTTTGAGGCTGTTTCTTAATATTTAGTATATTTAGTGTCTATCCACCAAAGATTGCATCTCTCTTCAAGAGATTCTAAGTTAGGGTATGATATCTGTCGAGTAACGATTGCGACCCATAAATACTTTATAAAAAGACTACGGAACCCTATCATGTGTGTGCCAAACTCGTGATTGGCCGGTTTTTCTTTACTATATTCAAATATCAGCTGACTTTTCTATATTAAAAATTTAGTACAATGATTGACTGGCAACGAAATATTTAAAGTTATACAAGTTTTTAATTATTTTGTAAGAAAGAAAAGTGTACCTGTCTGTGAAATAAACTTGACGTTCTTTTAACAAAACTGTAATTTTTTAATTTCTTTTCAATGAGACTTAACAGCGAGTTGGTAAGAATATTTTTTAAATTGCATCGTTGTAGTACAAAAACAGCTTGACCTAATTAAACGACAGTTAAAAGTGCGCTTATTATATATTATAATTAATAATCCAATTAGTCATAGTTGGACGTTTTTTAATTGAATCTGCAAGTTCTAAAAGCTTAATTAATCCATACTTGCAGTCTTTCAATTATAACACGCCGACAGTTGCTACTCTGCAGTTTTATATTAACATGCAATATACTGTCCTGGAATTACTTGAGCTGACTGATTTCTCAGATGGTAAAATGTGTTCTTGGAAAATTTTGGACTGTTTTTATTCAGCTTAAAAAATTTTGATTTCAAGAAACATATATTTTTGTCCTAAAAATTGAATCAAAAAACGTGCAAAGTTTCTTAGCAGCACGTCACGAGAAGACACATTTTTCTTTATAAACATACGTTAACCTTTAACTGGTGACATGACAAATTTATAATACTACAAGGGACATGACGTCTCACAGGCTACTACTTTAAAAGTTAATTTTTGTTATAAAAATCAATTTGAATGTTTTAAAATTGTGTTATATTTAGCCATTGGTATGTAATAAAGAACATTAAGTACATTTAAATAGCTTTTATTATCAAATATTAAAAAAAAAAAACAGTCAATGGTGCTTTACAGCCTTAATTGACACGAGATTAGCATTTTAGTAGACCTTATACAAGTAATACGATATATCACGTTTTACTTTTTCGTTTTGATGGTTCAACTGAACTCGTGGTCGGACGTTGATGTTTCTCACCTTTTTCTGCCATTTTGCACTAGAAAATGAAAAAGTTTGAAAACATATTTTGTATGGCAACTATATAGGGACATGTAGCCTGACAGGCTATGTCCGATATTTTGATATGAATTACTCACGTGTTATACAACCGACGACACATCTGTCTCCTTCCACGATCGTTTTACTACTAAAACAAAAGCTACTAAGAAGCTAGGTCGCGGCAAGCAGGGGGAAGTGCTCAATTCTAAGAATTTGCAAAACGCGCAACGCCCGTGAGACTTCTTGTCTCCGGTTAAAGGTTAAAAATATGACAAATTTGGTTTGCTCAATAATTTGATTCAATTTTAATTTTTTCTATACAAAAATGTGTGTAAAACTAAAGGTAATTTTCTCATTTTTATCGGATTTTGAATCGTTTATTTAGATAATATAAACTATAAAAACAAGGCCAAAAATTCATATGGGACGAGTGGTATTCATTTTTAGTTTATTTTGAAGTATTAACATGAATGATTGAATAGGATTTTTCATAGAAATTAGAGATATCCGAAACGTGAGTAAGTGCATTTTACATGCAATTATCCAGCCGCTCGTATGCGGGTAAATGGGGGCATAATGAACGGCGGATAAACAGCCACCTTAATATCAGAGAAAGCACAGTGAAACAAAGAGAAAATTTGCAAGCAACTCTTTAATAAATATGTTTATATTTTAATAGGTACCACATTTAATACGTAAATAATTGAGTCTAAACTTTTGTGCAGAGTGATATTTTGTCGTTGGATGAATTTTAAGACCGTTTTACGTACAAGAGAAATTTGTGAAAATTTGCTCCCTTAATCTATCAGATAGTCTCTTAATAAAAAAAGTGGGTGCGTATATTTATGTACCTACATGCTTTTGAAGTTATACTTTTTTGACGTGACTAAAAGTTTTAATACATATGCAAATAATTTATTGGAACAAAAGTTTAAAAAAATTTAAGAATAATACTTATAAAAAGTTAACGTTATTTATTTGAAAACAATTTAAAAATTGTATTTTGGTTTTTACTTTGACTATTGATTGTAATCAAAGGTTGTAGTCGTCTGGTATAATATATAGTTTTCAGATAGCAGAATATCCATTGATTTCGTCTATCTGTCATTTCTAGTTTAGACATCTTATGATCAACTTCACATACTGTCGAATTTTCATTAATTGTGCTCGCGCACTTCCATTGCCTGCTAAAAGTTTGTTCTCAACCCGCCAAAAGAAGTATATAACTTTAAAAAACATTGGAAGTTTGCCTACTAATTTTCAGTAATCGGGAGGGTTTACTGTATAGATTTAATTAAAATTATATTGATTAATTGTTGTTTTCACCTGCAGCATGCACTCACGTACATCAGCCTATTTAATTAAGGGTTACCAACTACTTTAAATTCAATCTGTTGATGTTATACTTTAGGGACTTTGAGTTATAAAGTTTGATGAGCCTGTCTCATGGCGCACTAATTATTACTAAGTTAGTTATGGTGTAGAACTAGTGCTGACTACAATAAATCTTATTAATACACTAATAGCCGTCATGTTTACATTATTGTTAGTCTAGTTTAATTATTAAGGGTAAGTTAGTAAATTTCTCTTCATATTAATAACGACTAATGCACGTTTACTATAAATCTTTGAAATATATGCGTACTTTATAACTAGTGTTAGAAAGTGCATCAAAATAGTCATTATTAAATAAAAGTGAATAATCTGACACTGTGTTTTTTATGGAACAAAGTGTATGTGCAAAAGTGACATTAGTAACTATGACATCAAAATCTAGCCTACGGTATTTGCATACATGTATATATGTAAACATGAAATAGTGATACGCGCGTTAAATAAATTAAACTATGATATAACTCTGAAAACTGATTATCAGTTGTTTTCTTTTTAACTTCCCGCTATTAAAAATTATTGGTTTCGAAAATCGAGTCGTCATCAGATCTTGGAAGTTATTCTGACTATTTTGGAATGAACGTTAGTAGGTATTTGTGAGTGTATGAACAAAGTTTGTTTTACGATAAATTCAGAGTGAATCAATCGATTCATATCGGGTTTGCGACATTCAAAAGGACTTGTTGAGACAGATCTGATTAGATTTTGGATTCAAATAGTTTCAAAGTTATTCAAAGAAAAATAAAAAAATTTCACGTTATTGTCGCATAACTCCTAATCTACATGTTTATACAGTGATCAGAAACTTAAATTAGCTTAAATATAAAACCGAATAAAAACAAGCTGATTTTTTTCTTAACTATTTTTTATAATCTTCTTTAATCTATTATAAACATAATAGTATTAATTTATTATAACGCATTTAACATATAGCGGGAAATTTTAGGGTTGATCTATTTGACCTGTAGACCAACCCTAAAATTTCCCACTATGTGTTAAATGCGTTATAATAAATTAATACTATTATGTTTATAATACTTACGTTAAAGAAGATTATAAAAAATAGTTAAGAAAAAAAATCAACGTTTTTTTATTTGCTTTCATATTTTTTTAAATTATTTTTTCCCATGATGATAAAAATATACAGTTTCATGGTGAATGACAGTTGATTTATGGAAATATGCCTGTTAAATTGCTTAGATCTAATTTACATCTTTTATTTTACCGCATTAGTATAAAACATGTTATTTCGCACCGTTATACACGCGTGAAAAGCAACTATTTTCGGGAACTGTGCAAAAAGTATATTGTATCTTTTATGTTCTTTATTTACCTCTTGTATACTTACGAAATTTGGTTAATGATTAGCCGATAATATCGATGTGTAACATTGATAAAATTCAATAATAACATATTGTCAATCTAAGGCGCAATGCTATTTTGGACTGGCTAACGTGCGTTAATCATACCTCGTCAAAAATATACTTCATTACACCCTAGATACACATCCCACACTCCACCAGCCGGAATTCAGCAAAAATATTTCGACTTCATTATGTGTGCAAGATCATGCAGTAAAAGAAAACCAGGTGAAAATATCATTAAAACTTTTAAAAAAGTTGCCTTCATTGTCACTTTTTTTAGTTCGCCTATTTTGGCAAGCATTTCTAAAAGTTTTTCTCAATTATCTTTGTATAAAGTTTACAGAGTGCGGTAGTTATACAGTGTTTAAGCTTGTAATGGCAAATAAGTACAAAATACATGCAGATGTGCATTCAAGATACGAATATGTCGTCGTTTGTAAAAAAAAAAAAGAAGCAAACAGAGCGCAAATGTGTTACTGATACCATGGCTTGTAAACTTGCACTTTTCATCACACAAAAAGAACTGTACTTATTTATTTCGTATCTCACTTGTGAAGTTCAATTGTTTTTCTTAGTTTAAGGAAATAACAACGCGTTTTCGCGACCTTATGTCATAACAGATGCCATTTGCACCATTACTATTTTCCATCTACCACACTTCTTGTTATTTTTCTAAATTAAACTTCAACTAAATAGCAATAAGCGAATGAAAGGATTATAGGAAATTAGGATAAGGTAGCCAACTTTGGCCTTGAATACGCAATCATCTCGATATGAGGAAATAATTGAGGGTAACCATGGAAAATCTTAACAAGATGGCTGCTACAAGAATTATTGTCTCTCGGCGAGAGGTAGTAGGAAAAAATCGTAGCCACATTGTATTTTCTGTAGTAAACCTTTTCTACTAGCACATAGATTTCAGATTATTTAAAGGAAAGCTGCTGACAGCTGTTTAATGCAAAACTTTAATTACACTCTGATAAGAAAAATTCTTAATTAGTAAATAAGAACAAAGAAAAAGACGTTGAACTTTCATAATGAGGTCAAAAAGCAAAATACATGAATTTGTTTTATGCTATATAATTTTAATCTTTTATAATGACCATCCAAATCTGCATAATAAATTGTACCTATCTGTGTAATAAATTCACTTTACTATAAAATTATCTTTGTAGACGGTTGGTGAAATACGAAGTAATTTTCTTGTCACAAAATGTAGCATCATTTATTCATGAAATCGTTTTGACGTTTGCAGTCTGAAAAGAAAGTTAGTGGATAATTATTATAAATTCATAATGGAATTATCAGTTCACAAAAAAAAATATTCACTGTATATCATTAAAATATAATCTGTTGTTTCGGATTTGACGTCACGAAACATTAACCAATAGTTAAAACCTAGAGTAAAAATTTAATGTAAAATAACAAACGATGATTGCGGTTTGTGTTTTTACAGACAAAAGTCCGCAAAATGAAACGAATCTTGTGTTTTTTACAGATCATAAAACATTACGTCAAATCATTAGAGTGTGCTTTTTAAACTGGGAGAACTTTGTGTTAACACTAGCATTGTTTTTTAAAACTTTATATTCAAACTTAGAGGTGATTAAACATAATGGCAACTTAGTTTTTTTTTACATATAATAACATGGGAAAAAACCAACTTGTTATTATGTTTGATCATTATTTAATACGGCAACCATATTTACTCTTAAAAAGGTCTTAGCGACCAGCAAATTCATACAAATTAAAAGTTTTAACTCTATGAGACTAGTGGCTATATCAAAATCAAAATCGGAAGCTTTTGGATCAGGTTCTCGCACGGTTTCCTAGGCAAGTCATCGAAGACATTATATAGGTATGTTTTCTGAAAGTTTCATTCTCTATAAAATCGGAACCATTTTTACGGCCCCCGCTCCAATTATAAGTATTGAGAGAAATCATAGAACATTTAGCAAAATGGCCGATATAGAAATTAAGTTTCAGAGAACGTAGAAACGGTCCTATGTCACATTTGCCACAGACAATATTCCAAAGATAGTCTAGATTCTAATACTACGATACATAATATTCCGTCTACATAAAGAAACTATATTGAGGAGGAAATATTTGTCCGGGGATTGACACAAATAATCCTTTATAAAAAAATATTCACAATATAATAGTATTAAAGTGAAAGTTTAATTAATAATATTATCCGTAAAAGAGAGAGAAAGGAGAATTAGCCCGAACCGTTCCATATGGCTGACTGTGCATTAGATACAACTATTTCAATGAAAGCAATAATTACTAGTTTGAGAGTTGCGGTTACGATTGCTTTGTTATGTTTTGTTCGAAACGGAACCCGATGTATGGTATACAATATAGCTGACATATACATATATACAGTATTACATCCGATGTCAAAGTTTACCCTGCTTATGGAACTCGTGATACGTAAAGTTTTCTCTTCGTCCACCGGTCATTATTTTCATTAGGGCCGTAGTCAACATAGTTGCGATTAAGTGTCTACTGTGTCATATTATTTAAAGGGTTCTATAGAGATTTTCAATAAATGAAAATTCACTGTCATGTCTTTCATCCAGAACTCCTATGGGTTACAAAATTGTCTGTAAATCTGGTTTAATAATGGCTCAGCTTGTGACCACACGTGTTTCTTTAAAAGAGAAGCACTGATAAAATAACCGGTCTATTGAAACGATATTTTTTCAAATGTGTAATTACATTTTTTACAAATAACACTTCTTTGTTTCCTGGCCGAACCAATTCGAGGCAATTTGATCAAAATTCATCTTGAAAAATATTTTTTGTATCTAGATCAGTTATTTATTTATGCCGTCTAATATTCTAATCTTATTAGTGTATTTGCCATATGGCAACATACACTATTGGCGTCGGTCGGATGGCGGGACCTAGGGGTCGGACCAAAATTTCTCGACGTTTCATAACCTCCTAAACACTTTGGCACCGTTTTTAAAAATGTTTATATATATATGTATATATATATTTATATATATATATATAAGCGTATATATATACGTATATATATATATATGTGTGCGGGCAATAACTTTCGGAAGAGTTAATTGATTTCAACTAAATTTGGCCCACGTGTTGAAATCCATCACCGCAAGAAGCCTATTTAAAATAGGCTTAATCGGACCATTTTAAGGGTAGTTTTTAGGGGTTGTAAAATGTTTTTGGGCCTCAAAATACCGAAAAAATTTTCCGAATCATTTCAAAATTGAAATTTAATCCTATGGCAGTAATTAAAAAGTGTTCCTAAAATTTTTATAAAATCGGCCCGACAGGACCGGATTTACAAATTTTATGAAAACATTAATTTGCAGATAGTGAATTATATACTGAAAGGTGTATATAATTTGGTATAGAGGTTCGATTGATAATAATATTGCAATTGAGAAAAAAAATGTTCTTTTAAGGGGTGTAGGTATTAAGGAGTCAATTTTTTTATTTTGCCCAAAAACCTACTTTAAGTTCGCATAATAAAGCCACACTGCCTGTATTAGCAAATACACTATATTGTCGGCAGGGTTTGGGCACTGCGACCCGGGTTTTTAGTGTATTTGCCATAAGGCAACATACACTATTGGCGTCGGTCGGATGGCGGGACCTAGGGGTCGGACCAAAATTTCTCGACGTTTCATAACCTCCTAAACACTTTGGCACCATTTTTGAAAATGTTTATATATATATGTATATATATATATATATATATATATATATATATTTATATATATATATATATATAGGTATATATGTGTGCGGGCTATAACTTTCGAAGAAGTTAATTTATTTTAACGAAATTTGGCACACATGTTGGAATCCATCACCGCACGAAGCCTATTTAAAATGGGCCCAATCGGGCCATTTTAAGGGTAGTTTTTAGGGGTTGAAAAATGTTTTTGGGGCCCAAAATACCGAAAAAATTCTCCGAATCGTTTCAAAATTGAGATTTAACCCTCTGGTAGTAATTAAAAAGTGTCCCTAAAATTTTAATAAAATCGGCCTGATAGGACCGGACTTACAAATTTTATGAAAACACTAGTTTGCAGATAGTGAATTATTTACTGAAAGTTGCATATAATTTGGTATAGAGGTTCGATTGATAATAATATTGCAATTAAGAAAAAAAATGTTATTTTAAGGGCTGTATTAAGGAGTAAAATTTTTTATTTTGCCCAAAAACCAACTTAAGTTCGCATAATAAAGCCACACTGCCTGTATCAGCAAATACACTATATTGTCGGCAGGGTTTTGGCACTGCGACCCGGGTTTTTACATTTGATCCTTTAGTAGTAGACATTATTTAGTTTTATAGTTATATTGTCATAATCTAAAGCCAGTATTAAATAAAATTCCAATATTCCAATATGTTCTGCAACCCAGCATAATACTCATGATGAAAAAACATCTGATTACTCCCCAGTGTCCACAATTGACATCTCTTTTTTATTGTAACCTTACATGACATGAGAGTATTATTCTTTTAATAGATATTACAAAAATTCAATTAACTTTCTAATCATCATTACTGCACAGCTTTGTGAACGTAAATGTGGCTAGACAACGAATATGTAACAATGAAAATGTTGTTAGCACCCAGTTTTTTTTACAAAAACTTTTCCCCGAAGTCGGGTAACAAAATAACCGACGTAGGTGTCTTGAAATTTTGACTCCTTAGTTAGTACATATTGTATTGGCATACACAAAGTTTTTGTCATCGTTTAAGACTAACTCACAACTGTGTATATTTCCAATTTTACCATTCATATCTTGAATGACACGTAGCCAGGAAAAATTTTATTACAAGAACAGTCGGCACACACTTTAATAACTAGATAGGAGTTTGTACTTGCTTGTTTAAATTTGATAAGTGGTTGCTTTAATATAATCTGCTGATCCACATATGTTAACCGGAAATGAATTTATCACATCTTGTATTGTTTAAAAAAAACTCACTTTCAAACTTTACATTAAGTACATATTATGTAGAATATAAATAAAATTAAAAGCGAATTCAACACAGTTCATGGAACTGACTGATGCACTAACTAACTGATAAAAAATCATAAATCTAAGGTACTTCTAATTGAGCTAGAAATTTGAAATTTAGACCATATATAGTGTTTGAAGTGACAATTACAAGAACAACAACAAAGTCAATAAAAAATTGTAACATCGCAGATTTTGACACAAAATAGCGATTTTTTAATTACAGAGTTACGGAGTACAAGCAATATCTACTTTTATGACAGAATAGTGGGACAGTGAAATGAGATTATTTACTAATATATACAATATACACAGTAATATATTGTACTACAATATTATGTGTCTAGATAGTTAAGTAGAATATAACTTTACAAAAAGTATTAAAGTCCCACTAAAAACGAAATATGAAAAAAGAGCTAAGTTCGATACAAATAATAAGTGGGTTTGCCAACTTTGCCGAAAAAAGTGAGATCTCACTTCTTTGTATTAAACTTGGCTCTTTTTTCATATCATGTTTTTGGTAGGATTATTATTTCTATTATATGCACTAAAGGAATTTGATTACACAAACATACAAACAAACATTTTAGCATTGTTCCAATACACCACCAAACCAGTTTATAAGCCGTTGGGTACATGCGCAAAGTAAAAATACCCTTCCAACACAGCTATTGACTAGAATGTTTTAGGAGTCGGCTGTTCTAACATAACATTCGGAGGTTCGTAAACCGGCTCGTGAACGGTCTAATCTGAGGATTTTTGTCGCACCGGTAGTCAGAGACATGCGCGTAGCATAAGAAACAAATATAGATTATTGGTTCGTCTTCTTTTGGCTCGTTGGTGTGCGACAAAGTAAAAAGAACTGTTTCTATCTCATTACTAAAAGTTGACAGTCCATTGACCCAAAAAAGTGTTCCAACACGTGGCGATTCTTAAATCAGTCGAAGAAATGTTTTTTTAGCGCTTGTGTATAAAATCGGTTATGCACGGTACATACTCTGCAGAACATACAAAATATACATATAAAACTATAAAGTTTTTTTAGGTTTGCGATTTCTTTTCGTTATCAGAGTTAACCGTTTCAATTTTATGCACGGTGCGAACGCTTTACAAATTTTTGTATTTGTAAGGCACAGTGCGAATGCTTTACAAATACGAAAATTTATAAGACGTTCGCACCGTGCATAAAGTAGAATAGCTACGTCCCCGCTTGAACAATGTTTTATTCCACTAAACTCAGAGGTCAGTGTAGCTTACCAAGTGAGAGAGAGACACTAGACATGTCATCAACAGAAACAGCAACTACTGATAAATCCCAGACAGTGAAATGTGAGGCAATTTAGCTTGTTTGTTTTTTATATCCGGAAATATGAAATTATTTACAGTGATTTGGTTTATCGTCAAGATATACTGACATAGTTTGTGCCTTACCTACATTTCATATTTATATGGTTATTATTTATGTATACAGACTGGTCCATTTGTCATTTACTGTCTCAAATCTATATATTCATCTATATGGTTTGGACCGTTACTGCACATTATCTTTATTGCTCTTCATAATTTTATATCCGTTTTGTCTTTTTTTGCGTAAACAACTCGATGGAACTGACAAATAATACAATAAATTACAATTACTTTTGGCAACTTTTACTGCCTTTTTTCAATTTTATTTATTTAGTTATGAAACTCATGATCATTAGAAGCAAAGTAAATTATTTATGAACATGAGCTACAGTTTTCAAATCTTATGAAATTTAAATTTTTGATTAGAAAACGTTCAGTCTCGTATCCTCACAAAAAATGTTATATAAGGGCAAGCGTATATTAAATACAGAGACGACCTCGTTCATAATTGGCGTCAGCTAGAACACCGTTCATATTTTTACCAACCAACAAATATCAATTGGAAATCCACTGGTTGACGTCGTCCTTCCACTATTATTCGCAACGGAACGACATCACATCTGTGTTTACCATTGATTCAAGAATAATCTTCGTAACAGTATGTGACGAAACACCGAACGGATATACGCCACGCGCAGCAAATCCAGTGCGCATGTCAGCTATTCAACTGAACTATGGAGGGTGGAGATAAGGAGAATCATCTCAATGTTACCAATGTGTCAATTGGAATAGCATATTAAGATGTGGCACTGCTTTTCCTAAAGGACTACTGTATGAAGAACGCGCCAAAATTGTTAGAGCAAGAAAATATTAAACAAAGAAAGAACTTCTGAAGGCACCATTTTTAAAAAATAACTAGGCGATTTTATATATATATTATTAGGCTAATTGCCTTATAATGTAAAAAAATTTACCTTAATTAAAATGGTAAAATAGACTGTGCAAGAACGATTTTGTATTAGTAAATATTCGCAAAATTAAAGAAAGTTACAAATATCCTCTAACAAACAAAATAATATATAAACAAAAAAAAAAAAGTGGGTGCATGTACTTATGTACGTACGTTTGAAGTTATACTTCTTTAACGTGATTAAAAACGAATTGTTAGATTTGATTTCAATAAATTGTTTGCAATAGCAAACAATTTATTGAAATCAAATCTAACAATTCGTTTTTAATCACGTTAAAGAAGTATAACTTTTTATAACAATTTATTGAAATCAAATCTTCAGAAAGTTTATGAATAATATACACAAAAAATTTACCTCAAATATTTGAAAACAGTAATATTTGAAAATTGTAATTTACTGGATGACACTTAAAATAAATATTGGTCGTATATTATATAGTTTGCAGATGGCAAAAAGTGCATTGAATTCAGCTATCTGATATTTCAGTCTTGGTGTCTCATCACCAAATTTATACTACCGAATTTTCGTTAGCTGTACGCGGCCAACTTCATATTGTCAAATTTTCGTTAGACGTGCGCGTGCATAAAAGAAGTAAGTATAGCTAAAAAAAAACAAAAAAAAAGTGGAAACCCTTGGAGTTATAAATCAAAATTCGTGAATATTATAAGAGAAGTAAAGCATAGGTCGACAACTTATAAAATACTTTGCGACGACAGTGTATTTACCTACTACATTTTCTCAGCTTTCTTCTTGTTTTTATCGTTTCACTAACGCCATCTTGATGCCACAAATTCTTAACTACGTCACAATGATGTATGCGCCATTAAAATACTTATCTGTCAAATACATCATACTTGACGTTTATCTAATAAAATGTCAGCTTACAAATAAAGACTCTCCCGTTGTCAGCAAAGTTCCCAAAACAAAAAGTTTTTTCTTTCGTAGACGGATGTTGAACTCAGTTTTCAAAACAAAAGCGATTAGTGCACATTTCGATAATCAGAAAAAGAGAAACGATCATACTAGACTAGGCCTTCTTAAACTATGGGTCGCGACCCCAAATGGGGTCGCGTAGCAAAATTCTGGGGTCGTGAGAGATTTTAATGTCAAACGACTGCGTTCGAATATATTCGAGCGAATTAAGACGGTCAGAATTCCCTTTTATTTGTTATTGCAAAAAATGCAATTTTGATGAAAAATAGGGCATATAATTTTTGTAGCTATAATAAATACAATTTTACAACTTTTGTGCAATTTTTAATTTTAGATTTTTGTATGTTTCTAAACGAATTCTAAAACTATATATTTTCATATGTATATGTATATTGTTACCTAATAAATCAATCATCGAAAAATATTTATTTATCTTTCTTTTATATTTATATAGGGTCGCCAGGAAACTCGCAATCATAAATGGGGTCGTGAATGAAAAAAGTTTAAGAAGCCCTGTACTAGACTATAACCATAACTATATATTCCGAATTCAGATGTATTCTAGGACCTGTTTTTCAGTTATTTTTAACAGTTAGAGAATATGGAACTGTCTGCTTTTTTTTAAAACCGGTTACAAACGAGAAATCCTAACAAAATATCAATTCACTTTTATTGTCGTATATATTAGTCGTTTCCTTGTATAGGGGGTTTCTTTCAATTATAATATTATTGTTTTGTTTTTTTTATTCTGTAGAAGTTCTTAATGAATTCTCAATGAACTAAATAAAATATAAATAAAGTGAATTCTTTACACATTGATTGAAACGTTATAGAAGAGAAAAATATTTATATTCTATTTTTAGTGCGTTGATATAAAAGACTGCGCACATCTATCAAGAACGACCAGCACAGCACGGAGCAGAAAAGCCTGTTCGTGAGGGTATCCATGCTATTAGACCTGCAACCAGCAGCCAGCAACGATCGTCAGTTTAGTTGCGCTGGATTGATGTAGTGTACTGGAGATGTGCCGTTTTCATTAATTAATTTGCATTAATAAAACTACTTGAAAACTGCAAATTGTATACCACGAAACCTGCACTAAAATTTGCTGGTTTATGCGACGTCGTGCAGGTTGCAGGTTTTGTTGTGCTGGTCATGCTGACAAGTATGCGCTGTCTTTAAGCGTGTTTTTTATATTTTTTGAAACTATAAATTTTATTCCGTATAATTTAAACATTCAATATATTTAATATTAATATTATCATCCATAATTTTTTAAGTTTAAAAATAGCAGGAAATTGGACAAAATTAAAATTTATAATCAATTTAGCGACGTTTCGGTTTGTTTATTAAACCATCATCAGGCTTCTTGATTTATGTATTCAAATAATAATAACTTATTATACATTCCTTATAAAACTCATTAAAATTTCCAAAATTCTTTATTAGTGTATTTGCCATATGGCAACATACACTATTGGCTTCGGTCGGATGGCGGGACCTAGGGGTCGGACCAAAATTTCTCGACGTTTCATAACCTCCTAAACACTTTGGCACTATTTTTAAAAATGTTTATATATATATGTATACAGGGTGTCTCACCGAACGTTGGCTAACATGGGTAACTTTGTTATTAGTGGAGATAGAAAGTCGGTTAAATGGGCAAAGTAATGCAGAAAATTGGGCTCATTAACATCCCGTCGAAAAAACAATTGAATTTTAACACCCTATGAATTTATTCAGAAATAAGTGAAAATTGCTATTTATGAAAACTGGCCATAACTTTTTTATTTATGAACATATTTGAAAATTTCATTAACCATTTTTTGATAACTTTTTAAGGTCTTTTTAGTGGCGTAGGTTTAATTTTTTTATTTCCACTACATAATGAGATATTGACATGAACTTTGGTTTTTCTTATGGACGGCATTTTTGATTTTCAGATATTCGAATTCTACTTATTTTTCTGAACAATTTGACATAGCATATCCTATATCTAAACCAATCAGAAGCTACAAAACTGACCAAAATAGCTTTTTGGTGTTATCAAAGTGTGCTGTGTAAAACAAAATTTGTTGAAACAAATACATATCGACAGGTTAACAATCTGTCGAGCGATCGCTACAGTTTTGCTAATTCATTTTGTTTGATTTACTCTCTAAGATGGCTCAAGCATTCTCAAATTTGGAGAAACAGGCTATTTTTGCGCATACATTCAGCGTAACAAAAATACCACGTGAGCTCAAGCAGAATACGTCTTGAACCTTTATCCAGAAAGGCGACAGCCTTATTCAATAACTTTGAGGAGCTTAAATAGAAATTTGAAGGTATACGGTTCATTTTCAAAGAAAAAAAGCAACATTCAACACTGTGAAGAAGAATTAGGTTTAGCAAACGTTGAAATTAATGGAGAAAAGTTCCTAAAAGTTATTGAATAAGGCTGTCGCTTTTCTGTATAAAGGTTCAAGTATTCTGCTTGAGCCCACGTGGTATTTTTGTTACGCTGAATGTATGCGCAAAAATAGCCTGTTTCTCCAAATTTGAGAATGCTTGAGTCATCTTAGAGAGTAAATCAAACAAAATGAATTAGCAAAACTGTAGCGATCGCTCGACAGATTGTTAACCTGTCGATATGTATTTGTTTCAACAAATTTTGTTTTACACAGCACACTTTGATAACACCAAAAAGCTATTTTGGTCAGTTTTGTAGCTTCTGATTGGTTTAGATATAGGATATGCTATGTCAAATTGTTCAGAAAAATAAGTAGAATTCGAATATCTGAAAATCAAAAATGCCGTCCATAAGAAAAACCAAAGTTCATGTCAATATCTCATTATGTAGTGGAAATAAAAAAATTAAACCTACGCCACTGAAAAGACCTTAAAAAGTTACCAAAAAATGGTTAATGAAATTTTCAAATATCTTCATAAATAAAAAAGTTATGGCCAGTTTTCATAAATAGCAATTTTCACTATTTTCTGAATAAATTTATAGGGTGTCAAAATTCAATTGTTTTTTCGACGGGATGTTAATGAGCCCAATTTTCTACACTACTTTGCCCATTTAACCGACTTTCTATCTCCACTAATAACAAAGTTACCCATGTTAGCCAACGTTCGGTGAGACACCCTGTATATATATATATATATATATATATATATATATATATATATATATATATATATATATTTATATATATATATATATATATATATATATATATATATATATGTGTACGCGCAATAACTTTCGAAAGAGTTAATTGATTTCAACGAAATTTGGACCACGTGTTGAAATCCATCACCGCAAGAAGCCTATTTAAAATGGGCCTAATCGAGCTATTTTAAGGGTAGTTTTTAGGGGTTGAAAAATGTTTTTGGGCCCCAAAATACCGAAAAAATTCTCCGAATCGTTTCAAAATTGAAATTTAACCCTTTGGTAGTAATTAAAAAGTGTCCCCAAAATTTTAATAAAATCGGCCCGACAGGACCGGATTTACAAATTTTATGAAAACACTAGTTTGCAGATAGTGACTTATTTATTGAAGGGTGTATTTAATTCAATGTAGACGTTAGATTGATAATAATATTACAATTAAGAAAAAAAATGTTATTTTAAAGGGTGTATTAAGGGGTTAAATTTTTTATTTTGCCCAAAAACAAACTTAATTTCACATAATAAAAGTATAAAACCACACGGCCCTATACAAGCAAATACACTATATTGTCGGCAGGGTTTTGGCACTGCGACCCGGGTTTTTTTTATTTTTATTAAATTAAATTAAAAATTAAACGACAGCAATTTTTTTGTTAAGTTATTCAAAATAATAACTTAACAAAAAATTTTTAATTTTTATGAGTTTTATAAGGAATGTATAATAAATTATTATTATTAGAATACATAAATCAAGAAGCCTGATGAAGGTTTAATAAACAAACCGAAACGTCGTTAAATTGATTATAAATTTTAATTTTGTCCAAATTCCTGCTATTTTTAAACTTATTCAATATATTGTTTATTTAATAATCCATATCGTTTGAAAAAGTATATTTTCAAAAAGTTTTGTTCCTCAATTTCAAAATTTATTGATCAGTTAAATTATATTTACGGTTTGGAACGTTATTTTGGAACATTTTAACATGAATAAATCTGTACAAATACTCTTGCATTTATTGTTTGAGAACTAGCTGTCAATAAAAACAAATACGAAACAAATAATGTTTTATAACTTTTGTATTCTTTGTATATGGATTGCGAACTCATGATTTAAAAACAGGGCTGGTGCCACTGCTAACTTTAACGCTTTTGAAAGCTTTTATAAAAGACCGCGCACATTTATCAAGAATAAACCATCACAATTAGCCCACTTGAAACCTGAAACCTGCTCGTCGTCGCACACTTGATCAGCACAAACCAGCAAATTTTTGTGCAGGTGTCGTGATGTGCAGTAGACGTTTTGCAATTTTCAAGCAGTTTTATCAATGCAAATTAATTAATGAAAACGACATATCACTAGCACACTAGATCGGTCCAGCGCGGCTAGACAGAAATTACCGGCGACCGACTGACGGTTGTTGTTGGCTGCTGATTGCAGGTGCTGGTCTGATGTGCGCTGCTCCGTTAAATAACCTTCACGAACAGGTTTTTCTGTCCCGTGCTGTGCTGGTTGTGCTTGATAGATGTGCGCGGTCTTTAACCACGAAAAATTCTGTTTTCATGAATATTTGTCATTTAAACAAAATTTCAATTTAAAATCCTGATCTGAATAATTCAAAGTACGATATAAAATAAACTTAACTATAATAAAAATAATGTGTAACATACTATTTTATATACAGGTACAATACATAAAAAAGTAATTTCATATTTCATGATAATATAAAGTTTCAAGTATTTATTTATTAGAAAAATAAAAAACCTTACATTATTAAACTTGTGGCAAGCTGTTGTTTTTCATAGGTTCAATTTACTAACCATAGAAGAAATACACATAATTACCCGCAATTTTACTTCCAATTTCGCGGATCTAGCTTCATGTCCCGCCATTTGTTATAAAAAATAAGATTATAATATATTGTGATACGATATACGATACTAAAATTGTTAAATGGACAGTTGTGCCACAAATCTGATTCAGTGAAAACAAACTGCGTCAGGCACTGCTTTGTTACACAACAAAAGTTTGATAAGTTTGACGGTCGAGAGCTGGAAAATCTGGCGTAATATTGTGTGTTTATAAAGTAAACCTCCAACTGTTCAAACTCAAACATATGTTGACATTGTAGGTACTCAACAACATACATACATCATGACCGACTACATGTGCATTGTGCACTGCATAAATATTTAGTGGAGTACCGTTAGACGTAAAAATTGTAAAACCTCGGAATCCAGGACCAGTCAATGAATCTTCATAAAAACTATTGGACTGCATTGTTAAAAGCTCAAATAAAAAAGTAAAAAAAAAATTTGCCGCTCTCGATTGTGGGGTGGATGCCACCCCTTCTCGGGGGTGAAAAATGTTTCGTTGAAAATAAGCACGGAAATGGATAGCTTGACTAATTCTAAGCAACTTTTGTTCTATAAAGTTTTTTCTGAAAGTCCATACTTTTCGACTTATTCGCGAGTGTAAGTGTCAATTTTTCAACCAATAAACCCACGTTTTCAGATGGTTTTTCCCGAATAACTGAAAAAGTAAGTATTTTATCGAAAAAATCATTCTTAGTAAAAATTCTAGAGCATGTTACAAGTACATAAATAAAGTGAATTGTGAAGTGGTAATGATTGTTTTTAATTTGTGTGGTAATAAGCGGGTGACTTTCACATTTTTTGACGTCGAAAAAAATAGGGACCGACATTATTTTCGTCAGAGCTCAGGTAGTTTTGATGCTAGGGACTTTTATAAAAAATAAAAATAAAGGTTCTTTCAAGCACTTCAAAAAATGTTCCATGAGTTTCCCCCGAAAAAAGCATTGTATTTTGGTAACTTCACGTTGAAACTTTCAATTTTGGCTTTTGACGAATAAGAACCAACCTTCGACAAGGTAGTACTCCGTTTGTATTGGGTCTACAGACACTGTAAACTCACCATTATTTTTGTTTTAAGCTACATTTTTGCTAAGAATAATTTTTTCGATAAAATACGTATTTTTTCAGTTATTCGGGAAAAACCATCTGAAAACGTGGGTTATTGACACATTCGCGAATAAGTCGAAAAGTATGGACTTTCAGAAAAAACTTTATAGAACAAAAGTTGCTTAGAATTAGTCAAGCTATCCATTTCTGTGCTTATTTTCAACGAAACATTTTTCACCCCCAAGAAGGAGTGGCATCCACCCCGCAATCGAGAGCGGCAAAAATTTTTTTTTAACTTTTTTATTTGAGCTTTTAACAATGCAGTCCAACAGTTTTTATGAAGATTCATTGACTGGCCCTGGATTCCGAAGTATAAACCTTACGGCACTCCACTAATTGTAGGTGGAGATATTTGCGAGTGTTTTACGAAGTCTTTAAAAAATTTAAGTATAGATTCAACACATTAAATAAAATAACAATAGGTTCGTTACGTTACAATTGCGCAAGTTTCTTAACATAGAAATAATAGGTAATAGTTTGATATAATATTGTGAAATACAATGGGTGTTTAATAATTTAGCAAACTATAACTTATTGTTTTCATATTAAGAAACTTATCTAATTGAGACCGTAACGAAACCATCGCTATGATTAAGGTAATTATTCAATAAATTTTCGATGTTAACAAATGTAAGGATATAGATAAATATGTATGACTTACACAAAGATTAAGGCTGTCCGGAACGCTCTGAATTTAAGCCAAAAATGGAGCTTCGGCTGTCAACTGATTGTAGACTTATTCGTCAACATTCTGCAAAAATTCTTTTTCTATAAGGAAGATAAAAGACAAATCTAGGTCTCTAATGAACTACTTTTGTAATTTATGTACGATTTACTAGAAAAAAATTGGCATTAATTGTGCTAAAAAAACACACGTTTTTAATGTCACACTACGACCTTATTCGTATTTATTTCACAGAACTGTTCCATCACAAACCTAAAGTGACGCTTCCTTTTTTGGAAAAGTTTTTTAAATCTTCAAAATATTTCCAAAAATTAGAGTAATCAATTGACAGCGGCACCCTTGCAGCAGTATCTTTTAGCCTTTTAGTTGGCACCAGCCAAATATTGAAACGTGCGGATGATTAGAGCGAGACAGAGCTAAAGAAGGTCACATCCACAATATGTCTTTCTCGCATCTTACCGCTGGGTCTCAGCACAAACTGTGTGAAATAATAGGAAAAATGTCACTTTTAAATTACAGTTGCACTTGACTTTCGGTTGAGTGAAGATTCATATTGTAATATAGTTTTCTGAGTATGTGGAATACTTGTTGCAAATGTGCTGTATTATGAGAAATGTTGATTGTTTAAATATGTCACTGCATAATTTCAGCCACCGCAATAGTGCAAATTCTGGTTGAGTCCCGACAGTGATATTGTTTGAATAGTAACTTTTGTCTAATATCGCATTATAATTGCAACAATGGATGTATCATAATATTATAGCAAACTATTAGCTATTATTTCTATATCTAATTAAATATTCCATCTAAACTGTGCAATTTTTATTTAATTAATATAAACATTACACAACCAATATAGTGTAATTCTCGTTATACTTACTAGTTTTTTTTTCTCATTTTCTTTCATAAAAATTATTAAAACATGTCCATTGTAACTATTAAAAAGAGATTAACGGGAAATTGGATCGTGTATTAAATAGAACTCAGTTTTTGGGTTACCGCCATGAATGGAATAACATTTTTAAAGATACTAGTGTGTCGGCTGTATTAGGTATCAGTTAGCTGTTGATTACATAACTTACCTACAAGTACTATAAATATAAAGCGTTTTTTTAACTGAATTAGCTGTGTATTTTATTAGTTGTGTCTGCTAAACAGAATAATGTGATTATTTTAAGGTTATGATTTCATATTCGTTTATGTTGTCGCAATAAATGTATTATATATATGTATTTCTCTTATGATTTAAGGCCGCAAATTAAGTTACATTATAATTTTATATGAACTGTATAATTATTTCATCTGCTTATTATTTACAACCACTGATGAAATAGACGAAACATATAGAATTAAAAAATTAACTAAGTTTTATTTAATCTACCTACGGTAGAAGCTCCCGTTAATCTTTTTTTTATATTATAAACAATAATTTTATTTTTAAAGAATTTGTTTTTTATTTTTGTGGTAAGTATTCAATAGTTTGTTTAGCGATGTGAGAAATATGATTCATAAATAGACATAAATATCATATGTTTTATATTTTTTCCATATTAAGAACTTGACAATCAAAGCACGCTTGTATTTTTTTTATTTAAATAGAAAAGATAAATTCATCAAAATAATAATAGTAAACGAAACAATCCATGTCATCATCCATTGAGAAATATTTTACAACAGAACTACAAAGAATATTATGATTCAGAACAAAAGCATTAACAGAGTTGAGCGAAAAAAATTCAAAATTTTCTTTTTTTCACTACGATATGAATAATATCTTCGACCAAACGATAGCACCGCTTATGTGGCACAAGAAAAACATTGAAATTACATGTTTAAAAATATCCACACCTACGCCTTCGAAAATTCACTTGAGAAATCTGTTTTAAAATTGAAGATTAATCAGTTTCATTCGACTCTGTATTCGCGACAGTTTTGTATTAGGAAAGTACCCCTATCGTTTTGATTAGAAATGCTGTACCGTAAACCGGGGCTACTTTGTGACTGCAGGGGTAACTTTGTGACACCAGGTCTTAAGCAACAAAATCTGGATCCGGGTACAATATCATCAACCAAACATGGTTTTGAGAAGTTACTATTTGTAGAAGGGTCTGTGGGGCAATTTATGAAGAGAATGCAGTATCTAAATACGACTGCAAGTCTATGTGTACTGGGTGTCATTTTTTATTAAAAAACAGGTGTCTTCAATTTGTCTGTATACTTTCTAGCGTGAGATTAAAACCAAAAAGTTTTTTTTAAATCAACTAAGTAATGTTGTCTTATTATTATTAACGACCATTTTGAACTGCAGAGTTTAATTTTAGAATTTTTAATTTCGCTGTAGTTATTAGTTTAATTAAAAATCAAAGATTTCAAGGGTTACTTTGTGACATTAAAAAAACCTGTCAAAAGTAACCCTCGCAATGTTAAGCAGATAAAATTATATCAGTAATTATTTTATTTGGATTTTAACTGAAATTTTAGACTACTAATGCAAATTTTTCAGATCTAAAATGCCACGAACATATAAAAAGAAGCTTGGTAATAGGAATTACAAAAATTACACTAATGAAAAAATGCTCTCAAAGATATAAGACAAAATGGGCTCTCCCTACGTGTTGCTTCAGAGAAATAGGACATACATATTTTTTTTTGGCGTTATTAAGAAGGTTACTTTATGTCAGCAGTCTACTCAACAGTATTTTCATAGTAAAAAATGGCTACCACTGTGCATCCGAAAGAGTAAGGTTCAAGCTTCATATTCATGTAAAATTTATTGTATTCAGTGTAATAACAAATTCAGTTTAAGCAAAAAACATAAATAATTGTCAGAAAGTAGCCCCGGTTTACCGGTAGTTTTTTATTGTAGTAAATTTTAAATCGGATTTTTTCCCGTCATCAATGTTACTCTGCGCCATATTCGACATAAACGGTTTTAACTTTTGGCCAAAGATATGACGTATCCTTTCATAATATTACGTAATGTTTGTACACAGTGAACATTTATCAGTGAAACGACGTCCTCTATAAGTGTTTGCGTTCCCGTTAACGAAGACACTTTACGGTTTTAAAAAACTTCTGCTCTGTTTGACTTCTCTCGCTTAACTTTATTCCGCGAAAAGCACATTTGCTCTGCATATACGCTCTATGCAAATAAAAAAGAGTATAACTTCCCATATATATAATATTTAAGGTTTATTATTCTCTAAAATGTGCAAAAAATGAACAAAATAGACCTGTAGGTAATGCCGAAGGTTCACATAATAGTTTTTGAAAGTATTAAAACCAAATATATATTTGTTTTCATCTTAACACAGGTTTAGGCCCTAAAGATGAAACATTGTTTAAGCTTCTTTTTAAATTGTTCCTTAACCTAGCTTTCCCTTTGAATGACAACTTTTACAATACACACGCCATGACAGCTTGCCCGTATCTGCTAGTAAAACACTACTCTCGGATATTGTTTTGTCTACTTAAGTCGTAAGTTGTTTATGCACCACACGTCAGTACAGTAAACTTGATTGAAATCTAATAAGTAATAATACCTAAAACAAATTACTATTATCTTTGTCATAAAAGCCTGTATGTATTATATATAAATATTAATTATGTTCACACTCTAACTGCATTTAAAGATTGGCTCGATCGAAACCTGGTTCGCAGCTGGTATGCTATATTTTTACAAGCTTTTATTTTACTTCACCTGTTAGTATGTGTGGATCAAAACTTGGAATCAAAATTTCGCCTAGATCTAATTAAGTTAGATCTTTGAAATTTTGCACACGTGTCCGGTGACAATGTATAAATCCAATATAGCGGACATCCCAAGATGGCAGATTACGTTTTTATAAATAACTCTCTTGACATGGGTATCAAATGAAAGAGTTTGACAAGTGGAAAAGCTATGTAACGTCATATGGCAGTCGCCACATATCCAATCGAACTGAAATTTTGCATGCCTGTACTTGTAGGTATTCTCGATGATAATACATCATTTATCAATTTTAATAAATACAAATTTTGAAAGACTAAAAAGAGCAAAATAAAAATATAGATAAAAAACTGTTTAAAGACAAATTTTTATTGGAATGTATTGAAAAGAAAAAATAATGTTTAATAATTTAGGTCCATAATTATAAAAGCGTGTGTTATGACTGATGCACAGAGTTTACAACCCACGCTTTTACATAGAACCTAAATTATTAAAAAAAATGTTCCCTTTCATTAAATTTCAATAAAAGTTTGACTTAAAAAAGTTTTTTTAGTAAATTTTTTGTGTGAAAAATGATTTACTGCGCTGGACGGCATTTATTCACGCATTATAAACTTCTATTATTTGAATAAAGAACATTGATGACAGAAATGGTATTGCAAGTTGCAAACAAAAAAAAAACTCATTTCTAGAAAGGAAATAAAGGTTCAAGAAAAGATTTAAAGTTTTATGAACTGGGCTTTAAACTTTTCACTCGCTACATAATTTGTCTAGACTCGAGACGAAGACATCGTTTGCTATTTGTGATACGTCACTTTATTTCTTATAACCTCTGCTCCACTCTCATCTGGGATTTTAAATATTATCTAAACTTTACAGTCCATTCTCTGACATTTCCTACGAATGCACTGTTGATTTTTCTTCAGGAAAACTTGCCCAACGTAAAGATTGACTTATTTTTAATAAATCCATCCGAATAATTTGTACTCTTCGTTATTATTTTTTCATAACAAGTTTTTTGTTAATTTTTTAAATTTTTTTGACATGAAACTATTGTTATTACTATTATAAGTGACGTTTGTTCAAAAGTGAACTGTCAACATTTTTTTAATATGAAGTGAAAAGCAGTTATTTTATAGAAGATAAATGGTATTACGGCTCATGTGACTGTTAAAACTTCCTGGAGCTCGTAATAAACATAATGTCACATGTCACCCTAATATATCCCATCACGACACTATAGATTATTCCATCTACTATTAAAATAGGCAAATTGTTTGCACACTACTAACATACAAGTAACAGACTAAGCAACATTATTATTTTTTGTGTATACTTATATATCCATTTATTGTAATTGCAAATGCATATTTCTGCTGCCCAAGCATTTATTATTAAAATTAAAAAAAATATTATTATTACATTAATATGAAGAGGGCTGTGTTATTACAGCCGAAAATTTAGAAGAATAAACAAATAAGTATGTCATTTATATTAGATAATACTTTTGGTTTATTTTTATCAATTATTTAGGTAGAAAAAATGTGTTTTTTTAGGGAATTTCTGGTGTCAAATTGTTTTTATTCAATATGCAAATTTGCATTTTAATCTTTTTTAATGACTATAGATTGTAATGTTTTGTGAAAAAATAAAATTAATAGTGTACAAATATTGCCGAAAGTCGGTCCATTTTGGGTAATGTCATTACAAAAAGACGTAGACACGTATTATTTCGTCTAGATATCATACGATAATACTCGAATAACTCAGGTAAAAACGATTTTACAGACAGGGGTATCTTTGCATTACACAATTGTTTTAGTACGTGAACATAGAAATAAATAAATATAAATTATATTAATTAAACATTTTTGACATAATGCCATTTAAAACGTAGTCTCTTTAACAAAACGATTGGCCACGTTACTGTATTGTTAGCTGAGAGCTTACATAATGGGCTGAGTGTTTGCATAAACGGTGAATAACATTTGGAACTCTTGTATGGCATTCATTTCCATTGTCGAGGTGTTCAAAGACCCGCATTTAATAGTTCAATAGCCGATATATGTTGTGAACTCATGCGATTTGACTCCCTTTGAAAATATCTAACTTTGTGATATTGTACGTAATTGAATAACTAATTCAGTACAGTAAGAATCTTGTAATCCAGCCATTAATGAATTAAATGTGACTACAATGGTTTACTGAAACCGACGCGAAATTGCCGGAGCATATGCATGTTTTTGTATCCTATCAAACATATTCTTGTCCTTAAAGAATGACGAGATATCATAAACTTGCCAATACAATCTAAGAGAAGGAGAATGTTAACATCCATTTCATCCGTACCTATAAAAATTTACTTCTTTTCTAGCAAACATATCATTTTTTCTTTGTAATACTGTTTAAATTCAGTTCACATAAATAACATTATAGTTGGAAATAATCTCTTAGTAACATTGAGTTTATGGAAAACTGAGGAATCGCATATTACCTTTGTTTCACTTAAACAGTGTACTGGACTTCACAGTTCTATCTTTGGCATGCGTGTTACATTTTGAAATGAAATCACCTCACATGTAAGAGAAGTTATGGTTCCTTAAAAAAATGATAAAAGCAAAATGCTTGGATTGTTTTTTTTTTTTTTTTGAAAATAACTAATTTTGATTAAAAGGCCGTGCACATCTGTTAAGCACAACGAACACAGAACGGAGAAGAAAAGCCTGTTCGTGAAGGTAATACCCATGTTATTTAACAGAGTAGCGCACATCAGACCAGCAGCCAACAACGACCGTCAGTCGATCACCTACAATTTTTGTCGTGCTGGACCGATCTAGTGTGTTCATTAATTAATTTGCATTATTAAAACTACTTGAGAATTGCAAAATGTCTAGCATACATCCCGGAACCTACACTAAAATGTTCACGTTGTGCTGGTTTATGCTGACCTAATGTGTTGGCAAGTTGCAGGTTTTTGCTGTGCTGATCGTGCTGAGTCGCTCTTGACAGGTGTGCGTAGTCTTAAATCTTAATTCTATAGACTCTTTTAATGCCAACATGAGATAGCATGAATAGTTTCACACAGAAAATGTATGGAGGAAACTGCAGGCGTAACGATATATTCCCTTCAGGAGAAACGTTGGAATGTAGTTTGTATTTGAGTGTTTTTTTTTAGAATTAGCACTCCCAGGAACCCGAGCTCGTACCAGTCGATTTGTGTTTGCCGACTGGCAAATTTTCTATCCACACATTTCTATACAGACATAGATGCTGTCTGTATTCTATAATCTACAATCTGTCTATCTGTGACGATATATCATGTATGGGAAAGCTAGTGACGGACCGTTTATTTGTAATGATTTAACTCAATTGAAATAAATGCGCTAATTTAAGGAACATCAACGATATTTAGTCAACTTACAATCAGTGATGCATTCAACCTATAAACAAATGTTTAAGTATGCTATAAATATCTATCCTTGCTAATGTAAAATAAAATAAATTTAATATAAAATTTAAAATATATTTTTGCATTGTATAAAACGTGTTATTAATTTTACAATAATTCATGCATGAAAAGATTGCTTGCTAAATTCAGTTTCTAAATTATTAACTAAATCTGAAAACAAATACAGTTTCTTGTAAGCAATGCTAAACCTCTTACTAATGTTGATTATGTTTTTTTGTTAAGCGATTCTTTCGGAAAAAAAGACAGGTATGATTTTCTTTTTTAATTCAATAGTGCACGGAAACATTACTATCTAAGTTTTTTTTAATTTTTTTTTATTTTAATAAAAAATTATTTACATTATTGTATAACACAACACCATAATTAAAGTACGTTTTTGTTATTTTAACGCTAAGCGATTCTACCGGAGAAAACGAGAGGTATGAGTCTTTTTTATTTTACTATAACACATAGGTGCATTAAATTTCAAGCACATTATTTCTAGTACATAAATTTGAGCAAACGTTTATACTATAACAAAAAACTATATCTATGTGCAAACGTATTTTAATTCAATGCAAAAAAACTTTTTTTTATAACAGACGATTATGTTTTGCAAGAGCACTATATTTTAATATGTGACATCACTGATCGTAACATTACAAAAATGGTATCAAGTAAGCTGAGTATACACTAGCCATGAATCGGTTAATTTATGTGTTAATTAAATAGAAAATTAAATTTTCGGCAACCTTTAGAATTCGATAAACATTTTTGCTTCGAATGATTTTTGTGTATTTATGTATAAACAGGCATTTATTTATGATATGTAAAAGTGACTTGGAAATCAAGATCAGTAGATACAGAGGTTACCTCGTTCCATGAGTGACATCAACTGGTGACCGTTCATCAACCACGCAATATTAAATGACAGGTCCGTCGGGTGACGTCATCCCCCACTACTATCCAACGGAATGAGGTAACCTCAGGAATTTACTGACCTTACTTTGAAACTATGTACAATGTAGGTAAATTTGAAATGTAATATTATTAATTTTCATCTTTAAAGTTCAATTCCAAAATATGTAATAATAATTGGAATAAAAAATCAATTTAAACACTTATTTTTCATGGGTAATTGGAATAAAAAATCAATTTAAACACAAATTATTATTTCTTTTTAGTAAATTATTTAATCCATAAGGTTTTATATTTTTATTATATTATGATTGTTAATTTTTGTAAAAAAAAATTTTTTTCCAGAGCTTGAAAAAAGTCTTAATTCAATAAAGACGAAACGTTGCAATCAATAAGTGTTTAAATTGATTTTTTATTCCAATTACCCATGAAACTAATTTCTATTATTATTAATTTTATTGCGATTTTAATGAGTAACAGGGTTTCGTTTAAAACATTTTTCTGTAGTTTTTTTCTCAAATTAATTTTTAATCTTCAATAAATATGTTTGAAAAAAAGTATTTTAATATACAATACATTTTTATTTAATCATAAAAAAAGAGTTTCAATGGCGGAGTTATTCGGCATAAGATTAGAAAGTTGTTTATTAAATAAATTACCCCTACACAACGCTAATGATAATAAATATAACCCATAAGCAAGCCTCAAAAACTGCCAAAACTGAAACAAGGCATCAAAATCATAAGTACATATATTCTTATTGGAAACAAAAAGTAAATTTACAGTAAACTAATAATTAACTAGCTTCCGCCTATAACTTGACCCGCGTGGACATAGATGAGCCTTAAAAATGCATTAAATAGGTGAAGAGAATAAGACTCTCTGCATCCAACTTTCATTCAAATTGGTTGTTCCCTTAAGGCGTGACGAAGTAATAAAGTGTTGTATTATCTCT
The DNA here is from genome assembly GCA_034508555.1 of Venustoraphidia nigricollis. NCBI lineage: Eukaryota > Metazoa > Arthropoda > Insecta > Raphidioptera > Raphidiidae > Venustoraphidia > Venustoraphidia nigricollis. The sequence goes on from JAVRKA010000062.1 coordinate 1,617,996, forward strand.
CGGGAACTACTAAATCGATCGGGATAAAAACTAGCCTGTATAGATATTAATCCGGGTCATAAATTGCGTGCTTGCAAAATTCCATTCTTATTCCTTACGTCGTTCAGGCGTGATTGAGTTTCAAACATACATGCAGATTTTCACTATTTTTATATGGGTTAGGTTTAGAATTAAGGTAAATTAGAATATCTTATAAAGAAAATGAAAAGCGATAAAGGATAATAATTACATCTATATGTATAAAAGTTGAACAGAATATAAAATATAACAATCGTGTAATTTTGAAAAAATGGTCTAATTTATAAACGAAAACAATATTCTCGTATACCTATGTATATTTTCAGTGAATAAATCTACCTTAAAAATATTTTAAATCAAAACGTTAAAATTCGCAAAATGTTTAAAATATTTTATATAAGAATATATTTATTTTAATAATTTTACATATTTTTTTGAAAATTGGATTTGGCATAATACGATACGACATCTGCGAACAGAAATTTGAACGCATTACATTTTAAGTGCTATCTATCTATCTATCTATTAGAGTATTCTATATACATATTATATATGAAAAATGGCGTATTCGACATTATAATTGGCCTAAACTCTGCCCACTGTTTAAATCCCAATGGTGCAATTTACAATTTTATACCACACAAGCATTCTTAGATCTTGCTGTAACTCCTAATCAAAAGAGAGGATATCACTGTTTTTTCGTGATTTCTATCCAAAATTTTATTGGTGCTGAGTTCAAGTCTATTTTAATTAAATGTGAAAATGTTTAAATATTTATTATTGATTGAAGAGACTCATGTAATTGTTTAATAGTTAAAATATATGCGACTATTGTCGCTTTTTAAAATCTAAATGTATTATTAGCTTTAACACACTTTCAATGTAAATTCTCTAATAAAAGTTTTTTTGAAAACTGCTTTTTAGTGCATATGAAATAAAAACTTGCTTATAAAGTTCACACAAATGTTCAACCAAAACAGCGCATTGCTTGTCTTCAGCGGTGTATGGTTTGAGCGATAAACTTTTTTTTGCATAATCTACTCTAAACTAAAATTCGTATGTATTACACATTTCAGTAGCTTTTGAGTTCTTGAAAACAAATTTATATAAGCTGTACTTTTAAGACACAGACACAATTCAGTAAAGTCTAAATCTGCCCAGAGTAGATCTACATGGGGACTAATAGGGCTTAGTCCTGGATCTCCAAGTGTCAAAGGCTCTTACAAATTGAATTATTATAGATCTTTAATATTTTTCATTAACTATGAATGCTTAAAGTATAGTAAAAAATAGTTAATGTGATTATCATTATCATAGTGAAAATGGACATTTTTTGGATGAAATTTGACAATATTTTGGAAAGATAAATTGTTTTGGTGAATTTTAAGAATTTTTTGGGTAATTTTTGACAAAATTCTGGGTGAATTTTGACATTTTTTTGGATGCATTTTGACAGTTTTTTTGAAAGTTTTTGACAGCAATTTTGAAAAATTGGAGTCTCATTGGGCTTCAAAAAACCCTACATCTGCTCTTGAGTCTTCCGTAAAATTGAAAGAAATAGTCAAGTTTATGATATCCAATGCGGAAACGTTACGGATAACATATACATCTTGTGTTGTGAACACGGTCTGATGTATATGCACGCATTATGTAATATAAATAATACAGGCGCACATATATAATGTAGACTTTGGTGTTATCTTATAAGTACCTAGCCCAAGTATTGTACATAAATAACCGAACCTCTCTCCTGACTCCTTGGTCCCTGTACACACATACGTAATGTGTATGTTTGTGTGTGTGTGTGTGTGGGTGAAGTGTGATGCGGTAGAGAGATAATCATCACATCGTTTATTGTGTGTGTACACAGGGCATAAGCTACGACTCGCCGCGCGGTGGCGTGAGCGTGATCACGGAGAAGGGCGACATCACCGTCAGCTACCTGCTGGTGCAGAAGGCGCGAGGCTCAGACACCGGCAAGTACACGTGCAGCCCGTCCAACGCCAACCCCAAGACAGTTATGGTGCACGTGCTTAACGGTAAGTAACTCGACAAACTTTTTGCCTATACCGTCCCTCTTCTGTCTATCATTTTATACAGGGTTCGCAATAGGGAATAGGGATATCGAAAAAATATCGATGTTTTTTATTTGATATATCGATATTTTCGGGCGATATTTAATATTGCGATATATCGATATAAAATTCCGAGTATCGAAAACCGATATTTTTTTCCAGTAGTAACACTTGTATGTAGGTATACTACCGCGACTGACTATGGCCGTTTAATTATTCCGAAATTATCGAAAACTCCACTGAAAAAGAAACATGTGTTTTTACATATGTTTTTGGATCATACTCGCTCTAAAAACAGTGAATAAAGCATATGTAAAACACGTTTCTTTTCTACCGGATTTTTCGATATTTTCGGAATAATAAATAGTCAAAATAGCTATTCATGCAATATTTCATTTCATTTCTGCAACATCTAGAATATTTTTAATTATTTCGATTTACACCTTAATTCATGTTGTACCAACAATTTTCTGTCGAATGTCACCTCTGGCACGCATGCCATAGGTTCTCCATCGCTGGCTTTATTAATTGTTCGATTAATCTGCTCCTAAATGTATTAGACATTTGATTAATAAACAAAACAAAAAAAAATCTTATCGTTGTTTTTGATTTCAGATAATTATTTATTACTTGATTTATTAAAAATAATGTCCGTTATTTACTATTAGAGATTATATTAAGTTAGCCAATATGTATACTAAATTTCTTGAAGTGCCAATGTTCTCTTTAAAATTGTACCGATATATCGATATTTTTTTAAAAATATATCGGTACCGATATCGATACGATATATATCGATACTTTTTGGTACTTCTGACATCCCTAATAGGGAATTGGATTTCTCTTAGTCCCCTTTTACAGTATGCTCACTCAAAAAACGTCTTTGCGAAAAGGGACGGAACCTGCTAAAATTCTGCGAAATAATATTGCGGGGAAGCATTCCTCGCGTAGTGGGTGATGCGATTATCGACAAGAGAAAATTTTTGTTGTATATAATATTTTATCATATTGATAGATATTTACAGTAGAACCTCGATAAGTTAAAAACCTCTGTAAGTTAAATTGAATTTCCTTTCCCTGAAAGCATAAAACCTCCATTACTTTAATCACAAAACCTCGGTAACTTAAACAAATATCCTGAGCATCGCCCTCCAAACAAAAGATTCTGCCAAGAACTTATTTGATTTTCACTTTAGTCTTCCACTAAATCACTTTACTGATTGCTTTGTTTGAATAATTGATTGTTTAAATAAATAAATAAATAAATAAATAATTGATTCTAAATGAATAAATGAATAGATAAAAACTGTATGTAACCTCTATTGAACGAAATACATTCTCTATAAAGTCCACAAACCTCGGTAAGTTAAAAATTTTACTCTCACAACCTCTCTAACTTCAACTCTCGATAAGTAAAAAACTCGAGAACTTAAATTTTTTAACGTTTCCCTTTGATTTTAACTTATCGATGTTCTACTGTATTAACATTTGTGATTTCATTTTTACAAAAATCGCACACATCTATATTATAACAAATCTCAACTACAAGTCCAGTCAATGACTCATACGCCGTAATGCCACTGGCACTTTGCTTAAAGGTGCATCAATGAATCAACAACTTATACATTGACACAGCTAGATATTGCATAAGAAACCCCTCAGGTTACCATTCACATATGTCTGGGCAACTGAAGTGTCACAATGTGACAGGAGCGTTTTTTATAACTTCGCGGGTATTAACTACAAATCATTCGTTTGTTTTTATGCCGCTTTCCCTAAATAAGGTGCACGTTTCCTTTGGTAGGTTTTCTTCGATTGATCGCACCTTTAGAAATTTATTATTAGTGCATTAGCCATATGGACATGCATTATTGGCATTGGTCGGATTGCGGGACCTAGGAGTCGGACCAAAATTTCTCGATGTTTTATAACCTCCTGAACATTTTGGCGCTATTTTTGAAATTATATTAATATATTTGTACCGTTGGTTCGGTTTTATCAATAATGAACAACAAAATAGCAAAAGAAGCAACTTTATTTCAGAGCGTTTTTTATTGTGATCGCAGGCGAAAATGTAGAATCTTACTAACTAAATTTGTATTTGAAAGAATGCAGTCAAAAATAAAAAATTATATAATATTGATTTGGTAATTGCATAATAAATAATAAGTTTTAAATAAAAGTAAATTTGATTCAATATAACGAGTGGTACAAAAAAATAATTTTCATAAAAAATGTTGATATAAAAATAAAACAAAAAATTTATTCTGGCTGCTACATATTAGTTCCATTTTTATTATTTATTTGATTTTTATATGTACAAAATTCTATTTTTGTAATTTTAAAGTCATGGTCAAAGATCTTTAAAACAAGCCGTCACGCCCACAGTTTAAATCTACGGAAATAATATTTTGTGTCCCATTGTTTTAAGTAATTTAATTTAAAAGATAACACAACAGGAGCACTGAATCTTACATATTTCCAAGTACAAACGAATTCCAGCATAATAATATCCGAAATACAATTTTCCGATTTTATATCAAAGTATAAATTGAAGGTTTAATATTTAGAAATACTTACTTAAATTACGCATCTTGTTGAAAGTTTCATACTTGAACTACCAAGACTTTTTATATATTACGAGTATGTGCTAGAGAGTTTTATATTATATATAAAGAAGATAACTATACCTGCGCACAAACCCAATGCACTCATATCAAAGTATTTATAAGTACTTTGGAATGCATTGTTACAAGTGCACTTCGTATCACTCAATATGTTTTGTTGATTTAAAAAAGTGATTGGTCTCACATTATATATGTTACCGAACAAACTCGATTTTAGGCTAAATAATTTTTCCTAAAGACAATTGGAGTAACCAGTTTGACCTAGACTAACCTAGTTTCACCTAGAGTTATCGCCTCGAGGAAAAACCGAGTTAGTACCATGCAGTTTAACTTAGGCTAAACTGGTATGGCCTAGTTTATACAGTATGTACTATGTGTGCAAGTGGATGGAGTCAAGCTGTTTCGGAATGTCGCATTTGCGGTGGCAAAATAAGAAAACTTATGCGTACTTGCCGCTACTATGGTTTGCCGCGTCTATATTTATTGTATTGTTAACACGGGTCATGTTAATTAAAAAAAATGATGCCAGCCAATTGGGCGACAGGACCATTCCAACATTAAAAATACTCATATTTGACATAACAAATAAAATAAAATTTATATAAACGCGCGAGTGACGCGGTTAACAGCTAGTAACAAACATGGTATTTGATATTTGTTCACATGGTTACATAATGTGATTTCACATATAAAAATTAATCAAAGTAAGCTTGTCAGCTATGCCCATCTTAATTTTGACAGATCTTCAGAACAAACAAACAGTATTTTTTTTTTTATTTTCAAAATATTTCCGAAACTATAAAGTTTAGAAAAAAAAATTTCTACAAAACTTTCATAGAAAAATAAATAGAACAGTTTAGTATATCATTATAAATCATTATATGAGATAAAACAACGTTCTAGCAATATCTCTTTTGCGCATGCGCTGATTTTCCTCAAAACAATAGGGCTCTTCATATTTGCATACAGAACATCCTCCCAAATTTGGTTTCAATTCGTTGATCCGTTTGACCGTATATCGTGATTACAGTCTAACAGACAAACAGACGCACAGAGTTTTTCCAAGCATATGTTTTTTGGATTCGGGGGACCTCGAAACGAAAAAAAATTGTAAAATTTTGAAAAGTGAATTTTGACCCAAATTAGTAAATACTTAATTAATATTTAATTAATTACAATATCATAAGTGAATTAGTTTATGGATTTGAAAATTTAATCGTTGGATAATATAAATTAGTTTTCATTGTGATGCATGTTTTTTGCTCTTTAAAATATTCTTTAAAAAAAACAAAGCTTGACGTTTAACTAAATCGTGGGTTCTGTCACATCATATTTAACTAAAATTTACGAGAATGTAAAAAAGTGATGCATAAAATAACATTTGAATTAAGAAAACTTATCTTACAAATACAATATCAATATAGGGTTTAAATATTCACTAACAATTCACTGCATAAATCTTTTCCTCTTTGTATTATTTCTTATAAATGAAATTGCAATTATTTTAAAATAGAACAGCAAGTTAACGCCACACAGCGAATTGCATATAGCCCATAGAATACGTAGTTAGGAAAAATGTATAGGTAAACTGAATAAAATGCTACCTAACAGAAATAAATAATCACGATTTACCATTAGTGATTCAACTGAATGTCTCATGGCTGCACTCCTTAATGATATTTCAGTATCTTGATTAACATTTCAGTATATGAATTTATTTCTTTTGAGTAGGTGAAACTAGAAAATACCAGTTTATCCCGGAGTGTGCGTATTCATATTAAAATGACTGGTTTAGTCTAGGCAAAACTGGTTTGTCCTATTGCACCTAGGAAAAACTAGTTTGACCTACAAAAAACTAGTTTATCCTAAAATCGGATTTAGCCGGCGACAGAACCTTAAGGTGCCGAGTTCACCAGTGAAGCTCTTTTTTTAGATATTTTATCAAACTTTAATAACTCACAGACAAAAGTAATAACTGCTGTTTAAATTTCAGGTCATGACACGTGCCAAATTTGAGTTATTTGTAATGAAAATTCACACTTTTTACTCTATATTCAACGTCGAGAAACACCAGATTTTTGGCATTATTCTCTAAGAGCCGCCATTCGCGCCTTCGCACGCGATTAGAGTGAAATTTGGCAGCGACAGCAGTAGGGGAGTCCAAAACTATCCTAAAATATAGCCTATGTTACTCGCCGATAATAGGATTTTCTATTTGTGAAATTTTTTTAAAAATAAGTTCAGTAGTTTTTGAGTTTATCCGGAGCAAACAAACAAATCTATCTCTTTATAATATTAGTATAGATATGAAAATTATCATTGGTTTATGATAGTGCTTTTTCATCAGGTCTTACAAATTAATGATTTGAAAAATATTTTTAGTGAAGCAGTGCTTGATAATTTTCAACAAAACATATTTTCGTGATATACATAAAATCTTACAAATTTTTCCAAATAATTTAGTTCAGTGTGCACTTATCTACAATATTCTGTACAAATGTTTCATACTTCTCCACAAATAGGTTCATAATACTGAAATATAGTCTATAATCAGTGGAAGACTTTTGTGTACATTCCATTTTATTATCTTCTACATACGATAAATGGTGCTGTTCAAAATAAATGTGCATTTACCTTTTATATTTTAAGGTATAAATAAATGATAGTGGATATTATGAGACTAATAGGGGTGTTGACTATTTTTGGGAAAGTGTTTTAAATCGTGCATGAGTACGTAATATAGTCACAAATATTTATTATTTTTATTTAAATACGATTCAAGCTTTAAAAATCATGTATTTTAAATTCCGTTTCAAATTTCGCTCCAAAACGCCAATACTTGTCACGTGACTGCCGTGACGTCATACATTCATAAACGCTGGTAAACTGATGAAGTGATGAAAGGTTTTTTCGTAGTTGTTGCTATAGTTATAAATAAATAATAATAAATTACACACTTTAAATATAAACCGAACAATGAAGCCTTCTGACAGCGTGAACAGCGTATGATAATGTTTATGACTGAATGACGTCATGCACTCTGATTGGTGTTCGTTGTCACGTGATCTGAGAGTAATTTAATTACGTTTCATTTATTAAATATTAATCAAATTTCTTATAAAAAAGGGAAAATATTTTGTTCTTTAATGTTTCTATCAAAGAGACTATACACTTAACGTTAAAATTATGTTTGTATTTGAATACAGTCAACATTTCCTATTGCCCATCATCACGTGACTTCGACGCTATCAGAACGATATAAGAGTCGTTAGCAATTAGCTAATTACGAAATAACTCCTACAAAAATCCTAAACCACAAATTTGAAACTAGTTTCCAATCTACTATTATTTCAAAATTTAAGTACTGTGTCATACACTTTTATTTCACAGCATAGTATTTATGCTGTACATCATTTCAATGCTTTGCCGCTCCATTAAGATGATTAACTTCTACCATTTTGATACCTTACTATAGTAGTATTTAGCATACGTTAGGAAAATATCTAAAACTTTTCAGGGATAAATTCGTGATTTTTGGTAAAATAAACTTTTTGTGCAATTTCCGTAATTTATGACAAAAATAAAAAAATTGTATATTTTTTGAAACCTAAAAAATGTTTTTTTAATTACGCTGTTATTTAAGATGGAAATTATAGCAGACGGCGTATTTATTTAAATTAAAGAATTTAAATGTACCTAAACTTTGAATCACAAAACAATGTTATGAAATATATTAAAATATGGTTACGTCATGAAATGATAAAACTTATTTTGATAATATTTTCCTAAATTTTCGTTACTAATGAAGTAATAGTGATTTCAGTTTTCCGTTATAGCAAACATGACATTTTTTATCAAAATTGTAATTTCATTTCCCAAATTCATTCATATTTTTTTTTTCTATTATAGTTACCGACTTTACCTACATTTACAATGAAATTGACCTACCCTGCATAGATTAAACAAATCATTTGGAAATTTTTGAAGCTTATCGCATTCCAAACGTACCCCTTGTACAGTATGACGTAAGCACGGTTAAAGTACAGCAACCGTCGTACGTAGACATTGACTAAACAACACGAGTCACGTTGATTGTAACGGCGGTCGTTATATGACGACATACCCAAACAACGACACTGTCTTGTGGAACCTAACTGATCTCTCTTAACGCTTCAGTCTCCATAGTACTGCGACTGTATTTTAAAACAGCTTTCACACAAAAAACTTTTTATAAGAAAAAAACATTACACAGATATTCACGAGTAAAAAGCCGACACACACATACACACACGTAAAGTAGCGAGACTGCAGTATAGTAGAGGTGGAGGCGCTCAGTATAGGTTTTAAGAGGGGAGCGCCAAGTCGGAAAGAGCTGGCGAGACGCGAGCTGGCCGAATGGAACGCCGCAACGTGCAATCCAAACGGCGTGAAATCTAAACGTTTTTACTCCTACCCAGACGCGCTTTAGATGTTTCACATCAAAAATCGATCCTCCTTCAAAAAAGCTACTAAAAAGAGGAAAGTAGTAAAATATTAAGGTCGGTAGTGAATTTTTTGAAGGAGGATTTTTTCTAAAAAGTTTTTTTAGTGTATTTGCCTTATAGCAATAGACACAATTGGCATCGGTCGGATGGCGGGACCTAGGGGTCGGACCAAAATTTCTCGACGTTTCATAACCTCCTAAACACTTTGGCACCATTTTTAAAAATGTTTATATATATTATATATGTATATATATATTTATATATATATATATATATATATATATATATGAATATATATATAAGCGTATATATATATATATATATATATATATATATATATATATATATATATATATATATATATATATATATATATGTGTGTGCGGGCAATAACTTTCGAAAGAGTTAATTGATTTTAACGAAATTTGGTCCACGTGTTGAAATCCATCACCGCAAGAAGCCTATTTAAAATGAGCGTAATCGGGCAATTTTAAGGGTAGTTCTTAGGGGTTGAATAAAGTTTTTGGGCCCCAAAATACCGAAAAAATTCTCAAAATCGTTTCAAAATTGACATTTAACTCTCCAGTAGTAATTAAAAAGTGTTCCTAAAATTTTAATAAAATCGGCCCGACAGGACCGGACTTACACATTTTATGAAAACACTACTTTGCAGATAGTGAATTATTTACTGAAAGTTGTATATAATTTGGTATAGAAGTTCGATTGATAATAATATTGCAATTAAGAAAATAAATGTTATTTTAAGGGGTGTATTAAGGAGTCAAATTTTTTATTTTGCCCAAAAACCTACTTTAAGTTCGCATAATAAAGCCACACTGGCTGTATTAGCAAATACACTATATTGTTGGCAGGGTTTGGGCACTGCGACTCGGGTTTTTTTATTTGCTTGCAGTACGTAATTTGCACGTTAATAACTGACTTCTTTCTTGATACTTGATCAATAAATGAGAAAAAAGACTTCTGAACCGATCTGGGTAAAATTATGTGTAACTATCCTAAATGTATGCCCTATTAAAAAAAAATCATCTTTAAAATCTATCAAAGAATTCAGGAGATAACAGATGCCATGCATAAAAAAAGAACAATGGACGAAAATAAAATTTTACCTGTTGTTCCTGAAATGCAGCCTATGGAACTCCAGGATCTGAATATAAAACTCATGCCGTGCCTGGTCTACCTTTTTTTCCAGAGGTTTTTAGATATTGTACATCATAGACCTTCAACATCAAAGGTCATAAACTTCTTTCCGGAAGCTTTTCCTTACTTCTCGGTGTACGAGAACGTTGAAATTTGACATGAACTTTCCTGAAAAACACAAGAATCTTGTGAAAATTCGAAAAGGGGCCCCGAAAATACTTCTTGTTTGCCTTTAATGGGTCAAAAAATCATGTTTGTTTGATGAAATTTAATGTACGGAGATTCCCGAACAGTTATGACGTTCAATTTAGTTAAAATTGGTAAAATTATATTTAAACAGATGTATAAATTCATCTATGTTTAAACACTTATAGTCATTTAGCCATCAATTTTTTCACTGATTTTGAGTAATTCTATTTCTGGTCCTTGAACTATTTCACTTATATTCTCTTGTTATAAACACGGCAGAAGAAGAAGTGCGAACAAGCAGTGTTTAATCTGGCTTTAATTTTCACTTTACATTATTACATAATGTGAACCGGAAAGGTCTAAGCTTTAATTCATAATGCATTAAGCAGCGTTGCCAGGTCAAGGAAAATCAGTGCTTGTTTTTTTCTGCAAACTTCATTTAATAGGTACTTGCGTTATTTACACGTGGCGAATTTAATTTGCATATAATAAACCAGTTTTTTATAAATTATTAAAAATTCGAATTCGTTGATTTTACTAAAATATTTTGCTATGCTATAATTTTATTTATCTAAAATCAAAAACAGAAAACACAAAATTTAATTTTATTGTGACGATAAATTTTGGACTTTTAAAAAATTTTAAATAAACAAGTCTTCTCATATCTGATAAAACTGGTCCAAAAATAAAAGAAGAAAATTTTATTTTTGGACCAGTTTTATTAAAATTTTTTAAAAGTCCAAAATTTATCGTCACAATAAAATTAAATTTTGTGTTTTATGTTTTTGATTTTAGATAAATAAAATTATAGCATAGCAAAATATTTCTGTGTTAAATACAACGCACCGCCGTAGAGTGTCCATTTCATGAACTACTTAGACAGGAAAGTAATTTACAAAATTTTCACTAAACGTCAACATTACTGGAAATGTCTAGGCATTTCATAAAATGACGAATTTTACTATAAGACTACTATATACGAAATTACGGATTTTAAGCATCTGGCAACACTGCATTCTGTTCTTGTGTGTCTACCTTTGGCATGTCTGTACGGTTACAATGGAAGAGACTCGTGGAAATAACTTTTGTTCGTAGGAATAGTTAGTATTAGTTTTGTATCAGTAGTTTTGAAAATGGATTTTATGTGACAAAAAGTGCAATTAAACAATATGAGGTTGACTCTAATTAAAAGAAGTTGCACTGATTTTTTACTCGGCACTTGGTAGAACATGATTAATAATAACAAGTAATTAAAAACACTTGAAAATTCTACAAATAATTCTTTATTTCTCGACAATCGTTTCGGACAATAAGTCCATCCTCAGGAGTACAAAAACTTATACTATTAGTAGTATATTATAAGTGAGTAGTAGTAGTAGTAGTAGTATAAGTTAGTAGTAGTAGATTATAAGTTATACTACTATTATAACTTATAATCTACTACTACTAACTTATACTACTACTACTCACTTATAATAATAGTATAAGTTTTTGTACTCCTGAGGATGGACTTATTGTCCGAAACGATTGTCGAGAAATAAATAATTATTTGTAGAATTTTCAAGTGTTTTTTAATTACTTGTTATTAAAAGAAGTTAATTAGAGTAGTTGTGATCCTTGATGACTGTTGGATAAGTTTGGATAAAATCCATAGCACAGGATCAATAAAACACCAATACTGAAGTTAAAAGTTCACTAACGTTTCGGTACGCTTTGCACCATCTTCAGAATTGACAGCATTTTAACTCTGAAGATAGTGCAAAACGTACCGAAACGTTAGTCAAAATGCAATTTTAACTTCAGTATTGCTGTTTTATTGATCTTGTGCCACGGATTTTATCCAAACTTATCCAGCATTTCAACAATATCTATAGTAGGGATTGCAATCCAGCAGCATTTTCAATCCAGCTAAATTTATGCTGTATCAAAGCAAATCCAGCTGGATTCAGCGCGGATCTAGCATTAATCGATTTTTCAAATAAATTAAACCATTTTTTATAAACTCTAGAATTTTGATAAATATTTATCTACATTTACATTAAGTATTCGTTTGTAGTTACAAGTAATTTTTGGCGTTAGTAAAGTACTCTAATAGTAAGTAAAAGTTACGTATATGCGCAGTATTATTATTATTATCACAATAGAATCATAAAATACCTAAATTGATATTCTATATATCTGAAATAGTTATTATTCATTTAGCTAATTTTACGTAGTCTCAGTCTCAATAATTTTCGAAATAAAATTTCGTAGCCCGCTTATAACACTTGATTTGTCTATTAAAGAAAGAAGCCAATCAATTATGTAACAGTTTTTTTCACTTTTCTGAAAGTAAGATCTCAAAAAAAAAAAAATGATTATATTTAAATATTGCAAAAACAGCCGTAAAAATCTATATTTTATCATAAAAATGGTAATGATGGTGCTATCTCCCAGCCTACATCTTAATAAATTGAAAATATACCCAGCCGCGCAAAAGGCTCTCTCTGCCTCTACGCTGGTTGGTTTGAGAATCATCAAATAATCATAGATTAAAGTTATGTTTTCACCTCTTGCTGCTTTCATAAAGTGCTATTTCTTTTTTCAATATCTTATCATAATCCTTCTCAGACCCAGTTAATTACTTGTTTTTAGCTGATTGCGGATCCGCATCGCTGGATCCAGCGCCAGGTGCTGAATCCAGCAAGGCCAGAAATGTGCTGGATCCAGCTGGATTGCTGGAATGACGGATCGAGCATTCCAATCCCTAATATATATGCTCTGAACCCAGTTAGTTATATTAATTATAGATATTTATAATTGACATGTTTTTAAACAAGTAAGACAAAAACAAATTACACTGGGGGCCAGTAAACACGAACCACACTTAACTGAATTTTGTGTCGTCTTACATCTATCTTATAAATTTACAAGTTGTCTTTGTACTATTCTAGTTTTTTAACGTCATCAATTATTATAAAATTTGGGCGACTGACATTTCTTGCTTGTTATTTTTCAATGCTTGTTACCTTAAATCAAAGTTGAATTTCATGCGAATTGTGAATTCTGTTGTAAATATTTTAATGAGGTTGCATCCAATGTAAACCATTTTATCAGATAGTGAATAAAGAATTGTAGAGAGAAAATACATGTTATCGGTAATTATTTTATGACGAAGAATAATTTTGATGTCATTTTTAATGAACAAACAAAATTACATCCGACCTACTTTAGGTAACACTGTTAACCAATAGTCTCTGAATTCTAGGTTTTTGTAATTTTATTGTTTTAAGATTGTTTGCACCATTAAAAAAATAAAATTTAACATAAAAAGTAAAAACACAAAAGTTAACTGATGATTTTCTTGTACTACTTGGACATTTTTTTTTGTTTTCATACACATCACTTAAATTAGACATTCATGAATTCTACAAAAATTAGCAATCTTGTCAGTTGGAATTTTCTTTCTATAGTATAACACAAAAATTTTGAAGTGAAACATCGAATCGCGCACTTGGATTGTAGTGAAAACCTTTAGATTGCACTGTGCGGCGTCCTATTTGACTAGTCTCGCGGCTCTTTCTAGCTTAACGCTCTTTTATCAATTACCTGAAGCGAGCAATTCCCTCTCTACTACACCGCACACTCATTACTTAACGTATGTGTTAGTGTTTCGGCATTTTACTCGTGAATATCTGTGTAATGTTTCACATCTGCCAGGCGTCCCACGACGGTTCACATTTTCTAACATTATTTTTAGCAAGACAAACAAGAATTCTTCAAAGTATTTGGTGTATCTTTTATTATTCTATAACGTTCAATGAAACTTGAGACCGCTTTGAGTATAATGGGATTTTCGATCAGTAATGGATTGAGTAATTTCAAGGCACAAACTTTCTGTTATAATAAGTCCAACCCTAAATGTGCAACCAACGTTCCGTTATCAAATAATTCCTCAATACCTTTCACATGCAACATACATAAATTAACGTATCTTCTAAGCTTATGTAATATTACAGCAGTACATGTTTATCTTATGCACTAAACTTAACGTGATCCAACTTCAGTTTACCATAAACATAAGTAGCTTAAACACGTCGCTTCTGGGAAAACACACCACGAACTTTGTAAAAACATTGTTGCATACTGTGTTTAGTGCACCCAAATACCTTAGGTTCATAATCACTGGCCTTGTGTAATGAAAGTCTAATTTCATTGTTTTATATTGATTTTTATCAAACTTCAAATGTTTGTTTTGATTTTCGGTGTACATTAATAACATAATATGTCGGGCCGCATTCGAAATTGCTGAACCGATTGACAACAAAATCGTGTTTAGGATTTAAACGCAATTGTGGTGGAAGCAACGGGTGTCATTCTGCACCTCCACCATTTTGACTTTACTACCCTCCTAAAAGTCGGTTAATCACGGTAAGATTTTAATTGATCAACTAATATTAAACTGAATTGGACAATTTTTTATTTACACGTTTAAGTGGAAACAGATCAACTATTTCAACTTTAAAATGGCATCAAATGCAGATTTTCGTGCAGATCTAAAGATAACTGCCTTTTTACTGTATTTGCCGTATGGCAACATACACTATTGGCATCGGTCGGATGGCGGGACCTAGGGATCGGACCAAAATTTCTCGACGTTTCATAACCTTCTAAGCACTTTGGCACCATTTTTGGAAAATTTATATAATATTGTATATATATATATATATATATATATATATATGTACGGGCAATAATTTTCGAAAGAGTTAATTCATTTTAACGAAATTTGGCACGCATATTGGAATCCATCACCGCACGAAGCCCATTTAAAATGGGCCCGATCGGATCATTTTAAGGGTAGTTTTTAAGGGTTGAAAAAAGTTTTTGGGCCCAAAAATATCGAGAAAATTCTCAGAATCGTTTCAAAATTGAAAGTTACTCTTTTAGTAGCAATTAAAATGTGCTCCCGAAATTTGAAAAAAATTTTATAAACACACTAGTTTGCAGATAGTGAGTTATTTCCTGAAAGATGTATTTAATTTGGTGTAGATGTTCGATGATAGTAATCTTGCAATTAAGAAAAAAAATGTTAATTTAAGTAGTGTATTAAGGGGTTACATTTTTTATTTTGACCAAAAACAAACTTAAATTCACGTAATAAAACCAGACTGCCTGTATTAGCAAATACACTATATTGTCGGCAGGGTTTGGGCACTGCGACCCGGGTTTTTGTTAATGTTAATGTTAATGAAAATTTATTATTATATTGTATATGTAAGTAGAGAAAACATAAAGCCAGCGATTACCATAAAACTGACAAGTGACAACACTGAATAGAATCATTGAGTCTCTTGAAATTGGCTGCAACCATGTTTCACACATTTCAGTCCTGTCTCAATCGCAATTTCAACTGGTCTGAAGTTGAACTATGACTCACTTGAACGAATGAAGTTAGACTCAGTTCGACTTCTATGGATATAACTAAAATTGATCAACAAAAGTTCAAATGTAAGTTCTCATGGTTATTTTTGTTCAATTTTAGATGATCAACTTAAGTTAATTAGCAAAAATTCGACCTAAAGAAATCTGTTTGGATGCGATCACTATCGAATGCTTATTGTATGCTGGGTTGTAGAAAGTATTTTCAAAAAATCTAATTCGCCAATGATCTTAGATGGTATTCATACATATTTTTCAATAAAAAATTTATTATGATAGGAAAATGTCAAAAATTAAAAGAAGTAATTGCCGGTTAAATGACTCGAAAGTAACAAAAAACTAAATTTGATAATTTGCCATATGCCACATACACTATTTGCATCAGTCGAATGGCGAGAGCATTTTAAGGGTAGGTTTCAGGGGTTGCAAAATGTTTTAGAGCCCAAAAATACCGAAAAAATTGGTACAATCGTTTTAAAATTTAAACTTAACTGTTTAGTAAACATTAAAATTTGCTGCTATAATTTTAATAAAATCAGCCTGAAAGGGCCAGACATACAAATTTTATGGAAATACTAATTAGCGAATATAGATTTTCTTACTCAAGTGTGTATTTCATTCGTTGCAGATATTGGTTTCAAAACAATATTGAAAAAAAAGTGTTATTTTAAGGAGCGTATTAAAGGGATTTTGTCCAAAAACAAAGTTTTCAGATAATAAAGCCACAATGCCTGCATTAGCAAATACACTATATTGTCGGCAGAGTTTTAGCTCTGAGATCCGAGTTTTTTTTTGCTTCTTGCCGACTTAGAGAATTTATAAATGAGATTTAGAAAATAGACATGTTAATGTCATACTATTGTTAAGCACACATCTTCGATTCATTATCCATAATGAACTATGTTAAATGCTTAGACCACAAGAATTTCAAGATAATTACCTCGTATCTACATTGTCATGTATTAATGAAGCTCGGGAATTTGTACGGTTCGATGCAGTTGAACGAGTCCCCCGTACAAATGAATTTCTCTCTAGTGGTCATCGGTCTTCGCCGACATCAATGTACCACAGTAGTACGCATTAGACAAATTTAATTAACTGTTCATTATGATGCAGGACGATTAAACTATTAAATGGATGTCTCATTTACTATGAAAAAAAATTACACAAAAAAATATCGGGTCCCAGTTCCAAACCCTGCAGACATTATAGTGCATTTTTATTTTGGATAAAATAAAAAAATTGACCCCTTAATACATCCATTCAAATCTTATTTTTTCTTAATTAACATATTATTAATTATTGTCACTTCAACTGCTACGCCAAATTAAATACATCCTTCAGTAAGTAAATTAGTATCTTCAAACTAGTGTTTTCGTAAAATCCTGTCGGGCCTATTTTATAACAATTTTAGAAGTACATTTTAATATTTAATAAAGGGTAAAATATCAATTTTGAAACGATTCTGATTTTTTTTTTTTACTAAAAACATTTTCAACCCTAAAAACCACCCTTCAAATAGTTCGATTGAACCCATTTTAATTAGGCTTCGGGCGGTAATGGATTCCAACATGTGGAGAAAATTTCGTTGAAATCAATTTACTCTTTTGACAGTTATTTCCTCCTGTACATTATATATAAAAATCAATATTTAAAATAGTGCCAAGTTATTCAAAAAAATTTGATCTGACCCCTAGGTCCGACAATCCGACCGACGCTAATAGTGCATGTGCCATACGGAAAATACACTAAAAAACGTAACTTGTCCAGTCTATCATTCATGTTGAAAGGGCGCCGTAGTCTCTAACCATATGTCTAACTAAAGCACATTAACTCTTATAATATAGTTCATAGTAATTGAAAAAAAACAGTTATTTTGCAATAGAAAGTGTTAGTGTTTTTTTTTAATCTGTTCTAAATAAAATTTTTAAAAGAATAGTTTTTGTTGTAAAAATAAACCACTACAGTTTTAATTAAAAAGGAGCGAAAAAAGTAATTTTCACAGTGACATTACCGTGATTGAAAAATAAAACTAAAACCCGCACAACATCTAGCAGTTCAAATTAAAAAATGCAAAAACAGAAAACAACTCTTTTTTCTTCATTAACTCATGGTATTTTCCCAGTTTCTGCATAATAACAAACGACAAGTGTTTTGTAATAAAAATTAAAATCTACTATGTAATACACAGATTAAATTGAAAAAAAGTTTGTTCTTGCTATAGTAATTGAGATTTTTTAGAACACGTAAATAACACAGATACAAATGAATTGATCTTGACTTTTAAATTTTATTTATAAACTCTCTTCAAGACAAGATTTGTACAGAAGCAGCGGTATCATAAAATTGATCACCTTTCCCGCGTATTTGTGCATGAATTGGCGCAGGTAGAATTCAATATTCTTAACGTTACAAGTTACTTTCAAGTCGCGGTTTAACTTCTGATATCTCAAATAACATCACAGATCAACACACAATTCTGAAAAGAACTGAAAGTAAGGAAAAATAAATTGGATAAATAACAGATGTATTTATAGATCTTGAACTACTCAATTAATTTGTAGTTCACGCAGGGGCGGGTCTAGATTTTTCGGACTCGAGGTCTTATTGTAGTCCAATGGGGCTCCATATTTTTAGTGTATTTGCCATAAGGCAACATACACTAATGGCGTCGGTCGGATGGCGGGACCTAGGGGTCGGACCAAAATTTATCGACGTTTCATAACCTCCTTAACACTTTGGCACCATTTTTAAAAATGTTTATATATATATGTATATATATATATGTGTGTGCGGGCAATAACTTTCGAAAGAGTTAATTGATTTTAACGAAATTTAGCGCACGTGTTTAAATCCATCACCGCAAGAAGCCTATTTAAAATGGGTGTAATCGGGCCATTTTAAGGGTAGTTTTTAGGGGTTGAAAAATGTTTTTGGGCCCCAAAATACCGAAAAAATTCTCAGAATCGTTTCAAAATTGACATTTAACTCTTTAGTAGTATTTAAAAAGTATCCCTAAAATTTTAATAAAATCGGCCTGATAGGACCGGACTTACAAATTTTATGAAAACACTAGTTGGCAGATAGTGAATTATTTACTGAAAGTTGTATATAATTTGGTATAGGGGTTTGATTGATAATAAAATTGCAACTAAGAAAAAAAATGTTATTTTAAGGGGTGTATTAAGGTGTCACATTTTTTATTTTGCCCAAAAACCAACTTAAGTTTGCATAATAAAGCCACACTGCCTGTATAAGCAAATACACTATATTGTCGGCAAGGTTTTGGCACTGCGACCCGGGTTTTTTTTCTCTTTAGATTGAAGTTTAAAATTTATATTTAATAAAATCAAAATCTGAGTTTTAACTTTGTGACCTGACTAAACAAATAATATTATAAAATCACCCAAAAAAAATGTCAAAGTTGATGCCAAAAAATGTTAAAATTCACCCTAAAGATTATCAAAATTCACCCAAAATAAATCAAAAGTCGCTCAAAAAAAGATCGAAATTAATACCAAAAATTTATCAATATTCACCCAAAAATTTGTCAAAATTCACTTATGATAATGATAATAAAACTTGTACTGCACTAGTGCTTATTGTTAATAAAAAAAGTATTAAAATTGTGTGATGATAATTCAATTTGTGTGGGTCCTTGACACGTGGGGGCTCTGGGCTATGTAGATCCGCCCCTGAGTACGCGTTACCTACTCTGGATAAAATTTGTATTGTATTGATGGTTTTGAAATAACAAAATTATCAATCTAAAATAAAACTAAAACTTATTCAATAAATTTAATTACGTTTTTTTAATATAAAAAAAATATATTCCCGGAAAGGTTTCTTCGAATTGTCAAATTGGATTGATTTGTATCGCACGCTATTCTTAATGTAATTATATTTTCAACTTTATTTACTGTAATTAAATTAAAGAAATATGAAAACTCTGCAAGTATAGATTCCATACAGAAAGTTGCAACGCGAACGGTGAGAATAAATATTGGGGTTATAATAAAATATAGCAATAGAGCGACATATAGAACATACGCTTTTTGTTTTCTTTAAATTATATAACACGTAGCTGATGAAGTGCTTTTAATTATAGATTAGACTGAGCGTTGTTCGCACACTTTAAATGGATATGAATGAAGAAAAGACGTGCATAGATAGCGGATTAAATTAATTTATGTGTCTTCTGTATTTATCTTTACATACATGGCACACACGTGATTAATGTTCAAGGTTAATAGAATACTATAAATTTGACGTTGAAAGTGGAACTTGGTGAGACGGGAGAGAGGTCGGGGGTAATAGGCCTTTTTCCGACCTGTCAAACGCTCATTATAATTGAAAAATCAAACCAAAGGTTTAGAATGACTTAAGAATTCGATACACATACGTTATCAGTTTTTTAGTCTCTTACGCCCAACCTAGAGTACTCTATTAACCTTGAATTTTACACACAATGGAGTGTGCACCATGTTGTGATGAAGTTCTGACAGTTACATGTTTTTTAGGAAACTCCTTAATATATTATTATTCTGTTCTGGAGAATAAAGAATATTTATCTACCGGTTATTCTATACCATTAATTGAAATTCACCACCACACAAATAAAAACAAATCAAATGGAAATTTCGTTATTTTATTTTGCTTTCATTGGTCGGCTGCTTTTAATTCTCTTCTGTAAAAGGAAAACTCTATTTCAAATAAGAGAGTGATCTGGAAATTTTGGTTTCATTTTGCACAATACAAATTATTTTTAAAAATGATGAGCATCAAAGTTAAAGAAGATATTTATTTGTCAATACTTCATTACTTAATGTTGGATTAATTAAATTTTAAATTTGTGAACTGCAAGCTGACCATTTAAAGTGAAATTAGCAGATTTAATCGAATTGTATAAGAATATTGATTAAACATTTTAATATTCCGACCAACTCTATACTATTCTCATAATTTTTGTTTTGCTCGGGTAAATTTAGGTTAGATAGTTAATTAACAAACTTATACGTAGATTGAATATTAGATTACATAATATATATTGACATGTTGACGGCAAATTGAATGCTGTATTTAGTCGCTAAAGTCTTTGTTTTATTTATAAATAGAGTAAAGATGTCTTCTTGTACACAATAATTGGATTCACCACGAGCTCGAACGCAATTAATGCCGCTTTGCTGATAGGACCATGGTTACCAAGGTTATTAGATACAGAGGTGACCTCGTTCCGTTGCATAGTAATGGAGGGATGACGTCATCGAGTAATTGGTTTTTATTGACAAATCTTTTTTAAATATTTTTTTAGTTAAGCGAAGTACGATAATGAGCATATTCCTCTTTTTTATTTTTAAATTTAATATTTAAAAAACGGCGCCTTCAGAAGACGGATGTTCGTGTACATCTTTCCTTATTTAATAGTTTCCTGCCTTAACAACTTTTGGCGCTTTCTTCATACAATCGTTCTTTTGGAACAGTAATGCCATCTTATTTAATGCTATTATATGTGAGGGACACATTTGTAACATTGAGATGATTTTTCGTATCTTCGCTCTTCATACTGACGTGCGCACTGGCTTTGCTGCGCATGACGTTCGGTGTTTCGTCACATCAATTTTCTGAGATTACTCTCGTATCAGTTATTAGACACATCAGAGGTAATCTCGATCCGTTGGATAGTAGTGAGGAGATGTCGTCATCCAGTGAGCTGTCAATTTAAATTTAAATATTGCGTGGTTAATAAAAATATTTGTAGCAGCCAGAATAAATTTTTTGTTTTACTTTTTATATCATTTTTTAATGAAAATTATTTTTTGTACCACTCGTTATTTTGAATTAAATTTACTTTTATTTAATACTTATAATTTATTATGCAATTACCAAATCAATATTATATTTTTTTTTTCACTGCATTTTTTCAGATAAATATTTTTTTAGTAAGATTCTACATTTTCGCCTGAGATTAGCACAATAAAAACGCGCTGAAATAAAATTACTTCTTTTGTTTTTTGTTGTTCTAATACCTAACCAACGGTACATATTCAACGGCCTTCCAGCTGACGTCATTCTTTAAAGAGGGGATCTGTGGATCTAATGACCTTAAATTATTACTATTCATAACAGCACCGATACCAACGGGCAGTCGCGTGATGGTTCTATCAGAAGATGAACATATATTGTGACGAAGCAATAAAATATTACACTGAATCTTATAGGATCTCGAATCGAAGCTTTAACTTCAACGTTCATCTTCGCAGTGCACGTTATTTCATTTATTTAATGCTGAAGCTTGAAAGTCCTTAAAGAAGCACTGATTCGGAGTCTTGGCACTAAACGATGAATATTTATCAAACAGAGTTGGAACAGAACATCTTTTGAAAAAGTATTTAATTTAAATTGTTTGTTGCGATTTATTTCACAGGAATTCCAGATTGACAAAACGTGTTGATTTTGATGGAATTTTAAACCAATTAAATTGTTTTCTTCATGGAATGAATACTTTACATACCTATATCCTAAGTTCTGTAAGAGTTGAAAAAGCGTAGCTCCTACTTCAGTTCAATATAGGCAACTTTCCCTTGTGTACTATTGATTATAGTAGCCGTGTAAGTTAAAGAACTGTCCAGAGCTAAATGGTTTTGCTTGTTTTCTTGTTCCGCTTAGAGTTTAATCAAAACAAAATAGTTTTGTTCGTGCTGCAAAACTACTTCGTTATCAAACTTTGTAGAATAAAAAAAAAGTAGTCGACTGCAAAGTGTTTCTAAACATTTTTGTATAATTATTGAAGTTATAGCTCTTTTGGCGTGTTGAGGGTAAAATTTTATCAGTTTATGAAAAATCAACAGTATGAAGTGGGCCATAATTAGAGATCCAAACTAATATGTCAGATGAACATAATCAAAGTACATACTTTATGCCACCCGAAATCTATATAATTACTAGACGATTGTAACCTGTGATTAAAATCAAATAGGCGTTTTAAGTGTTATCCCGCGGACAAAAGTAAAAACCAAAATAAAATTTTGAAAGTATTTTCAAATATTTGAGGTTAATTTTTGTAAGGATTATTTTTAAACTTTTCGAAGATTATATGTCAATAAATTATATGCATGCAAACTAAAATTTAGTTTTTAATCACGCTTAAGAAGTATAACTTCTGGCGACAATTTAATAGAATAAGTTAAAGCGAACTCATTTAATTGTCTTGTTTGCCGTAAACTTAATGACAGGTTTAAAAATTATTAATTAATTCATATGACCTACCCATTCATTATATTTTTTTAGAAAAATTAGTTTTGAAGGAACCTTTAGGTATAGTACACATTATCTAAAATATCATAAAAAAAATTGTTGAAATCTCACACATACCGTTACTTTCTTGCTTCTTACTAACTACTTTTTATGACTACGCAATAAAATACACAAGCACAGAAATGACAAGAAATGTATTTAACTAATAATGAAATAATGTAACAAACGGAAGCTTAATTACTTTGAAAGGCGTATAATTAAGATCAAAAATACATAACTGCCTATGTATGCCTCGATTAAAGAATCCACAAATTATTTATGTTTTTGAACAGTAACAGTTACCTATTAATTAAAATTGACCTTAGCTACGACACTGTTTATTTTTACATACTAGAAACATAGAAATTCAGGTTACACTGTATAAGGACATCTCTCTTCTTCAAGTGTATTTAATCAGATTATTTTTTACTAAATAACCGTCAATATGAACTGGACCAAGTTTCTTTTGAACAATTTAATCATTTACTTTTAGAACTTTTGCGGTAAACTAAGTTGAATAGAATACAAATTAGAGTCCTTAAGGCGTTGTTCGTCAAAAACTAAAAAGAAACGTATTGCGTCAAATAAATTGCAGCATAAACAGTTCAAATGTTTGGTTTTGTACGTTTTTTAAAATTTTGTTAGAGCTGAGCTATGTGCAAGTGGATGAAGCTAAGCTGTTTCCGAATGTCATGTTTGCGGTGACAAAATAAGAAAACTTGTGCATACTTCGTTACTATGGTTTGTCGCGTCTATGTTTGTTGCATTGCCAACATGATTCGTGTCCGTATTTATTTATTTAAAAAAAATTAAAAAATAAAACGACGTTTGACGAAATCGCGACTTCTGTCACATCACATTTCATGTAAATTTGTGAGAATGTATAAATTAAGAATTTAATTAAAAAATTCAGAAGACTACTTTCAAATGTCATTAGGGTTTAATTCACTGCATACATTTTTTTATCTTAGTTCTTTTATATGGTATAAATTATTATTTTCAAATAGAACCACCAGTTAAGTGCCACACAGCGAATTGCACATAGCCCATATTTTTATCCCCATATTGGTTAAAACATAGATACATCGGACTGGCCGTATAGTCGAGGTGACGTTTGCCAGCCGGGTTCCGCCTGCGCGGGCTCCCCACGAGCCTGGTTTGCGGGGCTTGCCGCAAACCAGGCGGTAGGTAGGACAGGAACCCCCCGCATGTAAACTAGATCAGATAGTTCGTTCATACAATTAGACAGAAATGAAATAGAAAACTATCCCATCTACCATTATCCAGTCTCGGGTTCGGGCTTGTGGGGAGCCACCTGGGCCCTTCCGGCCCAGTCCGACCCTGGATATTCCTATGAAATCAGTCAAAAGTTATAGAACTATAATTTTATTAATCATATAATGTCGTAACGCTTGTATGTCTATTTATACAAGATTCTGATGACGCTTGTCGAGCGGCTAATCGCATAATAGTAACTTTATGTATTTCGATGTAAAAATCAATTACTATTTTATAGGATGCACGTACAAAAATGTATTATGATTCGTGTGACTGTTAAACTCTCTAACGTTCGTGTAACATACTGTCACAGCTCATAACATATAATAAATTTAATACAACTTTAATAATTTAGAGACAAACTACTATTATAAGAAAATGAAAAATGTATATTCTCAATATTTTTTCAGATACACAACGCATATATTTCTTTTAATAAACGTCGTTTTCATTTTTTTTTTTCAGGAAAGTAGACCTGTAAAACGCAACTAACTTTGTTCCATTTGTCTTAGGTGTACTTAATTAATTTTCTTACTTTCATTCAAGATAAAATACCTACGTTTGTATTCATGAGCAAAATACAGTCTAGACAAACCTTAACAAGGAGTGTACGAGCCGTAACATAAAGTATTGATGAGAAATCCCGAATCGAATTTCTCTTTCCCTGTCTACTTATTTCCTCTCTTTACCTCTGTTTGAATGCGGTACTTATTGTATTCGTTATAAGCTTTTCTTTCCTCCGAAAGAAAAAAAAAAACATTCAGTTTGTAATATATAATAAAATACTAACTTATTTCTTTCCTTATTATATAAAAAAATTCATATTTTGTTGATTTTTCGCGAAAGATTTTTTACAGAACTTTTGTTTCTGTCTCTGCTGACAATATATGGCCGCATGCAATAAAAGAAAATAAGTACACATAATTTACCATATCATTATCATTGTACAGTAATTTGAACATGAAAAGTTTAAAATCTAGAACAGTTTAATTCACCCTGGCAGTTTTTATTGATATAATATATATATAATTTTTTTATTTTATTTAAATATATTTTTTTATAATATGTGTTAGTGTGTCGGAATTTTACTCGCGAAAATCTGTGTAATCTTCACATCTGGCAGATGTCTCACAACGGCTCATATTAGTGTATTTGCCATATGGCAACATACACTATTGGCGTTGGTCGGATGGCGGGACCTAGGGGTCGGACCAAAATTTCTCGACGTTTCATAACCTCCTAAACACTTTGGCACCATTTTTAAAAATGTTTATATATATATATATATATATATATATTTATATACGTATATATATATTTATATACGTATATATATATTTATATACGTATATATATATTTATATGTGCGGGCAATAACTTTCGAAGGAGTTAATTCATTTTAACGAAATTTGGCATACATGTTGGAATCCATCACCGCACGAAGCGTATTTAAAATAGGCCTAATCGGGTCATTTTAAGGGTAGTTTTTAGGGGTTGAAAAAAGTTTTTGGGCCCAAAAATACCGAAAAAATTCTCAGAATCGTTTCAAAATTGAAATTTAACCCTTTAGTAGCAATTAAAAAGTACTCCTGAAATTATAAGCAAATCGGCCCGACAGGACCGGACTTACAAATTTTATGAAAACGCTAGTTTGCGTATAACGAATTTACTTACTGAAGGTCGTATTTAATTTGGTGCAGATGTTGGATTGATAACAATATTTCAACTAATAAAATTATTATTGTAAGGGGTGTATTAAGGGGGTCAATTTTTTTTTATTTTGTCCAAAAACAAACTTAATTTCATTTAATAAAGCCACAATACCTGTATTAGCAAATACACTATATTGTCGGCAGGGTTTTGGCACTGCGACCCGGGGTTTTTTTTTTTTTTTTATTTCTTATCGGTCTTTCTTATTCCTTTTGTTATGTAACTATTTTCAAACGTCTATTAAATGCATTCGAGTAATAAACTGTGAAAAGGAAACATATAAATTAAAATAAAATATCTGTTAGCCTGAAGAAATCAATGTTGATAATGCACATTGTTCGCCGTCCTATGATAATGCCCCGGCTGCTTATTTATTATAATGATACAAAAGAAAGAATGTGAGAAGCAGCTATTAAAGCTCTCGTACAATTATCCATAGTCTTCGTCACGCAAGCCTTGTTTCCATGGATCATTACGTCCTTAGATGTAGGTATTTATATAATTAAAAGTAAGTTTCTTGTTTCACTGACTAACTCACTTATTCACGGAATAAATAGCTACTCTGAATAAAATATTCATTCGTCAGCCAATGAACAGTATCAATCCAAAAAAAAAATACGCTGTGCTTATAAAAAAATCATTGAAAGAAAGAAAACTTTATTTTAACAAAAACTCATTTTATTGTAAATGTG
Source organism: Venustoraphidia nigricollis (assembly GCA_034508555.1). Lineage (NCBI taxonomy): Eukaryota > Metazoa > Arthropoda > Insecta > Raphidioptera > Raphidiidae > Venustoraphidia > Venustoraphidia nigricollis. The sequence goes on from JAVRKA010000062.1 coordinate 1,644,941, forward strand.
TATAAAAAAAGATATAGGAAAACATGTGCACATTTTATTGGTTCCTTTTATTTTGTGGTAGAGTATTTGACACTATAAAAAATAAATAATTAAACTATATGAATGTAATAATTTATTGTATAAGAAATCAGAAATTATCGGTTTGTATTCATAAAAACACGAAGTTGATTTATTATTCCAATTATTAATATATGTTTAAGGTTTTGAGTTCTATTGTATTCTACAAAACAATTACTATTTTAGGCGAAATAAAAATTCCCGTGGACTAATACTACGATATGAAGATCTTAAGGTAGTTTAAGAGTCAAATAGACTCTTTATGTGCTTTACAATAAATAGGTATTTTTTTATATACAAAATAACTAAGGACGGATTAACAGGATTGAGGCAAGATACATTGTGTGTTAAAACTAAATCGGTCGATTCATGTTTCTTTATAAGTCAAAATCATAATAAAGACTAATCACTACGCGAATGACTTTCGGCTGTAAAAATACTATTAAAAATTAAAAACAATTTTACGACTCAGATTTATTTTTTGTTCGATTCCTCTCGAATTTTATTGGTACACTACAAAGTAGGGTAGTTTTATCTTGTTTCCTAAAACGGACATATTTTCAGCATTCCGTAGCTCAAAAGAAAAAAAGATGAAGCCTTTGTAGTTTATAGGATCACTCGTTTGTCCGTGGGTCGATCCGTTACCGTCGAAATTCTGGGGATTAAATAAAAGTATTAAGTTGACGTAATTTGGCATATATTCCAATAATAATCAGTACCTAAAATGTTTTTTCATAAACTTGAGAGAGCCAAAAAGCATTGTCATTTCCTGAAAACGCACGTAAAAAACTAAATCAGCCATCTATATTCTGAAAAGCAGTACAGCATAAATTTCACAAAATATAATTATGCTAGAGATTAACACGTCATATATTTTATAATTACTATTTCCCATAGCTTAATTAATTAATAATAATAATCAATGACGAACAAACTTAAATGCGCGGTTGGCGGCCTTGCCACTAATTTTTGTTATTATGGGTAAGATTTAAACAAAATGTACTTTATTTTTATATATTATAATGTTTTTTAGTTGTACGAAAATCTCGTCGCTCGAACTAGACCACCTTTAGCCGTTTTTTTCTTATCTTTTAACTTCCAGGATGAAAGTAGAAACTAGAAACTAATTTTACGTGTACGTCGACGCCGAGATTGCGTGCGAGTTGTTTTTTTTTCTTCTTCTAAATAAACGGAATCTGTTGGTTTGCGTGTACAGTTTGTATAAAGTGTATCATTTAATGTCTACTTTAAATGCTTTTATATATTCTTATCGAAAATAACTTTTTAATTAAAAACTTATGTGTTTGCTATTTGTCTTGAAAAAGAAGTGAACTGATAGATGAAGACGTAATCTATCATCATGTTTACCTACAGAATGAAGTTTCATTAAGTTGGAAGACATAACTGATTAATCGTTTCAGATATTTTAAAGTGATGAAATTTAAAAGCATGTCAACGTATTTTTCTTTACATATTTGACTTTGTTCTATTCTCATTCGTCATTGTTGAAAACAATTATTTAGATTTCACAAATTTACAATCCAGTGACGAAATAATTTTTCTGTTTTATGAAATTGATATTAAAGTTAGTAATCTAATTATAAAAAATATGTTTAACAATTCGACGTGTATATGTTTATACAAACGCTTAGAAAAATATTTAGATTTGACTTAATTATGTGTCTCATCGATTTTACTTATCTTGACAAAAGTAGTTATCATAGTTCCTTCCTTGTTTTCATTCTTCTTTTTTTTCATCAGTCTGCAACAGTATGATTATAGATATCATATACTTTTGTTTTATTTTCCTAATTAAATTGAATTCAATAAATAATTATTTTTCTATTTTTTTGGTAAAAGACCGCGCACCTTGTGAAACATAAACCTGCACCCGCAACACAGTACAAGGCTATAACTGAACGATGTCGCACACTATAGGCCAGCAAAAATCTGAACAAACCAGTAAATTTTAGAGCAGGTGCCATGATGTACGGTAGATATTATTGAAATAAGCGAAGATGATTTAATTTTATTAAAATGTTTATTAAAAGAATAATCTAAAATTGACAAGAAATATAGTGAACGAAAATACTTTAAACATCGCCTTTTATAATATTAAGATATTGCATAACTTTACTATAATTACATGACCAGAAATACATTTTGAAAAAATAGTACAGTTAAAATAATACAAATTACAATATTTCAACACTCCCACTTAATTTTTATTTTCTACTTTAACTCCAATTTTTCGTAAAAGATTGTGATGCCTGTCTCGTGCTAATGGCTTCGTAAATATATCTGCAGGCTGTTCAATACCACTTATATGTTCAATTTCGATTGTTTTATCTTGTAGTTTTTGTCGTATAAAATGATATTTCACATCAATGTGCTTAGTACGCTTTTGGTATTCCGGGTTTTTTGTTAAACGAATTGCGCTTTGATTGTCCACCTTGATTTTTAGAGGGTACTTCTGGCCTGTTAAGTTTTCAAATAATAATTTCAACCATGTAGCTTCTTTCGTAGCTTCACTTGCAGCTATGTATTCGGATTCAGTTGTTGAAAGTGCAACGGTACGTTGTTTATGAGCACTCCATAAAATAGCTCCACCTGAATTCAAGAAAACATATCCAGTCATTGATTTTCTACTTACTTGATCTCCTGCAAAATCTGCATCTGAATATCCAATCAATTCCTCATTAGTGTATTTGCCATAAGGCAACATACACTATTGGCGTCGGTCGGATGGCGGGACCTAGGGGTCGGACCAAAATTTCTCGACGTTTCATAACCTCCTAAACACTTTGGCACTATTTTTAAAAATGTTTATATATATATGTATATATATATATATATATATATATATTTATATACGTATATATATATATATATATATATATATATATATATATGTGTACGCGCGATAACTTTCGAAAGAGTTAATTGATTTCAACGAAATTTGGGCCACGTGTTGAAACCCATCACCGCAAGAAGCCTATTTAAAATGGGCCTAATCGGGCTATTTTAAGGGTAGTTTTTAGGGGTTGAAAACTGTTTTTGGGCCCCAAAATACCGAAAAAATTCTCCGAATCGTTTCAAAATTGAAATTTAACCCTCTGGTAGTGATTAAAAAGTATCCCCACAATTTTAATAAAATCGGCCCGACAGGACCGGATTTACAAATTTTATGAAAACACTAGTTTGCAGATAGTGACTTATTTATTGAAGGGTGTATTTAATTCGGTGTAGACGTTAGATTGATAATAATATTACAATTAAGAAAAAAATGTTATTTTAAGGGGTGTATTAAGGGGTTAATTTTTTTATTTTGCCCAAAAACAAACTTAATTTCACATAATAAAAGTATAAAAACCACACGGCCCTATACAAGCAAATACACTATATTGTCGGCAGGGTTTTGGCACTGCGACCCGGGTTTTTTTTTTCTTGCACTATAAAAAATTCCAAATTCGATTGTTCCTTTTATATATCTCAAAATTCTTTTAACAGCTTTCCAATGATTTATGTTCGGTTTTTCTAAGTGTTGACTTGCCTTGCTGACTGCATATGAAATATCTGGACGAGTTAAAACAGCTAAAAACATTAGACTGCCTACTGCTTCCCTGTATGGCACATTTACCATGTCTTTTGATGTCGTAGATGAACTTTGAAGACTCGATTCTTGAATTTTGCCACACGGTGTTGATACTGGATTTGCTTCTTCCATGTTAAATCTTTTCAAAATTGTTTTTACATATCTTGACTGGTTTATAAAAACTGATCCGTCGGAAAATCTTTTTATTTCCATACCCAAATATTGATGTAGCATTCCAAATGTAATATCAAATTCAGTTTTCAAATACTTCAGTATAGAATCAGCATTTTCATGATTTGTCGAAGCGATTAAACCGTCGTCTACGTGCATTGCAGTTATCAAACTCAGATTATCATTTACGAATACGCATGTATCAGCCTCAGTAGCGCGTAGTTTAAATTTCTCAAGAAATTGCCTGAATTTTATGTTCCACTGACGAGGGGCCTGCTTCAAACCATATAGACTTTTATTTAATTTACAAACTTTATTTGAACCATCTTCGTATCCTTCAGGTTGCCGCATGTAAATATCTTCATCAATATTTGCGTACAAGAACGCTGTTGTTACATCGAACTGAAATAATTTCATTTTCTTAGTTGCTGCAATAGACAAAATTGTTCTTATAGAATCATATTTTAATGTTGGACTAAATGTTTCTGTAAAATCTATTCCGTATCGTTGTGCGCATCCTTTTATAACAAGCCTTGCTTTATATCGCTCTATTTCATTGTTATTATTTCGTTTCGTCCTGTAAACCCATCTATTACTTATAGCTTTTCTATTTTCAGGTAAATCACACAATTGCCAAACGTTATTTTTCTTCAATGACATTATTTCGTCATCCATTGCTTCTTTCCATTCTTTAAAATTTTCGCCCGTTATAGCTTTTTCATATGTATCTGGTTCATTTTCTATTATCAGTGCTGCAGCTTCTATAAACTCTACAGTGTTTCCAAATCTTTCTGGTTTCTTCAACTTATTTCTGTCTCTCAATTGACGCATTTCTATATTTTCTAACTCTTCTCTATCTGAATTACTTTCTTCTCTCGTTATCATTTTCGTTTCATCTTCACTTATTTCCGTCTCTTCTTTAATATTTTCACTCTTTTCCTTCTCAGAATCATAAAAAGCATTCGTTACTTCGGTTTCACTCTTCAAATTCAGTTCATCATTAAATATTAGGTCGTGATGTACGTCTACTTCATTAGTTCCAGGATACCATACTCTATAGCCTTTTATATTTTCATCATATCCTACGAAAAAACCTTTTCTTGCTTTACCATCCCACTTTAATCGTTTTTCTTTTGGAATGTGAGTATAAACTTCAGTGCCAAAAACTCTCAAATGTTTAATTTCAGCTTTCCTCTTAAACCACAGTTCATATGGACTTTTTCCTTTCAATAATGATGTTCCTGTTCTGTTTAAAACATATGCTGCTGCGTTAACTGCTTCCGCCCACAGATCCTTTTTGAAATTTTTGCTATACATCATCGTTCTCGCAGCTTCTACTAGTGTTCTTATTTCACGTTCAGCAGATCCATTTTGTTCTGGTGCGTACCCTGTTGTAGTTTGATGCCGAATTCCAAACTTCTTCAAAATATATTCGTTTTCATTGTTTATAAATTCTTTTCCTCTATCAGACCGTATAATTTTCACTTTGTGACCAGTATCTGTTTTCACGCTTCGTATGTAATCTTCTAACTTATTCTTCACCTCTCCTTTATTTTTTAAGAAATATATTGTTCTGAAATGAGAGTAGTCATCCTTGAACAGTACAAAATATTTACTCCCGCCTAGTGATGATACTTCCATCGGACCGCAAACATCAGTATGAATTATTTCTCCAGGTGATGTGCTTCTTGTATTCGTTGGTGAAAATGGGAGACGATGCAGTTTGCCTTCGACACATGGTTCACAAAAGAAATGTTCCGTCTTGTACTCAATATTCCTGTTTTTCAAAACATTTTGTACTTGCGCTACATTCTGATGCGCAAAACGTTCATGCCATGTTTGTAGAGACTCAACTGTATGCGCTTCCGGTTTAACAACTTCAAACTTCATTAACCATAACGGACCATCCTTAATGCCTTCTGCAACTGTAGTACCATTTTTCAAAATAGCACACGTGTTTTCATTCATTTGTATAGTAAATCCTTTTTCAATAGTTTTTCTAGTAGAAAATAAATTTAATCGCAGCTTAGGAACGTAGAGTACATCTTTAATATATTTCAATATTTTATCATTGCCAACATATGCATTCACGTAGATATCGCCATGGCCGGTAGCTTCAATTATTCTGTTGTCACCTAGTCGTAATGGCATCGGATTATTGAATTCAACAAAATTTTTAAACCATTCTCTTCTGCTTGTCATATGTTCAGTTGCTCCTGAATCTACATACCAATTATCATATTCAGCATTTGTATTGCTTACACATAAAGCCTCTGGAACAGAGACCGATCTCGACAGTTCTTCTTCATATGCCCATTTCTTCCACATCCGAAACATCGTATTTCTCTTTTTGCATTTCCTTGACCATAGTTTCTATTTTCATTTTCTATTTTTCTATTCTGAAAACGTTCATTCAGTCTACAATCTTTCTTGACATGACCTGCTTTTCCACAGTTAAAACATTTAATTTCTTTACGGTTCATTCTTCCAAATCTTGTAGCTAATGCAGTTACTTCTTCTGTTTTCTTCGTTTCTTCTTTAATCTTTAACCTTTCTTCTTCTAATAGTAACCGCGATGTTAAATTGTTCAATGTTCTTTCGGCTCCTGGAGTAGAATCCCAAGCACTGTGAAAATACGAATATTCCACAGGAAGAGTCATCAGAATTTTCGACATTAACATGCTGTCTGATATCTTTTCGTTTGCTAATTCCATTTGATGACGTAAGTTCTCTAGCTTTGTTATATGAGCAGCCATTCCTTCTTTCCAGTCAAATGTACAAGAATAAAATTTCTGTTGTATTATATGCAAAGACGATTCTGCCTTTCTTCCGTATAATGCTTCTAATTTGTTCAACATTTCAATAGCCTTTTTACAACTCAAAATATTAATTATTACTTTTTCATTTACAGACGTTGCGATAATTTTCTGAGCTTCAAGGTCAGCTTTGTCCCATGCTTTCTTATTTTCTTCGGTTAAATTCTCTCTAGACTTCTGTATTAATTGGTATATATCGCTGCTTCTCAACAGAATCAAAACTTGAAATTTCCACGCGGCGTAATTTTCTTCACCCGTTAACTTTACTGATTTCATCTCTTCCATTTTTACTTTCGTTAATACTTTTCTACTATACACTACTTTAATTACTACTGCACACAGAATATCCTGGGCCCATAACCTATTGAAATAAGCGAAGATGATTTAATTTTATTAAAATGTTTATTAAAAGAATAATCTAAAATTGACAAGAAATATAGTGAACGAAAATACTTTAAACATCGCCTTTTATAATATTAAGATATTGCATAACTTTACTATAATTACATGACCAGAAATACATTTTGAAAAAATAGTACAGTTAAAATAATACAAATTACAATATTTCAACAGATATTTTGCAGTTTTCACATAGTTTTATCAATGCTTTTTAATTATGAAAACGATACATCACTAGCACACTAGATCAGTCCAACACGGCTAGACAGAAATTACGAACGATCGACAGACGATCGTTGATGGTTGCAGATGCTGGTCTAATGTGCGCTTCTAAGTTAAATAACATGGAGACCGGACTATGTTGGCCTCAATGTTGTTTCGCCTCTTACAATTGTACTAGATCCATTACAATTGACAACTTTCTGCACAAAATCTATAGCATTTTTATCCGACAATTTACTCAAAATTAAATAAAACTTTTTATCATGTTTTATTATTATTATATAATAAGAAAACTTATATAAAATAAAAAATATTTTAAACACACGAATAATGAACCAATTCAAAGTCAGTATTCAGCTGGTAATAAAGCACGAGATTTCAGAATCGCCTGAAGCGCCATCCATTAGAATTTGCGCGTAGTAAGACAAAAAACCTTTCATCTGTTACAGTTTTCTCGCAATCTATTACATTTTTCTGAGAAATGTGATATACAATCAATTTAGTATCGAGAGGCGAGAACAACACTTGCTGGCCGTGCTTGACAGAAAAATAAAGAATCGCACTAGATTCAAATTCCAGGTTAAAAATCAGTATTTAGATTCAATTAATCGTAAGGTTGATGCACAATTATGTATTTTTTTTGTCAATAAAAAAAAAAAAAATTGAATCCAACATCTCACTTATCTTTAAATTTTTTCAATGTTTATCTATTTGTAAATCCTATTCATTATATTTTTAATGTGATAAATTTTGTTTAGTAGACGCTTGTATGAATATACCAGAAATATTGACACTGTTTAAGGTCACAAATCTCTCAGATCGTAAAATATTCTCTCGGAAAATTTCGAACTGTGGTCGCAATTAAGCATTAAGCTTCAAAAAATTTGGTCTGCTGCTTAAAAATTTCAAGAAACATATTTTTGCTCTAAAAATTGAATAAAAAGCGCGATATTCGTCAGTATTTCTTTATATCATGAAGATTTCGAATAACGAAAAGGCAAATTAACATTTTAAAGTTTTTCTTTACAAACTTATGTTGGAAACACTGACAAATTTGACTTGTTCATTAATTTTTTACAAATAAATTCCTTCGATACAAAAATGTGTGTGACGTGCTAAATATCTCGTTCTTATCTGGTTTTAAATAGTTAATTTAGATCAATTAAGCTGTAAAAACTTGATAAAAGTCATGTGGGAAGAGTGGTATATAATATTTGTAATTTATTTTGAAGCATTAACATTAAATATAAAATAATATTTTTCATAGAAACTATAGAATTCTAAAACGTAAGTGCATTCATGCGGGGGTAAAAGGGGGCTTTATTGAACAGCTGGTAGACAGTCACCTTAATATCACAATCCGTTTAATAACACGTCACGAATACGACCACTAAGAGACAGGTGGGTAACGTTTGTCGTGACAGCTGAGGTTGGGACGTCGCGTCGGCGTCGGTCACTTGTCTAACGTGACATCGTGCTGAGGTTAACTTTAGTTAAACCCCTCTTTTCGACTCCAAAGTAACTTACTGTACCTACGTCTCTTTGTTCTGTGACACGTTTTAACAAAAACTCGTCGTATTGTGGAATCAGCATATAGATGGTGATTTAAGGAAGACTTTTCAAACTTTTTATCATGTCCTGATTATAACTTTATTTTTTTTTACAACACATAGACGCCCTTTTTTAACCGAATAAGCTCTTATCTAATATGTACGTTTATAGTTTTCAGAGAAATTTTCGTTTTGCACTATCAACATTTTTATTACTACTAAATAATCTTTTCTAATATTTTTCAAGCGAACCTTCTTTCGGACGTTGTTGGGGAGTAAAATGAGGAAGCTTGTCGTGCATTATTGTCCACTCTTTAATAATAGGAAAAGTCTATTTCTTTAGTTTTGCTCTATTAGTACATTTGAAATATATGGCATATACACTATTGGCGTCGATCGGATGGCGGAATCTTGAGATCGGACCAAAATTTATTTAAGATATTTACTGAATTACGGATAACTTATGTTTAGACCGGTCGATTTTATCTTGTCGAAGGTGGGCAGTGTATGTGAAATGTGTCCCCCGAAGCCTCTCCGTTTTTTATGCTAGAAGCAGACAGAAACATATTTGACTAGACGCGCTCTACCCTTAACAGTTTTGAATTGAATTTAATCAAATACAGCTAAAAGTCTAGCAAGTAATTTAAGTTGAAATTCCAAAAAGAAATTATTGTTGGGCTAAGGATAAAATAAATACGATACTGGTGGATTTATTGCTTAGGTTTCAGAAGATTTTATCCCATCATGTCCAATTTGTCAGTAATTTGTTAATGAAATAAGTGATAATCATGATTGTGTCAATGTTCTAATTATATTATAATGGTTTAATTTTGATTTCAGACTTATTTCATTTAGCAGTTATAAGCAAAATATAAAAATTATTTATTTAAAAAATAATTGGTGAGTATTGCCAGGTTTTTATTATTAGAACTGGCCTCATGTTTGATGTCCGTCTGGATATAGGAATTTTCGTTTCTCCTTTAGTAAAAACTCCAAAAAGTCTTTAGGTAACACTCAACTTAATTTTATTTAAATAAACTGATAACACAAACAAAAAATATATAGCAAATATTATAATGTACGAATATATCTATTGAATTTTAATTGCAGAATAAATCATCAAAATACTTTTTGAATTTCCAGTTTATCGAAATATATTTTGTGTCGTGGGAAACGGGCTTAAATAATGTCGAAACTGTCAATATTTCGTGCTATAGGCAAAGCAATTTCAGGTATTTGATGCGGCATGAAGCGTTTTCCAATTAGAATTTGTATTGCAGCAACAAATTGTTCATCAAAACGGATTCAATTACACAAACGGGAAGTGATCTCTGTTGACAATTAAATGTACGTTTTGCCTCACAGCACACAGTGATTTTTAAGTCGGCTACTAAATAATACCCAAACGACATAATTAAACAAAGTTATTCGTTTGAAATTTTTATCACTATAACAAGATTATTAGATACAGAGGTGACCTCGTTCCGTTGGATAGTAGTGGGAGGATGACGTCAATTAATATTACGTGGTTGATAAAAATATTGAACGGTCATCCAGCTGACGTCATTCATTAACCTGCGTATCTAATGACTTTGCATTAATAATAATATCTTTGCCGCTATAAATGTGATCAGTGAACACGTCAAACCATTTTCGAACACGTTCCATTATAACATTATTGGTAGATTGCATGTATCATTAGATAAATTGAAACAAAAGCTTTTTAAACCAGGCGCCCAACGTTTATTGTTCGTATGCAACATATATGGCAACTGCGATGTAGCATCTGAAATAATTTCTATAGGTCAGAGCGTTCGATATTATTGATGTTATCAAGACAAAATTATGGCCAGATATTTATATTTATCCAAAACTGGGGTGGGGCTTTGAAAAAAGTGGGTGGTTTGTAACAAAAGGGTAGGGTTTTCCAGGCCGACATTGTTTCAAATTTTCTAGCTTTTCGATCTTGTCGGTCGTGATGCGATAGACATTATCAAAACATACAAAACTACTGAATGGAATGACCAATCACAAAAAAGCGAACTATGACCGAGCATAAAACACTGACACGTTGTGCATAAAAAAGGAAGAGCACCTGACCTGTGAGCCGCCTAGAAGAACACTTTGCCCGCTCCCATACCGCCTTCGATAATGTCTACCGTAGTTGTAGACGAAACGTCAGGTAGAAATACCAATTAAAATTCATATTTATGTTCAAAATTTTGTGAATTATATTGTTCAATTAATGTTTTTTAATAAGTTACGTATCGACTACCGAAAAACATTTTAGTAAACACAATATTTTAACAAGTCTTCAACATGGAACTAGTTAAGTTTACTATACATGTATAAAAAAGTTTTTACATCGGGAATAAGAAACTAATTAACAAATATAATAAACTTTTAGATTTTTTTTATCATAATTATACTTCTAGAAAATGTAATTACATCCGCCCATTGTGTTTATATATTGTGCTAGTTTTTAAACTTTAAATATTAAATTACCTGAGCTAATTCAGGTTTTATCTTCACTTTGTAAATTATATTATAAGGTTGATTTTTCACAAATAACAAAATTATAATTATGTTTTAAGGTGACTCTTCCATCAGATTGTAAAATATGCTATCAGGAAATTTCAAACTGTGTTCGCAAAATTCATTTTATTACTGTTTATATTAGCTGTGGATAAGCATTTAACTTGACAAAATAAGGCTTGCTGCTTAAAACAGAAAACATATACTTATTTTTCCCTAAAAATTGAATAAAAAAACTTGATTTCTTCAAAATTTCTTCATAGCACGTCACGAGATTTCAAACTATGGGAAGGCAAATGAACATTTTGAAGTTTCTCTTTGCAAACTTACGTTAAAAATACTGACAAATTTGGCTTGCTCAATAATTTTATTAAATTAATTTTTTCTGTACAAACATTTGTGTAAAACTAATTTTTTCGTTTTTTATCTGATTTGAAATAATGTATTTAGATCAAATAAACTGTAAAAAATTGGCTAAAAGTCATATTTTGGGAAAACAGTTACTTATTTGAAGCATTAATATCAAAGATTGAATAAGATATTTCATAGAAATTAGAGATTTTCGAAATGTGAATAAATACATTTTACATGTCCGCACTCATCCAACTGTCGTAAGATAGAACTATACAGGTGAAGAAGGGAACATAGTGAACTGTTATTAAACAGTCACCGTAAAATACGTATGGAAAATCTTTCAGCAAAATCTAGTATTATAGCTTACAAAATTTATGGAAAATATAAGTCTTTTACGAAAGACAATAATAAAATTAAACTGATTTATTTTGTAGTGCTTTAGGATGGCTACATAAAGAAGTAAAATAGAGTAAATTTTAAGAATAAATCCTTTGGGAAACCCTAAGGCCTACTAAGGCTGTGTCGCGCAAATACAAAGGAACCAATCCCATTTATCTATGATAAAGATTTATATAACCGATTCATCTTACAGAGCATTAATGGGCGCGTCCAGATATTTTTCTATAGGGGGTGACAAAAATTCTGTGTAGGTTCTTAATACTTATTGAAAAAACATAAAAAATATTTGTTTTCCTATAAAATAACTGCTTTCTATGCCTGTGTCGTGAAATAACTTATTTAATACTAGTGCCACAAAGTTGCGTCATGCGTGAAGTAAAGTTAACTTAAGCATACTATTTTCATAGTAAACCGCAGTCTAACCGTATGAAAATACAATGCAGCCTACAATTAGAAGTTAACTTGTTCAAAATTAAACTATGAAACATTTTGCAAATTAAGTGAAAATCAGCTATTTTACAGGAGATATGAGCAAAAAAATAGTATAGGTATCTGGAGTATGATAATATTATAACTCACGCGACTTTTAAAACTCTCTGGCGCTCATTTTTAGCTTATATTTACATTTGTAAAATTTTAGTCGTCACAAACTACATACATAGCCTACTATTACTTGACACATTTCGACCATTTAGGGGGTGAGGGGTATATAAAACTTAAAGAAATATCTTTAAAATGCAGCAAAATTTTTCTTGCCTCACGTTTTTATTAATTTTTCATCGATATTCTTGGTATATTTTTTTTAAGTTTGCATGTCCTCAGGCTGCATCGAACTGCCCTAATCGCGTTTGTATTGTAATTAATCAGAGAGACCACAACCACGGAAAATATTTCCATTTTTCGAGTTTGATTAATTCTCTGAAGCTTTTTGACCAATAATATTTTGCAAACTTATCTAGGGTTTGGCAAAATAATTCGACAGTTGAATGTTTTCCTTTTTTTCAACGAACGTTTTATAAGACCCAAAACTCCTGTCATAAATTTTCATACCCCGCTATTGGGGGTTTTATTTTTCCATTTATTTAGTATGAAACGATAAGTTTCCATTACGACTTTTATGAAAGCAAATAGACTATCGTATAGAGTTGTTGGTTTCAACTACCGCCGCTTTAAACTCATTAGTTAATTTATGTGTCCCCTTGGAGAGTTAATAAACGTTAAATGTAGGTACGTACGTGCCTACTCAACAAGCTCGTCAGCGCTTGACGGGTGTTAACCCGGAACAAGGATCCAGCAACCTAGGAGGATAAACTCAGCACAAGTACACAACATAAATTAAATAGTCGAATCGAGTGCTGACTGCAAAATAAACATATTTTGTAATAGTTTTTTTTTGGGATAAAAACCAAAAAATTGCATATTTCATTTTAATATTTGAGAGATATACCTGTCAACTTTTCACAGATCTTCGTGTGGAATCGAAACAACTATATAATTCCTATGGAAATGGAAATAACAAAAAATTTATTATTGATAGTGAATTATATTAATATTATAACACCATTTATGTCGAAAAGTTACGCATTGGTTTGAGTTTTTTAATTAAATAATCAAGTACAGTGATCATTGCATGATTGAAGCCATTATATTTTCTATATATAGCAAATTTGTAACTGTTATATTCACTGCATGCAAGAGTCAATTTTTTACTACATTTGAGTCATTAAGTATGACTAACCTTACCATGAATGTAGTTATAATAATTCGCTAATTTAGGTGAATTTATATTTGTGTGCTAACGGGACTTATTCAATAATAATTATTAATATTAGATAAATAATTAAACACTTTCAAATGAAAAATCATATAATTTAACGAAATCTTCTTCTTTTTGATGCATAATTTCGGAAATTTGTCACATAAAAATCTCTTGTAGGCGTTATGTGACAAATTTCTGAAATTATGCATCAAAAAGAAGTAGATTTCGTTAAATTATATGATTTTTCATTTGAAAGTGTTTAATTATTTATCTAATATTAATATAACTAATCCAAATTCATCGTCACACTCATAAACAATAATAATTTGTCTATTTGGACCAAACAACATTTATAGGTTTTAAAATTTAAAATATATAATGACTATATGACATGTAGAAACGATAACTCCTCAGGGGAAACAAGAATGAAAATAGCAATCCACTGTTTTGTAAGAATTAGCACTCCCAAGAACTCGAGCTTATTTCAAGGTTTCTGTATATTGACAGATGCTCTAATTCACGCTTAGACGCTGATAACTTCAGCTGTTGAGCGCCTATGATCTACAATTATGTATTTAGAAACGATAATAAGCCATCGAAAAATCCTTAGAAACTGTTTTGAAAACGCAGAACTTTTGTTTAAAGAGTGTATCAATTAAAAAATTTGTTGTTCGTATTAATACTAAGTTCAGTCTCCGTGAACACATTTACATCTGATTTATTCATAATTATTTTTGTGTATTTTTGTGTATATTTATGCGTATTTTATTATTTTCGCGTAAAAGTGTAGAATTGTCACGAAGATAATTGTTTAAATTAATATAAACGTTGAAACCATCTTTCGTTCTGCTTACTTATGAAAGAAATGCATATACCTACTCTATTGTCAACTATAGCAGACTGTGGAGTCTCGTTTATTGTGTTTTTTATGTAAAGAAAAATATTTTCTTTACGCTGAAGCACTTTTTTGCAGACATTGTTATGTACAGGTGCAAACATAATTATTTAAATGAATATGAATGTTTCTATCCTCCTTGGCTGCAAAGGTCGGGTACTGTGTAGGGTCCGTGTACCGTGTATGACGTATTGCAGGTGAATACGAAATATAAACTGTTTTACAAATGGCGAAAACTTCTAACTTTGTGGAAATCATAATCCCAGGGTGGGTGTACGTTATTATATTTATAAATATTTTATACGAGAGGGATGTAAAAATCTACACTTTTGACTTATTTACTATTAATGACCGCACACATTTGTCAAGCACGACCAGCACAGCATGGAACACAAAAACCTGTTCGTGAAGATACCCATGTTATTTAACGGGGTAGCGTACATTAGGCCAGCAGCCTGCAACCAGCAGCGACCATCAGTTGGCGCGTGCGATTTCTATCTAGCCGTGCTGGACCGATCTGGTATGCTAGTGATGTGACTTTTTCATTAATTAAATCTACCGCACACCACGAAACCTGCTGGTTTGTGCTTGTTTATGAAGTCCAAGAACATGTTACATATTTTCCAATCTAGACATTGCTCACAGATTGCGGAAAGCAAGAATAAATTAAGAAAATCACTATTAGGGGGAACTGGCTGTTTGGATGCAATTAAGATTCGTCGTACAACCGCTCATGCTTTGTTGAATGTTGCAACCATTCTTACCAAGTAGTTTTGATTTATATAGTTGTCCCATATTGCTAATGTGAAAAATGGACCAATATGTCGATCGTTTGATACTCATTGGTGCCATTCAGATTTCGGTTTTATATAGCTCTTAAAACAAGTACCCCCAACATGTTTTATTTCTTTCCGGAGTTTTTTTACTTAATAATTTTCCAGTCATTACAGTTTTCCCATCCATAGTCGACGTTCAGCCTGCTACTGCAATGTTGCTACATTACTTAATTACTTTTGTGCTGCGTTCGTTTGTTTTTATCTCTTGTACAAACAGTCAGTTGTTATAGGCTATACGACCTACAATGCGTATAAACATTTCCAAACATTCAAATTTTAATAACTGTTAATAAACAAACATGGGACAATTACAAATTTTGGTGCATTTTAATAAGTTACAAACAATACGATACGACCAAAAAATATATATATTAAGCGAACTATAAATTATTAAAAAGTCGGTGCACGTACTTATGTAGCTTTGGCGTGATTAAAAACTAATTTTTAATATACATGCAAAAAATTTGTTGAAATAAAATGTTCAAAATGTTTAAGAATTATATCTACAAAAAATCAACCTCAAATATTTAAAAACACTTTGAAAATGATATTTTGGTTTTAAATTTTTTCCACTGGATGACACTTAAAAGGACTATTGATTGTAATCAACAATTTTTATTTAATGGGTAAGCATCTCCAAAATTTCAAGACTCTGGTCTCTAGATTTTGATTAAATAGTCGTCTAGTATATAGTTTCCAGATGCCAGAAAGTGCATTGATTTCGCCTATCTGTCATTTCAGTTTGGGCCTCTAATGGTCAATTTCATGCTGTCGAATTTTCGTTAACTGTGCGTGGTCGACTTCATACTGTCAAATTTTCGTTGTGCGTGCGCACTTTACTGACCGGCTGAAAATGTTCTCAACACGCCAAAAGAAGTATAACTTCAATTATAATACTACGCATGTGTAATAGACGTCTGAAGTTCCATTAAATGTTTATATACGAGTAATTGTAAACAGTAAACTGTATAATGACGTCAATACATTTAAAAAAATTACAATAAAATTCACTTCTTCCATAATGACATCTAAATACTTCCCAAGTATCACTTCATTTCTTTTTTGAATTTCTGTAGTATCTGGCACTTTATATGTTTGATGATTCTATTATAGATCTTTCTTATACTAGTCGATGCTAATGTTGAGATGATATTAATTGTAGTCTGATCTTGTTTCAGATTTTCTTTATTTCGGATGTTGTATACAATATGGGTAGGGATGAATTCATCAAACAGTTGTAGATATTTCTTGACAAATAATCTGCACTCGTAAATATAAATGTCATATGAAGTTAATATTTTATATTTGAGACGTTTTACACTATGGACTTTTAGCCGGATAGGCTCCAGTAATTGTCTCGTAATACAATTTTACTTAAATAATTTAATTATTGGAACTTGGAAATTAATTTATTTAATGACAATAATAAACAATGTAAGATAATGGTATTTAAAATAGCTCCAATTGACAATATCAATAAACAAATAATCTAAAATAATGTCGTTGAATTTTGTTTTATTAAATTGGCGTGAAATATATATAACAAAAGTTCGCACAGTAATTCACTGGTATCGTAATGCGGTTAATTTTGCTGTCTAGTAAAAATAATCATTCAAACAACACATGCAAAAGAAATTTGGATCGGTCTCACCCAAGTACTCCAGTTCCTATTGACGAGGTCTAAACGATTATTTTTCCACCTTTTCACAAACAATTATCATATATACATCTGCATTCAACTTATAAACACTACTAAACTTTTTATTCAAAAAACAACTCTCATATACGGCCGCGTATAACATGCCAAAACCAAAAAGATACACGCCGTGGCCAAACCTCTAATCAACTATACACTAATATTTAATTATAATTACCGCTTGAAAAAATATTTATACATTTTAAAAATAAGACCTTTGAATTGTTACATATTTAGAGAAATATGTTCTACAGGAAACAGTATTTTTTGATACTTGCAATAGTCCTGATACATTTTTTTCAGCTTTAAATAAGCCTGCTATATTGGTTGAATTGTTTCATTTAATCCGCATAGTTTTTTTTTTATCAAATAGATTTTTAATACGCTTTTACTAGTTTCATCTGTATGTATGTTTATAATGGAATCTTTGAACATGAAATTCACCTACTTCAAAATGTCAGATTAAACTGAAACTTTGTACTCTTATCAAGGACCGACGACAATACAATAATTTAATAAGTTTGTCCCATTATCCTGATCAGGACCTTCAGTATAAAAAAACTTAAAAAAGTACAGCAAGCAAGCTGTACAGTGACGTACGTTGAGTTTCCTACTTCATAGTTAAATGCAATTTGTTTTTTAGTCTTATAATTAAAGTTAGTTTAAAAAAAAAACAAAACAACGCGTTTTTTTAACTAAAAAATGCAAAATAATTTGACAATAAACTTGGCTTTACTATAAAAGGCGTGGAGTGCTATCTACTTAAATTTTCATGATAGCTCTACGTTTACAATTAGCAAGTAACTGTAAAATTTATTACCGATATTAAGCACTCCACGCTTTTTATAGTAAAGCAAATTTTGTCGTCAAATTATTTTGCATTTTTTAGTTCATAAAAGTGTAGTGTTTTAGTTTTTTTTTAATCTAATTTTTATATAGTACAGTAAATGGCTTGAATACTTGCTCACCTATGTGGGTACCTGAAATTGCTATAGAATATAATATAAATCACTAAGTCACAATGGACGCACCGGATTATAGCAAGCCACAACCGGATACAGTCGTACTGCTGTTGTACCAACTTCCGCGTGTTTTATCTGTACACGGCTGTATAGGCCAGACATGCATATGTATACCTGTTAGTCAGGCATACGAGGTATCAACCATAAGTTTTGATGTGTAACATTTAATGGCGCGCTTGGATGGGAGTGAAAACGTTTAGATTGCTCGTTGCAACGTTCCATTCGGTCAGCCTCGCGTCTCGTCGGCTCATTTCGACGTGACGCACCTTTCTGAGCGCTTTCCCCTCTACACTCGCTACTTTACGTGTGTGTTAGTGCGTCGGCACTCAAGTAAGTTATAAAATTTAACATTTATTGGCATAAAAAAATGTTCATTATTAATCTATTTTCAGTTTATTTAATTTACATAAAAAAAACGAAAACAACAAGTTTTATCATAGAAAAAAAACAAAGATTAATTCTAACTACACCATTATATAACTATCTGAAAATAAACAATATTTTCTTGTTAATTAAATATTATCACTGGATAGAATTAATGTAAGGCATAGTTTATTTAACGTTATTTAATTTTTTATGGTGCTATTCTGTATGATCAATGCTAAAATTAACAGCGCTGTTAAATCCCTCTTCCTCTCTCTCTCTCTCTCTCTCTCTCTGATTTATGACTTGATGTTAAATTTCATAGTAAGAGACGAAAAAATTAACGACACTGTAAATTCTTGGCAATACAGAATAGCATTATTAATCTTAATGACAAGTTGTTGTATTATGCTATATGATAGAATACTGGCTGGTATCCGCGGCTCCGTACACAATTGAGATGAAACATGACAACAGTAGTGAAACCTTCGGCTCCACCGAATAAAATTTTTGTCGAGCGGGATATACCCAAAGAATTTTTATATACCCGTACTTCCACCAGAAAATTCTGTACTCCCACCATATACTCTAATTTAGCCAGTTTATTTGGGATATTATTTTTTTATCAAAATAAAATATATCCTCTACTACTTAGGAATAGCGTAGCTTTTTAGGAGTGAAACAATTTTTTAGAATCTATTCAGTAGTTCTAGAGATTTCCCTCCACAACAAATACCCAAACAAATTTTACCTCTTTATATAATGGTATAGTTAAGCATATGATAAATATATTATAAAAACAAATAAATGCAAATGTTAAATTATTTATAAAAATTCCAGTCGATTAGGCGACAGAATATTGTGATTTGATATTATATAATAAATAAACTAAAATTTCTGTTAAAGCGTGCGATGCCGCAGGTGACGACTAGTAATAAATATTATGAAATTTGCTTTTCATTTTCATGGTTATATAATATGGTTTTGCATGTAAAAATGAACAAAAACATGCTTGTCAGCTACCTAACTAGTTTATTTTTGACAATTCTTCAGAACAAAAAGAACACTTGATTTTTTTTTATTTCAGAATATGAAGCTTAAAAAAAATTATGAAACTTTCTTGGAAAAACAAATAGAATAATAAACTGTTATGAAAAGTATACCATAACTATATAAAAACGTTATAGCATCTCTTCTGCGCACGTGCTGATTTACATATTAAATATTTTTCCAAAATTTAGTTTCCATCAGCTCATCCGTTTGACCTGTATCGTGCTCACAGACAAACAGACGTACCGACTTTTCCAGAAATTTGTTTTTTTGAACTCGGGAGATTTTAAAACGAAAAAGTATTGTAAAATTTTGAAAGTGAATTTTGACCTAAATTAGTACCATTACCCACTAGTAATGGTAAAATTGGATGCGTGATTTTAATAAAGATCGCCCAATATACTTATTTACATATTATGTTTTAATTTCTACGTGATCTTATTTAGTTGTCAGGTATTATTGTTCTACTATTTTGGAGTTTTTAAATATTGTACCACACCTCGTCTCTATACTATATTTAACCAATACATAGTACAGGTAGATATAAGTAGATAACCTTTTGTATACATAAAATCGCAAAGGTTTGTAATAAAATTTTCTACATCATGAAACAGAATTGATATTAAACCAAAGAAAATTGAGAGACAAAAAAACTTATATGTAAATGAACTGTATTTTTATGCCGACTATTTTGCCGGCATCACCGATGTCACATGTTTATAACTTAAACACTGTTGCTAAGTAGAAATTGAATACGGATAATTGAGATTATTAGAGTTTTAGAACGCATTTTTACTGAGAAAAAGCTATCAAAATTTGAGTCTGTGTCTGTAAAACATCCCATCCATTTTTATTTTATTCATTGTGTACAGGTACTTGAAAAAAATATATAAATGATTATATTTGAAAAAGATAAAACTGAAACACTGTTGATACATTATTTAGGTTTCTATAAACCACAACAGCTATCTTCCGCACACGACTATTTTGCAGCCTGAGTTTCAAACTAGTTCAGGATACGACTATTGTGCAATCAGTCTGCAGTCAATTAAGGTTCTTTGTTCGCACATGAGCGCAACTAAACCTAAATTGGAAAAATGTTTGCTCTTACCTTACAGCAGAAAATTTTCGCTACACTGTTTAACCATGCAACGGAAATTGCTTCTCGACCTGCAAACACGGTCGCGCAACTAATTTCAAATCGGTCGTACTTCTGTCAGTCCATAGGCGCCCCGTTCTCTGACGTAAAACGATCACCCTGAACCTTTGATGCTCCGCACACAGGTCTATTGTTTTACAATTTGAGTATCCACTTCAGGAGCCGCAGAACAGTCGACATTTCGTCGTTTCTTAATTTTTTTAATTTATTATGTGAATTTATGTGAAAAATTATTAGAAACAATATATTTTCTAGTTAGGTGCACGGCGGTGTACCCGCCAAATCGCGCACTATCTAGCATACCGTTTCTCGAAGCGATTCAGTGTAATTTTAAACCCTTGTAGATAACACTGCAAGTCTCAAATTTTCAGGATTGGATGGGACTACCAAGCTTACGTAATGTATCGAGTTTTATTTTTTATCGCTGTGCTACTTTAGACTTTATTAGAAAACTAAAATTTAGTATGCAAACTAGATTTCACATGCAAGAAACGAGAAAAGTCCTTACTTTTAAATTACTCATTTTTTTACGTGTTATATTTATTTATTTATTCAAATAACTTTCTACAGGCAGAGCCCAATTACAGAAAAATAGAAAAAAGTAACAATATGTTGTTAAGCACTTCTGAAAACGTTTCTAAATTCACTGAATGTGCAGTTAAAAATATCAATATTACATCAATTTTCATTTATAAATTAACACCTCTTATAAACAGGTGAATTTGTGAAATGAGACGTTCTTGATAAATAAAATGACTGGTGATTCCGTCTATTGAATTTAGGAACATAGAAAGGCCGGATAACGTTGCAAAAAATTCTTTGAAATTAATATACAAAATAAAATATATTACAAAACTTTAAAGAATGATGAGAGTACTGGGTATCGAGTGTACAAACTTCACATTTTGCGTACCACTCAGTGTAAACTTTCATCATTTTTGATATCATGATTTTAGCAACAGATTATACAAACTTTATAATGACTTAATAATATCTATAAAACATTAGAACCCACTATTCTTCGGTTCCGCACCGAGCTCTAAGAATACTGTCTTGGTGTAATGGCAAGTTGGCACGCGAGGTACGTACGGTTATTTAATTTATAGTTTAGAAGTAAAACTGCAATTGAGGTGGGAACTAAATAATGGTGCAAGGTATTTATTTCAACAGGAAAGTTAAAAACGATTTTGCATCACTCGAATTTCTCACACTGGTGTACTTGTTGATTTCTCATCGAACGTTGCCTCTAAAGTCCTGTTTGATGATGACTTTTTGAGACTTCATTCCGCCTGCTTGTTTGTGCGCTGCATGGAGACTATACAAGTATCACGCACTCATATGGGAGAAGTTCACAGTATCTGCTCACTAAATTGTACATATTAGTGTTTTTTTTTTACCCCGAGTGTCGCTAATTTCCTTTCTGTGAATTTTGGTGTCATATGTGAAATAAGCAAACAAGATACGTAAGCTCACAAAATATTCATTGGATTATAAAAAATTGATATTAATAAATAACTGATTATAACTTAACAATTCATTTTAATATTTTAATTGAAATTTGATGCAATCAATCAATCGCTAAATTGTTTATTCCAATATAAAGGAATAGTTTGTAGTTAAATTTGAGATGGTTAAAAAATTCGTCGCCAAAATACACTGATTAAAACCTCGACTCCACACATGGAAAGGCTGACCTAATAGTTATTGGCAAATATTTTTTTCAATTTTCCTGTTCCCCTACTCTAGTGCCTTAAAGCTAGCTACATGCTGGCCCAATGTTCCTTGGCAGATATCTGCTTCTGGAACTCTTAAGCTCAATAATTTTGCAGTAGGTATTAATAACACCATAATTTTTAATACCTTGGATAATCATTTCATCAAACCTTCATCCATGAAGATTTTGGATTACAATTAATTACAAACAAACAAATATACGAAACGTGAAGTTACATAAGATTAAAAATGCAAATATCTTAACTTTTTTGCAAATACAAAATACTAGTTGGGTTAGTATTTAAATATTAAATGCAAAATACGTATTCTCAAAATATATTTATGGAAATAAAATACTTTTTATATAATTATAAATATCTCTTCACTTTGACTTTATTAAAATATCACCGAGAAATGTGTGTCCAAACTCCTTGAATATCCACAAATAAGGCGACTCCTTGGACCTGGGCTGGAGGCCGATCAGTATTTGTCGTTATCTTTGACCAACCCTCTAATACTGCCCAGCCTCGAATATTTGACGATCTTTGTTACTGTTGAAGCGGCCACGTAATCGATATTGGATGATATTGAGCCAGGCCAGCCATGTGTGAAGCCTAAGCTTAAAATATTTATATGAACTTTTTCTACATAGAATTATCGATACTATAACATATCAAAATATTTAGCATTCTTCCAGAAGCACTCAATATAAAAAATCAGAATAAGTATGTACAGAATATGTACCTACACTAATGTCTAATTTTTTATCGTAACTTGTACCGAAATTATTTTTCACTTTGAAGCACGCAGTGTACCTAAAACAGTTGACAAGCACTGTTGGAACAAAACTTATTACTCGTACCTATATAATTTAGTTAATGTGAAGAAAATATCAGATTTCTTAATAGTGTAAATTTGTGTATTAGAGGTGTAAATATACCTACATAATAATACGTACTTATATTTCCATCTGATCACGCGAAGTCTAAGAGAAAAGAAAATATCTTATTACAAATAGCAATTTTGGAAAAACAGTATTTTTATATGACCTTTTGTAGCGACTGGTTAGCCATGCAAATAAAAAAAATATTTATTGCTTAGAAATTAGATTACATCAATATTAAATATCTATATAAAATTGATACAGACCGTTCATAAAAAAACGAAAAACCGTGTAGCGACTATGATAAAAATTTGTAACATCTATTACGAGATAAGCCACCAACAAGTATATTTGTGCCTCATATAATTTTTTTATTCAGGGATAAATAATAATTCATGCATATACAGGGAGAGACCATAGAAATACACAACACGCGCAAAATAAAACCTGGACACTAGCACTGATATATACAAAACCACTGAGCGGAACGACCAATCAGAAAAGATGGACTATGACCGAACAGAGAACACGCACGTTGAACGTAAAAGAAAGGAGAATGCCAGTTATCGGCTAGAAGGGTATTT
This sequence comes from Venustoraphidia nigricollis, assembly GCA_034508555.1. Taxonomy (NCBI): domain Eukaryota; kingdom Metazoa; phylum Arthropoda; class Insecta; order Raphidioptera; family Raphidiidae; genus Venustoraphidia; species Venustoraphidia nigricollis. Next base: position 1,668,999 of record JAVRKA010000062.1, read on the forward strand.
CGCCAGCTGCCACATCGTCTTCATAATGTCTCCCACAGTTGTAGACGAAAGGACAGGTAGAAATATCAATAGACCACGGTCTACAAGGCCGGAAACTAGCGTGTGTGTGTTAATTTTTATTAGCACTATTAATTTTTTTAAAGTACCTAATAGTCTACTTTTTATAGCCTTTTATTTAACTTGCTTTATCTGTCTGTTGCAAGTCTGATTTGATGCACTTTTGGTTATTCCATATATTAATTAATAATTAATGCTTCTCAAATTAACAAACGGAACCTAAGCTCAATCGATAGAGCATGAAACTCATAATCGTAGAGTCGTAAATTCGTGCCCTACATTGAGCAAACGCATTTTTTTAACCGACTTCAAAAAAAAGGAGGAGGTTCTCAATTCGTCGAAATCTTTTTTTTTATTTTTTATGTATGTTCCCCGATTACTCAAAGACGCCTGAACCGATTTGGATTTTTTTTTTTTTTTTGAAAGGGTATACATCCTAGGTGGTCCCATATAGTTTTTATTAAAATCGGTTCTTCCGTTTTTAAATGACGTTAAAACAACATATTTTTTAATGTATGCCACCTCATATCTCCAACGTTTGTAAAGCGATTATGATGATTCTTTTCTTATTTAATAGGGCACATCATCAGGGTGATCCCACATAAATTTTACCTAAATTGGTTCAGTAGTTTTTAAAAATATGTGAAATCAAATCCACCACTAAAAAGCAAAAAATAAAAAACTTAAAAAAAAAATATTAACCTCCTTCAAAAAAATCACTAAAAATATGAAAATAATGAAATTTTGAGATCAGAACTAATTTCATTACAAAAAAAAATCACATGAAATTTTGAGGTCGGCGCCTGTTTAATAAAAGTAGATATGTAATTAAAAGTTTTTGTAATGAAATTAGCTCCGACCTCAAAGTTTCATTAATGTCATCTTTTTTGTGATTTTTTTGAAGGAAGTTAATATGTTTTTTATTCTGCAATTAAATATCATTTTTTTAGTAAAAAAATGGAAGGACTAAAAAGTAAAAAAATATTTTAAAAATAAACATTTTCTGACATGTATTAAAAAGAAAAAAAAATAATGTTTAGTAATTTAAGTTTATATATTACAAAAGCGTGGGTGGTGAATCGTGAATAATAAGCTATCATAGATTTGATAACCCTCGTTTATGTAATTATTATGATCCTAAATTAAATATTTTTTCCTTTTTGACACATTTCTATAAAAGCTTATATCTAAATGTTTTGTTTTTTTCTATTACTTTTTATTCATAATATCAATATGGTCTTCTTTAATAATTATAAAATGTCAGGAAACACAAAGTAATTTTGACTAGTGATGTAAACGGAAAAAAATATAAAATATTTTATAACTTTAATATCATAAAATTCTTACTGACGAGTTGAAAAAAATTTTACAGCACAAAGAAGAAATAGGATTTGTGTGGAAATTCACTACAGTGCAAATGGTTTTCATCCTATGAGCATAAAATTAAAAGAAAATTGAGTAGCAGCGACATAACTTTTTTTAAAGTCAATTTTCTTCATTTTATTGTTATCATAGATAAATAAATAAATTTGTTTTTTTGTATTAGAATATCAAAAATTACAAATTCGTAAAATAATTATAAACCGAAAAAAATCTTTTTGACCAATAAAATTGTTTCCATATAAAACGAACTTAACTAATCAAAACAGAGAGTAATTAGTAAACAACCAATTATGCGTCGGCATAACATTAATAGACTTAGCCAGTGGAGATGGGTACTGCCAAATTTTACCGCTAGGAGCACCAGGTATACAGGGTGTCCCACGACATGCCTGCCATAGCCTGGGACTGTTGCTGGGATGATTTCAAGTCAAAAATGTCTAATGAACATATACCTGGAACGCTATCCTAACTGAGCTAGAAGCATTTGAAATTTTAGATAATTAGCGGTAGAAATTCCCTACTAATTTAAAAACCATTTAAAAAGAAATCGCTTTATTGAATTAGTTGCTCAAAATGTCCACCCAGTTGGTGTATACATAGTATAGCTCTTTTTAGAATTGAAGTGGTAGCTCTGCGAAGCCTAAATTACAGATAAAACAGCTTAGGTTTTGTTTATTTAAATGATGGTTATAATATTAAAACACCACAGATTTATTTCATATTTAAATCACACAACTTTGGAAGAAATATGTAGATTTGATTTTTTACTATACTCCATAGTGAAAACCAATCATAACGTTATGTACCTGCTGCCATCTATGTTATGTTTGTCATGTGCTCATGTTCCTTCGTTTGCATGTTCGATTTTTTCTAAATGCTTAAACTAAAGGTATTCTATGCTCATAGATTTGCAGTGATTACAATGTAGAAAATACAGAAGAAATAAACGCTGCTTGCGTTAGCACCTTTCATATTAAACATTTAAATGATTTGTTACAAATCGATATTGACTTTACAAAACATTAATTGGTTCCAATGCCAGTGCCGTTTGATTTGTATTCGTATAGACGCTTTTTGTAAGTCGACGCGATTCTGAAATATTCGCTGCTGTCTGATACGAAGTTATTTATGGCTTTACATTTCCCATCATCTGATTTTTATTCAATAGGGACTGAATTGGTCTCTACTCCGAAACTTCTGCACCTAGATACACTGTTTTTTTCAGCAGCTTATTGTCTTTATGTGCTGAATAGATAGCTATATTTCAAAACTTTATCAATAATATTAATTTCTATAAAAATCTAGCGCGTGGTAAAAAATTTCAAAGATTTATACTTATTATGTGAAATGTGAAAAAGGGCCATGTTCGATACAAAGGATAAGTGGTTTTTCCAGTATAGTGTCGAAAAAGAAGAAGTGAGATTTAAGGCTGTCGGAACGCTTTGAATTTAAACCAAAAATAGAGCTTCGGCTGTCAACTGATTGTAGACTTATTCGTCAACATTTTGCAAAAATTCTTTCTCTATAAGGAAGATAAAGGACAAATCTAGGTCTCTAATGGACTACTTTTGTAATTTATGTACGATTTATTAGAAAAAATTTGGCATTAATTGTACTAAAAAAACACACGTTTTCAATGTCACACTATGACCTTATTCGTACTTATTTCACAAAACTGTTCCATTACAAACCTAAAGTGACTCTTCCTTTTTCGGAAAAGTTTTTTAAATCTTCAAAATATTTCCAAAAATTAGAGTAAGCAGTTGACAGCGGCACCCTTGCAATAAATTTTTTTAGCCTCGTAGTTGGCACCAGCCAAAAATTGAAACGTGCGGATGATTTGAGCGAGACAGAGCTAAAGAAGGCCACACTCACAATATGTCTTTTGCCTACCTTGCCCCTTACCGCTGGGTCTCAGCACAAACAGAATTTTGAGCGTTCCGACAGCCTTAAGAAGTACAATTTTACATACACGAGTCATTTATTTATAATATAAATGATAAAAAACTTGGTTGATGTATGGTGATCTAACAGTCAGTCAATGCATGTCCAAAATCGTGATTTTTGGACACTCCTATCTTGGAAACTATCTCACCTAGACGCATGAAATTTTGAATACTGCTTTTTTACGGTAGCCTTAATCTCCATGAGAGAATTCTGTGCTATAGGTAACATAAATAGCCTTGGAGATAGAGTGGGGTCGAAAAGAGCTCGAAATGCGTTGTGCTAAACCAAGGATCTCCAAGCCCATATCCGCTGGTACAATTCATTGGAGTCTATTCGACACTACTCGATCACAGTTGATAAGTTTTTGAACAAATTTTGTAATAATACCGCAGATATTTCTGAATAAGAAAACCATTGTAGAATTTTAAATCGACCTGCCCGAAAAATAATTGGTCGAATGAAATGATATTTTTTTCAAACTGTGTACATCTATTTTACATAGTTCTTTGTACGATTTCCAATTTGAAACAACATTTTTCGACGCATATTAATCAAAATTTAGCTTGAAAAGTGTTCTAATATAATGTTCTACATGACAGAAAGTTTCACAATGACATTAGACTGCTTCTGCGTGTTTAAAAATGGTAATAATACGATCATAATCAAAGTTCAGTGTCAAATTAGATTTTTTGACAGCCCAGCATTAATGTATGATTTAATTTTTTGCAAAAAACATACATTATTATTTGTAGTCGAAAATTATATTGTTTTTCCGAAAATTTTTTGTCAATGTTTTTAATTTTATGGAGATTTAAATGTTAAAAAGTCGTGAAATATATCAACTATTATTTGAAAATAATGTCACGCAGATACCAAAAATGGCTTTTATTTGAACGTTTCTGTAAATAAATTTTTTATAAATTCGCAGCATCGTGTGATCAATAAATGGCACAACAGCAAATAAAAATAAAATGAATGCCAACATTCATCTACTGTCGACATATTTGATCGTTTTGTTAAATGAGCAAAAAATCACTGACTGATATTTTGTCATTATTTTGTTGTAATATCAATGGTCACATAGAAATATTGCTTATGTCAGATTATTTATTAACTGAAATTAATAATGATTTATAATTAGACTGCCACAGAATATGCTTTTTCTGCATAATAGCAAAACTACTACGAAATTTAAATTATAATTACAGAACACGGTTTTAATGAAACTTTTTTAAGCTTGTATCAGCAGTCCATAAATAATAAATCTAATTTTATCTTCGTAAAAATGTATTGATTATTTTTCAATTTTTTTGTAAAATTAATAACCGTTAATTATTCAGAGCAAAAATATTCTATGTAAAATAATATCTACAGAATATTTCTGGGTTACAAATTGAGAACTTATAACGATATACTTTGAATGTTATAATATTAATAAATATATTTTAAATCTATTTTGGCATCGAAAGGAAAATAATTATCAGATCGCCAATCAACATTAATCAAACTGTTGACAACAACTTTTACTTTAAAAGAAAACCACTTTTGCCACAGTTTTCTGTTTATTATTTTTCTTTTGTGTACACATAGGTTATAAAGTGCGTACAGTATCGATCAAAACAAGAAACTCAACTGTGGTTGACATAGGTTTTTCGATTTGTAACATCTTAGCTCTCGGTATGGGCAGTAATTTTATGAATAAAGCGGAAATGCATTAAGGAGGTGAGAAAAGCGTGCGCTATTCAAATTATTCAATTTACTATATTATGATTCTTTAATGCGGCCTACAGTTGGCACATGTGCTGCAACGTATTCGAGAAAAAGGGAAAAAAGGCACAGTTGTCAACCGTGATATTATAATTAATACAATATGAAATAAATACGTTACACATCATTGGCGACTAATCTAAGACTCCCTCATTTTTTTTTAATTAAATACACACTCTCATTCATTTTGCAAAAAATAGGGAGAATACTATTTATCGTTTAAAAGACCTGAAACTTGTCAATCCGTAACTGTGAAAATGATTGCGATGCGAATTATCTCAATGGTAAGTAATAATTAGGGTTATTAGATATACAGGCTATCTCGTTAATTGATTACGTCAGCTGAACGCCGTCCAATATTTTTATCCACCACGCAATATCAACTGACAATCCACAACTGCTATTATCCAATGGAACGAGGTCGTCTCTGGATCTAATAGCCTTGAGTTATAATATATGTTTCAAAATAAAATGATCTGTCTGAATATATCAGTATATTATGCAAAATTGGAAATAATCGAGATTTTAAGAACCCAGTATCATAGTTTTGGATAACATCCATTTATTTGTTTGCCCTCGTTCAAGACGGCCATTCTTTAATCAACTATGCTTTCTTACGTGCAAGGAACTAGGCAAAAAAAATTTATAAAGGATGTCCGCCCTTTCCAGTAAAAATTTTAATGTATTTTTCCTTAAAATTGTTTTATAAAGAATTAGACATATTTTTATGTGGTAATGGGCTGATATTATAATATCAATAAAATACAATACGCCCAGAGAAGTATGAAGTTAAAACACAGTTTGGATAATAAAATTATATTATTTTTATAATAATAATCATGCCGATACTGTTATCCGATATGTCGGTATGTATCGAGACATGCGTGTTTCTGTCAGTTGGGTGAAAAATAACGTTATTGAAAAATATTATGTCAAGATTTTTAAATAATGATTTTTTTCTCAACATTTTACAAAAAGCAAAGGAAAAAGAAAACACCACACACTATAAACGTACATTATATACATACAATATAATTAAGCACCTATTTATATCACAAATTTCAATTAAAGATGGTGATAAGTTTACCTTACCTATAAGTATTTTCTAGTTTAAAACAGAAGTTGAATAAATTAGTTCGATTTTGAATCTTACGGTAGCACCAAATTACGAAAAAAAATACAAAATACGAACATAACAATGCAAACAATGTATGAAAACTTAAAAGAACCCAGAATAATTAGAACAGACGTTTAATGAGCGTGAAGCCTTTAAGACTTTCATTAAACGTTGTCTTACGTCAATAGTTAGTTCGAAACATTAAACTCGTACATTGGCATTATGTACGAGATTTTTTTTGATATATATATCGTGTGTGATATCAGTGAAAAAGGCTTGTTATGAGCAATATAAAAATATTTTTTCATAATTTTAAATGACATATTTAAAAAGATATCCGAAAAATATTATTAAATTTTGCAAAAATACGAATGTGATAAAAATATGCGTAGCACATTTTTTGTAATGAGTTTAGTTTAAATTTTGAACATTAAAATTTTTGCCATAGTGTTTTCAAAGAAAGATCTATATCCTCTAAAACCCGATTTCCGTTCCTTCCCACAGCTCGGACCCTATTGGAATGGGAAAATATCACAATGTCTTGAGTACACTCTGAGAGGGGACTATTATGTAAAAAAATCCAGACTAATTTTTTCCCTCAAAAATACCTGCCGCTTAGTTTAATTATATTGACGCAAATTTAATTTTCCTTAATTTTATCTTATTGTGAAAAGTAATTAAAAAAAGTAGTAGTTCACTGCTCAATAATTGAAAATTTAACTACTGTTAAAAAACCCTGCCGACAATATAGTGTATTTGCTAATACAGGCAGTGTGGCTTTATTATGCGAACTTAAGTTGGTTTTTGGGCAAAATAAAAAAAAAATTTAACCCCTTAATACACCCCTTACAATAATAATTTTATTAGTTGAAACATTGTTATCAATTCAACATCTGCACCAAATTAAATACGACCTTCAGCAAGTAAATTCGTATACGCAAACTAGTGTTTTCATAAAATTTGTAAGTCCGGTTCTGTCGGGCCGATTCGCTTATAATTTTAGGAGCACTTTTTAATTGCTACTAAAGGGTTAAATTTCAATTTTGAAACGATTCTGAGAATTTTTTCGGTATTTTTAGGCCCAAAAACTTATTTCAACCCCTAAAAACCACCCCTAAAATGACCCGATTGGGCCCATTTTAAATAGGCTTCGTGCGGTGATAGATTCCAACAAGTATGCCAAATTCCGTTAAAATTAATTAACTCCTTCGAAAGTTATTGCCCGCACATATAAATATATTATACGTATATAAATATATATATATATTATATATATATATATATATATACATATATATATAAACATTTTTAAAAATGGTGCCAAAGTGTTTAGGAGGTTATGAAACGTCGAGAAATTTTGGTCCGACCCCTAGGTCCCGCCATCCGACCGACACCAATAGTGTATGTTGCCATATGGCAAATACACTAATAAGTCAAACTATTCAGTAACTGAACGACTTTTTAAAGTATAAAAACTTTCCAGGCTATTTCGATCATCTAAATGGCTGGCAACAAATCTTCTTAAAAAAATGAAAATAAATAGATTTTAATTATAGACGCTCAACAGCTGAAGTTTGTATTAGAGAATTTGCTAGCCAACATGCACAAACCGACTAGTACGAGCGTGGGTTTCTGGGAGTGCTGGTTCCCAAGAAAGATTGGAATGCTAACTGCATTTTAATGTTTCCCCCGAGAGCTCGATAAATTGAAAAAAAGTATCTAAATAAAGCCTATGCTTAAGTAACTATAAAATATAATTGACGCCAATCTATTTTCTCGTTCCAGGTGAATATCCAGCGGCAATGCAACACGGAGGCCAGCTGCGCCTGGAGTATCCGGTGTCCGTGTGTCTGCTAAGTGTATTGGTTACGCTTGTCGGTATCTAAACGCACACTTCTCGAGACGTCGTCAATAGGCTAAGGATGCGTCGCCTTGCCAACCGACTCACCAAACCGTCCGTCAACTCAACGATTTCCCGCGATGACCTGTGCTCGTCTTAATTTTGATTTTGGTTCCTTATATACGGTGACTGAGCGTTAAAAATTTTGATTCCGTTGTCATCATCGACCTGGTTCAAATCTTCAAATTCGGTGGCCGATAATTAGTATTAGCGATAGCAGAACTGCAGGTAAACAAATATGTAAATGTCTTCAATTAGAAAATATTAAAGCTTTGATGCTTCGTTACTAGGACCACTCTGAACATCGCCTTACACTACTGGATATGCTCTAGCGGTGTAAAAAGTGTTCCCCCTTAAGAATTAATGTGTCGCATTCTCTGTCTCTCTCAGGCTAGTAGAAACAAATTAGGCCATACGCATACTCTATCCTGCTCACTCAGTGAACCGAAAAACAATTACTAAAGTGCACGCATGTCTACTGGTGTACGTCAAGGGTACAGCCCTAGGACGCCATGCGCCTGGGTCGTCACGTTTAAAAATATCATTATTTTGCAATTTTAAAATTCACAATTATTTTTTCATGAACAAGTACCACTTACGAATCCGCTAAAAAGTAATACCTGAATAATCTCAGGAATAAATAAAAATGATACTGTTTTAAAAATTGGTAAAAAACCGTTTTGCTTAAGGTAACTGCGATCCCTCAGATTGCAAAATATGCTCTCGGAAAATTTCAAACTGTGGTCGCAAAATTCCTTTTGTGTTTTTATTTGCTGTAATTAAGCACTAAGTTTCACAAAATTTGACTTGCTGCTTAAATATTTCAAAAAACATACATTTTTGCCCTAAAAATTGAGGCAAATACGTAATTTTACAACACGTCACGAGATGTTGAATTACGGGAAGACAAATTAACATTTTGAAGTTTTTTCTTTACAAACTTATGATAAACATACTGACAAATTTGGCTCATTCAATAATTTTTTTCAAATTAAATTTTTTCTGTACAAAAATTTGTGTAAAACTAATGCTAGTTTTCTCGTTTTTATATCTGATTTTAAATCATTAATATTTGGATCAAATAAACTGCACAAAGTTCGCTAAAAGTCATATGGGAAGAATGGTACATATGTCTAGTTTATTTTGAAACATTAGCTTCAAAATAAGATTTTTCATAGAAACTAGAGATTTCCGAAACGTGAGTAGGTGAATGTTACATGCACACACACATCGTAGGATAGAGCTATGCGGCCGAAAAAGAGAGCATATTGAACACCTTGTACTCAGTAACCTGATGTCTAAACTGGTAATATTAATTGTTAAAATTACCAGTTTAGACATCAAAGGATCCATAAGGCTCGTTATATGTCTTTGGAGAGCCTTGTTTGCCACCTTTGATTTTTTACGAACATCTGCTAATATTTGTGGGTCTAATGCGAATTAAACATTTTTATTATAAATTTGAAAATTCTCTACATACTTTTGTCAGTTCTGAAATATACTAAATATTTATAACGTATTTTAAACGATACCGCCTCAAGATTTATAGACCTCTTTTTTCAATAACTGGTGTAAATTATTATTAAACAAAAATGAATACAATAAATACCAATGATGCAATAGACACAGATGATTGAGTTGTAAAAAAAAGGAGACAATAAAATCAATGTTTCTGTTTTCCTGATTATGAATTAAAATACGGTGAATATATATTTAGTATAAATAGGCATATCTAAACGCCTTGTGTCTTGAATACGGGTCGACTGTGCAACGGAATCGAAATACAAACGGTCACCGCATATAATAAATTTAAATCAAATTTGATTGTGCTGTGTATTGTTTAAATGTGAGTACAACTGGTCTGATTATTTCAGTGTATTATTCTATTTAAAAAATGCAAACTTTTGTTCAGTTGTGAAGCTTGCTTTATTAAAAAACCAAATCAAAAAATATTTAAAATGGTACTCGTGTTCAGTAGTATAAATGAACTGAAAATTGAAAAACAAAGAACATGTTCCGATTTTGCCCCTCTCTATTATGATTTGCTGTTTTTTTCAACTACTAAGAAGGTCATCCGAATACTAAAGAAATAAATATAAGTTAAATTCCATTTCAAAAAGATCTAAAAAATAATTCAATATATCACTTTTTTTACTTTTTCAGAAAATCTTTATGTGTGTAGGCATTTATGGCCAGCGTTATTCCAAATATTCTTGGTTTCCGAGCTTGCAGGCCGTGCTTCATTTGTATTTTTAGCTAACGTTTCGTCTACAACTGCGGTAGACATTATCAAAGACGATATGGCAGCGTACGAGGTGTCCCTATAGGCTCACATCGTCCTTGATAGTATCTACCGCAGTTGTAGACAAAATGTCAGACCTACAAACCCGGAATCCAAGAGTTGGAATCTATTAAAAATTAATTTTAGATAAGTCTCCGATAAAAACTATCTACTTGTGTTTTTCCGTGCTACGTAAAAATATATTTTATTTTTTTTTACTATACAATAATATCTACATACGTGTATTTAATCAATAATATAGTTGATCAATTGATTACCGAGAATTGATTAAAACACGAGCCACGTGTTATCACCTGCACGTAAATGGTCCACCTCCGTTTTCACTTATTTATGGTCTTTTTGGAATCGGGAGAAATAAAATAATGAAACAAGAATTCAATTATTAACCAAAATATATTTCAATTCAGTAATATAATCAATGTGAACTCTATCTTGTTTCAACACAAAATGCCCATGCACTAGTTTACAATCTCTACAATATCAGTATACGCAGTTTACATAATATAAAGCATTACACAATTCATAAAACAAAATAACACACTGAATAAGATTCGTCTAAATACTGTAGATTAAACATTCTCTTAAATAATAGAATTATAAACTGAAATATATCTGATCCGATTTAGTTTTCAACGTAAATTGAAAACAAAAAATAAGCAGTGTTCTATACATGCGACAAAAATATAATATTTATATTGTTGTACAAGAAACAAATAAAAAAACTACAATTAAACAGAGAAGTGTTGTGAGTTCTGGGTTGGTTTTTTATAATGAATATAATATACAATGTTTTTATTGTGAGGATACTTTTTGTTTGATTTTAAAGAGTGATAGTTATTATATTGTATAAATTATTATCAGTGTTTTGATTTCAAGAAGAAAAACTTGTATTTTATTATCAATTTTAAACAGAGTTAAACTGAATCGTTTCTTTTCATTTGGAACATTATGTAAACATTTTTTCGAAATATTACTATAAAAATCACGTATATGTGTAAAATTTGTAAAATATTTTACAACTTAGAACAATGAACAAAAATAATGTTATCAAAACATAAATGGACATATTCAGATATCAAGTTACGGACTGTTCGCAAACGAACACTGATTACATTATAGTGATGTTTGTAAGTGAAACAAATTGTTTCTAAAACGCTGACAACGTGTATTGAGACCGTTTTAATTTCACTCGTAATATAAGGCCAATTCTTGGACGACGCGGCGCAATGCGACACTTTTTAACTCGATTCTTACATACCGGCGCGATAGCAACGGAAGTGCTGATTTGGAATAAAATAAACGTTAATAGATGTCAACCTAGGAGAATCTATTTTTTAAAGCAAAACTTCTTTTAACACGGTAGAGCAAAACCCCGCCAATGTATACGTATACCGTATACTATAAAAACCACCTCTGCAGTCTTACGCTATGGTGGATGAGAGGTATAGAAGCTGTCTCATATACGCAAAAGGTCATACGTTGAAATCCGGCGGTAGGCGCCTATGTACATATATTTTTTTTTGTTTTTTTTTACAATTATTCCATATTCTTCATTTATTTATACATTTTTTCAATTTTACCATTCCAACTCCACAAGGAACTGGGTACTAATTTACTTTAAAAAAATCGTTTTGAAATCCCACGATTTTTGGAAAGTCTGTATGTTTTTCTGTTTGTCTCTGCACGTTACAGTTTAAGCGGCTAAGCGGATCAAAAAAAAATTTTGGTGAGATGTTTGACATGCAAATATGAAGGACCCTATTGGTTTTGGGGAAAATCGGTGCGTGTGTACGCGTGCGTGCGTATATAACCAGTTTAACTTCACGGGTTGTAGTGTAAAATACAGTCTCTTTTTTATCGCAAAATGAATTCCCTAATGATAAGGAAGTATTTTCCTTCGCAGTTCTATTAAAAAGTTTATAAAAGAATAGAAAATATTAGGTTCTAAGCATATTTAAGTCCAGGGGGGATGAAAGAGAATTTCATACCGTTAAGAAGGCTTCTGGAGACGAAATTGAAAAAATATATAAATGAACTAGACAGCGCGAACAGAATATACACTCTGAATGTTTGAATTTTGACGCCGTTATGTGATAATTGTTATTTGCTACCAATGAAACATATACACTGCATTTTTGGAAGCAAAATTTTGTCGCATCGTGTCGCGTCGCACCGTGACGCCATGTGAATAGCGGCTTTTACAGAGAAGCGTCATTTTTGTTGCGCAGAAGTCATTGTGCACAAAAACAAATGGTGTTTGTGCGCATATATCACAGTGGTGTTGTTATTCTTTTTATATCTTCATTTTAACCCATATTTTTACTGTCTGTTTTTTAAATGATAACGACCATTTTGACTCGAGTAATGGTATTGAGATAATTTCAAAATTGTCAGAAATTTCACTGTTAAATTATTAAAAATTAATAGTAAACGTTGTGTACAAATTTTTTCATAAAAAACATTAACAATTTTTGTGTTGTTTAATTTTGGAGTTATAAAACTTTCTTCTAACAATTATAGAATTAAGAGGATTATATTAATGAGATATTATAAAATTTAAATAAATCGTGTGAAAAAAATCTCAAAAGATGCAAATAACATTAATGACGAGAAAATGTTTTAAAATGTGTTGTCAAGGCGTAGTTTCTTGGTCACCTAAATTTCCTCTGAAATATTTTTTATTTTTTTCACATAGTTTTTTTAGGTTGTTTCCTTTTGTTATTAAATTTGTACAAAAAAACTAATTCAAGTTTGAATTCAAACTATTTAACATACAAATTATTAGACAAAGAAATGTAATGTATATAAAAAAACAAAAATATAATATACAGTATACACGTATACAATATATTGCTGGAAACCAAAGCAATTGGTATAATAAATAAAGAATATTGAACGTAAAAATAAAATGTTAAACGTTTAAAAATGAGTGCATAAAACCGGGGCTGAAACAAAAAGTAGAACTGATTTTGGAAAACAACGCAGTAAAACGAAAAGTGATTGGAACACTTATGTAGCGTACTCAGTTTTAATCTACACATCTGATATCAGAAAGTATCAGATTCTAATTTTTTTACGTATTTTATACACTCATTTCTCGAACTTATTGATTTTAGCACGGAGTATACTCGTAGATATGTGCAGTTCAAATGCAACGTTAAAAAAATGATTTCAAATTGGTGGACACGTAGAATACGCTACTGCGCACGGACTACTTGATCAACCAATCATTATTGAGTAAACGGTTCTGCTGAATATCAGTGTTATTAGTGTCTAAAAAATAAACTATTAGATTTTGTGGACGGAAAAATTAAGAAGGATCTATACTCCGTGGATTTTAACTCTTTATGCATACGGGTCTAGTCTAAAAAGATAAGGGATTTTAATTACCATATTTTCTAAAGTTTGCTTTCATATTTTCTATCCACTGGAGAAGAAAAACATAAATTAGTAAACCACCATATTTATTACTAAAAAATAAAATAACACATGAAGTTAACGGTACCTGAACCGAATTTTATATTCGTTTTCCTAAATGAACAACGAAAAAACCAGGTCTGTATAAGATATAAAAATATTAATAATTAATTAATGATATTTAGAAGAAGTGTTTGATAGCTTGACCTTTGGGCTTGGATTTCTTTTTTACAAATAAAAAATCCAAGGTTCTAATTTTTTTTCTTCTCAAAAGAGGAAAATGAAAATTCTAATATAGAAACTACTGTAATATAAAATACCCTTACTTTTCTAGATACCATTTATGTTGCAATTAATGAGATATTATTATTTTTTTTTTTTTTTGCTAATATTATAACATGTTAACTTGTTTCGTTGAGTCGAAGATTTATTTTTAAGCAAATAATCTTTTATACCTAATATTTTAAACAGTTTCATAATAAATTACGAAATATTTTGCTAATAATCAAAGTCCAAGGCGAAAAGTTTTATTGTAAATTATTAAAAATATCAAATAAGAAAAGTGTTAATGACGTTTCCTGCTGGTGTTATAAAATGTAAATAATATAATTTATTTTACAGTTAAAGAAGAGGAGTTGGGAAACTCAAATCGCTATTTCAAAAAAGAGTTGTTGTAGAATTTGTAATCAATGAACAAATGTCCAATAATTAAATCAAAAAAAAAAAATCATAAAGTTTATTGAACATTTCGTGTAAGTATGAATGTACTGACAATTATTTTAATTTTATCATCATTAGAAATACTTAAGTCTTAAGTGATGCAAGTTGTATGTATATTCTATATGTATAACTTTTAAAATGTTGTTGTTTTTAATTTTTTACATCAAGTTTAAAATGTCAACGATAATATACAGCTAACTCTCCATCATAATTTTTTTAATGTAATTAGGCGATATTTTAATAATCTTCTTAGTCCAATCACTTTTCCTTTTAACCGTAATGTACTTTTAATGAATTCAGTTGACAAAAAATAGGTACATGAAGTTTGAAACCAGAAAAAACTTTTTGATCATCGCCTTGCAGTTGTCAGTCTTATATCAATTTTATTTACTAAATGGACAAAAGAGTTCTAATATTTAGTGTTTTATCTCATATCTTGTTAATAGATTTCAATTATTGAATCTGTATATATCAAAATATATGTAAGTAAAAATGTTTTCTTGAATTTGTATTAAATTTTCTTTTTATTACTTTTAAAAAGGAAAGGTTTGGGACTAATTTTTGTATAATATTAATTATTCAAATATTGCTAGTTTAGAATTATTTTATTTTACACCTATTGCGTACATTAATACAATTTCATTCTTTATTTTTATTTGATTTGTTTAAAAAAAATCACTGACCGCGAAGCCGTGCTATACCGCCGTTAGCGGAGGCAGCAGACTATTTTAGTACATTGTTTTAATAAATATTATGTTATATAGCCTTACATATTATAATGCAGATCGTTACTAGCTTCGCTAACGGTAACACAATACAGCATTTAGTGAGTAAATGATTTTTTTAAGAACAAATTGTGACCTGGTTTATCGTAAGTACTTATAATTTATTGAAAAAATAATATAGTGCTCTCTATATGGTACTGAACGTAAAATAAAATAATTCCATAATAGCAATATTTTGAATTGTACATAGAAAATTCATCAGATTCTCGATAATTAATATAAAAGTTATAAAAACGAAAACAAAACGTATTTTAATTGTATGTTTTATGTTTCCATTTGCAAAATCATTCACTTAACTCAGAAGCTGATATAAAAAGTTCATCAAAGTAAGCTGTTAAATATGTATGAATATAACAAGAAGAATAAATAATTAAAATCTTAATTACTTTTTTTATGTCCCATGTGTGTGAATCATTTCTACGTACAAGCTTTTATAATCTGGCTTATTTTGGTATAGAAACATTACACAAGGTTAATTTCACAATTACTTTATTGTTACCGTGATGTTTAACAAACTTTCTGTTAAAAATGAGACATTTTTTCAATATTTCTTATATAAAATAAGTATAGGTGTGTTAGTATTCAAAAAATGGAGTGCCGATCGAGTAATAAAAGGTATAGGAAATATACTCGAAAAAATTTGAAACAAGTAAAAAAAATATGTTTTCGTTTAGATGTTCAATCTACGAAAATAAAAGACCGCGCACACTTGGACCAGCACAACAAAAACCATCACTGAGCAACAACTTTTAGTGCAGGTTTCGCGTGCGCAAAAGATTTTGCAGTTTTCAAGTAGTTTTATCAATGTAAATTAATTAAAGAAAACGGCAAATCACTAGCACACCAGATCGGTTCAGCACGATTAGACAGAAATTTCAGGCGACCGACTGACGATCGTTGCTTGTTACTGACTGCAGATACTGGTTTAATGTGCGCATCTCGGTTGAATAACATGGGTGCCTTCACAGACTGGCTTTTCTGGGCGGTGCTCTGCTGATCGTGCTTGATTTTTTTTCAATACTACTAAAATAAATAGACAGGCTTGCATCATAAGCAAGAAATAAATATATTTGTTAAAATTTACACTGATCAGCATTGCGACAATAATTTTGTCTATCGTCGACCAATGCAAATTTTAGTAAATAAATTTGTTACTTATTTACCTCGAAAACCTGTCTAAATAGAAATAGTTACCTGCAATGAGAATATGGTATTTCTCGAACACTTTATATGATGATAAAAAATAAAGTGTTCAAAAACAACCACTACCACTAAGTCGTATATTTTCAAAGTTTTATTTCATAGTTTTCGGTTAATGACGCTTACTATTTGTAGTTTATGAATTTATTCAAATTGTGTCCGGAAATTTTTATGATTCACTTAACAAGGTCGTTGAGCTTTGTGAAATTCCTATAGTTACGTCACTGTTTCATCTTTCGTGGGGAAGCATACAATTGTTGTTAGGAGCTTTTATGTTTTCTCATAAAAACATTTATATCCTCTTTTGTTGATATGCTTGATATTAAATTTTATTATTGTCTATAAGATACGTTAATATCTCTTCTTTCTTTCTCAGTTTATGTTTTCATTTTGCTATAAGAATAATTGTGAAGGGATGTTATTGCATAAACAGAAATTAAATATAAAATCACTAGCCTGTGAAGTTAATTTCAAAATCTAAACATCATAGAAAATACAATGTAATATTTTAAACCATACAGGCTGGCAAGTATACGTTTATCGAAACATATATTAGGTGTGTTTGTTACCCTGATTTAGTTTAAAAAGTGTTTATACTTTTGACAGTATTGCATCTGTTATTAGTCTGTCAGTATTCTGTGTTGGGGTAAATCCACCGCTATCACAAGCGCGTTCATTTTGCAAAAAAAAATATTAAGAATTATATTCCACCTTAAGTTTGCTGAGTCATGTAAGCCAGCTTTTGTTAGGAACAGAATCTTGACAATATATGCAATTTATATACTAAGGTCTGTTTGCTTTCTTTTTAAAAACAAGCATTTATTTTCTCAACATTTGCCGGATCATGATTATAATACACGGGGACGTCTTAATCACGGTGTACCGGGGCACCGCCTTACCCTGTATGCCAAAGGACCGCGTTACTCTGCGATGAAACTTTACGAAACTCTCCCACCAGAGGTTACGAACGTGGAAAGCTACAATACATTTAAAAAAAAGTTACAGAGTATTTATTAGAAAAATGCCCGTATGATCTTTCCTATATTTAAGTATTGTACTATGTGATTTACTGACGCTTTCTTTGTCATAATGACAATCTTGAATAAAGAATTATTATTATTATTATTATCTAAAAAGTGTTGATACTTTTGACAGTATTGCGTTTGTTATCTAAAAAGTGGAACCATAGATTTTACACACTTCCGTTATCTACACTATATTAATATATTATCACAATAGGGTTATCCCGCGTATCAAAATGATAATTTTAAACAGTGCATATTATTCTTTGTACGTACAATTGTCTAGGAAAACGAAACACAGAGATCCCACACAGAGGGTTTGACTCCGACTAGCTAGCGATGGGTCGTAGTTCTTATGGTGACGTAACGATCCCGAACTTACCTTAACCAGGTGTTAAGAGAGAGAGAGAGAGAGAGAGAGAGGAGAGACCTAACTAACCAAGTGGCCGAAAAATAACAAACCTTAAACAGAAAAATCTATGGGCGTCAATCCAGTTCTACTCCACTCTGTGCTGGAGTCAACTATAATAAATTGTCAGGGCAAAGATAACTCCAACATAATTTTAAGTTAATTTAATTTATAAAAAATATAAGATCAACAGTTGACAGTTATGGTAAGTCGTTAGATAATTAAATTGTCTTGGCTATCCCTGAAGGAAAAAGACTGGTAAAGCCGTGAGCTAAATTTATAACGATGAGCAAGAAAGCAATAAAAACGTTCAAATTTTCAATCCAAGAACGGATTCGTCAGGAATTCTATCCAAACAATGTTATCAAGCAATGCAATGCAATCATTGACGTCACGAGGGTTACTACTTATTGCGTAATCTGACAGCAAATACTTAAAAAAACAGCTGCTAATGAAGGTGGACTATATTATCTAACAATCAAAACAGCTTGGCTCCGTAAAACACAACACGCCTTTTAATTATTAGCGTCGTCAGAAAATTTGAATAACTAAGACACAATACCTGAGATTGGGCTATTACACAATGGCTCCCGTTACAAAGCTTTTCGCAGTGTCGTGACGAACAGGAAGCCTGGATGAATCGACAGAGATGCAGTAGAATCCCATAGGAACACGCTAACAGAATACTGGCAGAACTGATGTCGTAATTACTCCCTACGATCCGGAAATAAATCGTCTCGTCTCTTGCTCGTCATATTAACAGCCACACCCAGCCGTGAGCTTGAATTTTAGTCGCAAAGTTATAGAACATTAACCACTTGTTGCGCAATAAAACGCTAAACTGCGCAAATCACTAAATCTCGACAATAGGCGAGATCACACACTATGCTCTACAAATCAATAATCATATGCTTTCGGATAACTTCAACATATCACGAAAAATTATATTTTTCAACAAAAAACAACTTATTCTACACTACAAGCACGAAATGTGCACTTCTGCGCGACCCACGTCAAAAGTGACTCCCATAACTCAAATCATTCGCGCTTAGATTTCCGATTAGGCAGTACGCCTTTCGGTAGTATTCTCAGATTTCCGTTCTAGCGTGTATTTCGAACAGCTTATAATAATAATAATAATAATAATAATAATAATAATAATGCGTTTAACGTCCGTTACTCGACTTTATGTCATAACAGACGCCATTCGCACCATTTTTATTTTCCATCTACCACACTTCCCGTTATTTTTCTACATTTTTAAAACTTCAACTTACGTAATAGCAATGGGCGAATGAAGGAATTATAGGAAATTAGGATAAGGTAGGTAATTTTTGAACTAGGAGTTTGATAGGTAATCGACCATGGTCTCAAATAAGGAACCATCTCGATATTTATCTGGAATTAATTGAGAGAAACCATGGAAAACCTCAATTGAGATGGCCGGTACAGGAATTACCGTTTCTCGGCGAGAGGCAGTAGGAAAAAGTCTCAGCCACATCTGCTCCCGCCGGGATTCGAACCCGGACGTCCCGAATGCGAGTCTAGTGCTGTTACCACTACTCTACCCAACTCGGTTCGAACAGCTTATAATACTTAAATTTATTACTGCGCGTTCATATCACAAAACGGTGTCCTCAAAGGGTTTGCAATATTCCATTTAAACAGCATGGCCAATTTTTAACGGAACATATTCAAATAACACGCAATTAAGAGGCTTTAGAGACTGAGAAAAACCCAGGGAAAGCTCGTGAAAACCGAAATGTCATAATACATAAATAGTATTTGTTTCTTATAGCCTTCTTCCTAAAAACAGTTGAGCTTGGCGTCATGTGATGACTTCAAAGTCAGACACATCCGTGCATAGATAAAGAAAACAAAAAAAATGCAATCTGACTAATTCAACAATTTTCATAAACGCATAAAAATGTGTCAAGATTCATAGTAAGCATAATTTTCATACACAACCAAATAGATGTAAATTTCAAGCTATCAAAAATGATGAAAATTGATAATTATATTATCACCAGTTATTTTATAAAGGTATGTGCAAGAAAACGCTCGTTTTTTCTACAACTCATATGATAATAATCTACATTATTACGGCAGCCAGCACAATTCCCAGCAGCTATTCGAGCGGTAACACTAGTCTCGTATGCAGCGGCCTTTAGTTATTACTAGTCTTGGGCGATTATGAATGATATAATCGAAATATTTCGATTATGGCCAAATAATCGATCATTCGATTATGTTAACCGAGATATCATTCGTTTGAAACGATTATTGTTAGCGAGATATCATTCGCTTCAATCGATTGTGAGATATGAAATGTATGTGAATTAATCCCGACATATATCATATTATATCATTCGGTTTCTGCATTTGCGTGCACTGAAGAGTGGGGGTACTTTCGTTTGTACTGTTTTGGCATTCCAGTCTCCCAGACTCCAGTAGACCAGTCATTGACTGCATTACTTAAAGTTAGAGCGGCGGCGTATCTTTTGAGATTACGTGTATACGGTACATACATTTCTCATAGTGACCGGTTATTAACTTATTACTTATTATTCACTGTCACTATATTACTACAAAAGCCATTGCAATCATAAAACAATATTTGTCAATGCCCGATATATCTCGCTCTTCCAATCCCCTTATTTTTTGATCAGAAAACAAAAATTTGTTTCCAGAATTATACGAGCTTCATAAAAAATCTCTCTGTGCGCCAGCTACCTCCGTGCCTTCCGAAAGGATATTTTCAAAAACTGGTGTCATTACTAATCCAAGGAGGAACAGACTCTCACCCAAAAATTTAGATTATATTGTTTTTTTAAATACAAATCTATGAGTTATAATTAATTTATAATAATAAAGAATTCGTTTTATTTTTGTATTGAATCATACCAGCGATTCCATTATTAATGTGTTTTGTATTAACTATTAATCCCGACACAGTACTATGGCGATTGTCGATTATGAATTATCATACATCATTCGATTATGGCAACCAAGATATCATCATATCATTCGATTATGCTTAGCGAGATATCATTCACATGATTCGATTATGCTTAGCGAGATATCATTCGCTTGATTCGATTATGCTTAGCGAGATATCATGAACCGATTATGGTTAGCGAGATATGAAATGTATGTATGTCGATTGTCGATTATGAATGATATATCATTCGGTTCTGCATCTGCACACATTGGGAAGTCTGTTGCACTGGAGGTGGGGGTGCTTTCGTTTGTTTAAACCAGGGGCTCCCAAAGTTTTTCGTAGGCGGGCCAATTTGATATTCCCGATTTTTTTGGCGGGCCAAAAAAAAAAGAACGTAATAAAATCAAAACCAATGCGTAATAACTAGACTAGACATACTACAATAATTTTTTAAATATAAAGTAAACAATATTTTATTCATACAAACGCGTATGGTTAAAGATCTGTAAGAATTTTTTAAAAATATTAAAATATTTTTTTGTTGTATCTTATTTGTAATATGTATTATTTATTTTACTATTTACTTATTTATTTTTTAATAAAAATATATCTTATCGATATCGCGGGCCGAATTCACAGGTTTTGCGGGCCGCATTCATAATCGATAATTCAAATCATTCATAATCGATAATTCGAATGATCATTCGATTATAAAAACCGATTATTTCGATTCATTCGATTATTGAAATGTATCGATTATGCCCAACACTAGTTATTACTACGCCAATACCTCGCTTTGCGTCGTTTCGTTTTGCTAGATTTTCGAGGTTGCGTTGTTTTGGGTCGAGTCTTTAATTTTTTTTTTGAAATTTTTTTAAATTTTCCTTTTTTTCTAAAAGATGGCACCACTTTTCACCACTTTTGTTTCTAATTGCGCCATGCCATCAAAACTCGGGGATTCCCTTTCTAACTAAAAATCAACGCAATTTTAATACAGTTTTATTTTCACTTTGTTTTGCTAATTTTAGAGTTCAGTTTCAATTATGTATTGTGTTGTGCTTTTTGTAACGTTTCAATTAGTGTGTTGTGCTTTTTTTAAAAGAGAATAATAAATTTTTATAAATTTTTACGAGTTGTTTCTGGTTACAAAAAAGGTAAATATTTTTCCAATTTAGCCGACTTACGACAACAGCCACTATGGGCTCATCAGACAGTGATTAATTTTAATTTTGTTTTTCATAGGTTAATTGAATAGTTAATCTTGTTTTAATTGAATACGTTTTTTTTTTGTTTTTTGTATGTATGTAATAAAATTTTATATTATTTTTGTTTTTTAAATGTTTACTTTGTTCAATTTTCTTTTTAAAAAGTAGTATTTTCGTAACCCTGGAACCTATCTTCGATCTTTACATGGTTTGCTATAGAAAATCTTAATTCACTTTGCGTCGTTTCAATTTGCGTCATGATTTTTTGGAACGTAACCCCGACGCAAAGTGAGGTATTGGTGTATTTAGCGTCATATTAAGTACGAACTTACGAAACGCCAATAATTAATTAAATAACTTCGATCGATTCATAATATTTTACGTGTTATTCGTCATCAAAATGTTTCTGAAGTGTCTTTAACGTGCGTTAATATTTTTCTTTAACAAAGTGTATATTTCTTACACACTGTTAAAAATTAAACGGGACTTTTATATAATAGACGTGTTATAGACATTTTGTATACAGTTTGTTAGAATTGTTTTTTAAATGTTTACGTATAGTGAAGTGTTATAACAAAAAATTAAGTCCTTGTAAAACACTGATGCTGAAAACACACTTAAAGTTGGTATGACATTTCTTCAGGCAATATAATCCACATGGTGCAGCCACGAGTCTACATACATAACTTGCAAGGTAAGATTTTTTTTTTATTTAATATTTATTGTACAGACCGTTCTTCTATCCTTTTTAAGGATAAGTTCATTCCGAGGACTAAAATTGTATGAAATAGGTACATGGTAAACATATTAAAATAGACATAAATACTTATATACTCGTATATGAAAAAAAAGAGACAAAAAAAAGATATCAATAGTGCTATTTTTGCTATGTTCTTTGCGAAACGTTTAGAAATTTTATAGAATAATTGTGTATTTACGAGGGTTCTCTCTTAGGTAGCCTTTTGATAAAGACAGCAAAATAACTAACAATTATGTAATGACTAATTCTATGGCAGTGGTTGACAACACAAATGCATTGGTGTACCACAAAACAAGTTATTCAGATAGTGGACACACAGCGTGTCATTAAATTGAAACTTGTAAACCAATTTGTAAGACAGTTTTATAAAAAATACAATATTCAAAAAATAGTGACTTCCTTGAGGTTCAGTTTTGGAAGATGAAACCTCAATATTTCAGTTCATAGTTTGAAGTTTTTAATTTTATGCACATTTAAATAATATTTTTGTATATTTTGCATTACTATATTGACAACCAAGATCATAAAAACATTTTGACGTCACAGAGGTTTTTAGCGCGTTATCGGATCTTAGCTTAAACATTATTTTTAAATTAAATATAGCTTTTTAACTATGAAATTAAAAAAATAATAAAAGTAGTGTTGCTATAAAACTTGTACGTGATCTTTCCATTTGTGTAAAAAAAATTCATTCAAAAACCCAATTGGAGACAAGGCGCTTGATTTATGATTAAGGCAAACTCTGGGAGTTGTGGACTAAATGTTAAATGAAAACATAAAGTACTCGTTTTACTGAGAATCTCAGGCTCTATAACATTCGTATAGACAATGTTTTTGATAGCGTTTGTTATTAGTGTATTTGCCATATGGCAACATACACTATTGGCATCGGTCGGATGGCGGGACCTAGGGGTCGGACCAAAATTTCTCGACGTTTCATAACCTCCTAAACACTTTGGCACCATTTTTAAAAATGTTTATATATATATGTATATATATATATATATATATATATGTATATATATATATATATATATATATATATATATATATATATATATATATATGTATATATATATATATATATATTATATATATATATATAGGTATATATATATATGTGTGCGGGCTATAACTTTCGAAGGAGTTAATTACTTTAACGAAATTTGGCACATATGTTGGAATCCATCACCGCACGAAGCCTATTTAAAATGGGCCTAATTGGATAATTTTAAGGGTGACTTTTAAGGGTTGAAAAAAGTTTTTGGGCCCCAAAATACCGAAAAAAATCTCAGAATCATTTCAAAATTGAAATTTAACCCTTTAGTAGCAATTAAAAAGTGCCCCCAAAGTTTTACTAAAATCGGCCCAACAGGACCGGACTTACATTTTTTTTTTGAAAACACTAATTTGCGGATAATGATTTATTTACTGAAGGGTGTTTTTAATTCAGTGTAAACGTTAGATTGATAATAATATTACAATTAAGAAAAATAATGTTATTTTAAGGGGTGTATTAGGGGGTTAAATTTTTTATTTTGCCCAAAAACAAACTTAATTTCACATAATAAAAGTATAAAACCACACGGCCCTATACAAGCAAATACACTATATTGTCGGCAGGGTTTTGGCACTGCGACCCGGGTTTTTTTTGAGATATTGTTATACTAATTAAAAACACGTGTCTTCTCAGTATAAATCTGCATGCAGCGGCTAAAGATCACTAGCAGAAAAGTGAAAATATAATATTTTAATTTCAAATTTGAACTGAAGCAATTAAAATAATGCCCAGCTTTCCCTTAATCAATTCCGAACTTTTTTTAATTCCCTGTCAATGGACTACAAGGTGTAAATAATTATTTTATTTTAGAATATTTATCAATATTGGATTTCACATTGATAGAATATTTTTAAGAGAAGCTTTATAAACAAAACCGTTTTTCTATACACATTCGGAGCTAAAGGTAAACAGACATGAAAATCGAATTGACGATTTGACATTAACGAATTCTATTCTCAGCAAGCACGACTTCGATGTGTTGTTGATGTGGAAATCGACAAACTAATAAATTATTTACGTACTCTATTTCCTGTGCCCGCTCCACATATTTATTGGAATGAATTTGTGCAGCTATAGACTGGAAATTTTTAAAATGTTTTCTTTATAATATTTTAGAAATTTAAATGATAAATAAATATTTATTTAATTCTGCAGTGTTATAAAAGTTAAAGAAAAACTTTTTAATCCGTATAACGAAATATTAACATGACAAACTACAAACACCCTTGGTGTTTTAATCTGATAACCCGTAACTTTGAAGAAGTTTAATTCAAAATAATTAATGGAATAATAAAATACAGTTATATTTTTAATGGAAAGGTTTTTACTAATATGTTCATGTTTTCAATAGATAACACAAAAATATAATAACAAACATTGATAAAATGTACACTCAGGGGAAAAAATTTATTTTAAAATTTTGATAAAATTTTAGGCTTCGTAACTTCTCATTTTAGTCTGATTTGAGTAATTTTTTTAGAGAGCTGTAGAACTGTTAGCTTTAACATGCCTGTACAAATTTTAAGTAAAATTGTTTTTTGACATAATATTATACGTAAAGGTAATCCAAATTTTTCATCTAATTTCAAACCACAGTGAAATAATTGGGTACCATTCATTAACTGTCATCTATTCTTTATATTTTGTTTTTCTGTCATGACAATACGTGTATTTATTAACACACAAATGATTACCAAAAACATTTTCGGTTAAATAGACCTCAAACTTTGTGTTGCTTCAATTACTGCCTGGACACGTAGGTTAGTATCATTATTAAGCCTGCGAATATCCACGCATACCTCGATATTTTAGTTGGCTGACTGACCTCAAGCAAGCGACCCTTTTAATTTGTCACCGAAATAAACCACATCGTCCCGAACTTTATGAGAAAACATTGAAATGAAATTTGTGCAAGTAACGTATTAATTTGTCAAAGCTGCCTGTTGTCGACTAATAAATCCAAAAGATAAAAGTTATTTAAAAACAGTAACTTACCGGACTTTTTTAAGATTTCATGTAAAAAAGAACAATTAGGATGACCCTTAATTTTTCTCTCCAAGCCAACCACAATCATATGATTTAAGTGTTTAAAGTCGGAAACACAATTTTCCGTAACTCCAATGCGCTGAGTTTCATAATATTATTTCTTTTCATTGTGAAAAAAAATCTTTTTTCTTACACTATTTTCCTTTTGAATATGCAGACAGAATTTTGCAGACAGGAAATTGCCGTTCAAACACCATTTTCAAATAAAACTGAAAAGTGTTTTCTTTCGCAAGGTTTCACCGTGTTTACATAGATTGATGTTTGCAAGTAGAAAGCAAACAAAGTACAAGTGCAAATCATTTAAGAAATATTCACTCCCTTTACGCTGAATGCGTTTTTATTGTGTTTAAGTAACCGTTGCCGTTTTTCATTTGTCATTAGTTTCTTGTTTTTTTTAATCAATTAATTTTATTAGTGTATTTGCCATATGGCAACATACACTATTGGCGTCGGTCGGATGGCGGGACCTAGGGGTCGGACCAAAATTTCTCGACGTTTCATAACCTCCTAAACACTTTGGCACCATTTTTAAAAATGTTTATATATATATGTATATATATATTTATATATATATATATATGTATATATATATTTATATATATATATATATATATATATATATATATATATATGTGTGTGTGTGCGGGCAATAACTTTCGAAAGAGTTAATTGATTTTAACGAAATTTGGCCCACGTGTTGAAATCCATCACCGCAAGAAGCCTATTTAAAATGGGCGTAATCGGGTCATTTTAAGGGTAGTTTTTAGGGGTTGAAAAATGTTTTTGGGCCCCAAAATATCGAAAAAATTTTCAGAATCGTTTCAAAATTGACATTTAACCCTTTAGTAGTAATTATAAAGTGTCCCTAAAATTTTAATAAAATCGGCCCAACAGGACCGGACTTACAAATTTTATGAAAATACTAGTTTGCGTATACGAATTTACTTGCTGAAGGTCGTATTTAATTTGGTGCATTGATAACAATATTTCAACTAATAAAATTATTATTGTAAGGGGTGTATTAAGGGGTTCAATTTTTTTTTATTTTGCCTAAAAACCAACTTAAGTACGCATAATAAAGCCACACTGCAACTGCCTGTATTAGCAAATACACTATATTGTCGGCAGGGTTTTGGCACTGCGACCCGGGTTTTTTTGATATTATGTTCATTCAGAAGAATAATGAGTTTTTTTTACGAAAAAAAATCTTAGCTTCATTATATATACCACTCGTATATTAAAATCGCATTCAGAAAATACAAACAAAAAATGTTTTTATTTTCATTCCTACAAAAAAATAGAACAAGTGAATAACGCCGATATACCTCAAGCTTAGTAAGATACTATAGGTTGGGCGTTAACGTTGTTAAAGTGTGACTTGGCGAGACGGGAGAGAGGACGGGAGTAGTAGGCCTTGAGACCGTTTCCCAGCTGTCAAGCGTTAATTCGAATGACGTAAGCAATCGATTCAACAAATCACAGACGAGATCACTTTTATTGCTTCTTACGCCCAATCTATAGTACTCTACTAACCTTACTATACGTGTATTTCGGTGTACAGTAAACAGAGTGATGACGTTTGTCAATATCAGATCTAAGCTTCATATTTTTCAATGTTTGATTAAGGAATATTTTTTGCTACAAACTTGGTCGGACTTTTTTTGTCAATTTTTTTGTTCCCTTAAAATGTTCCACTTGCCTTAAGAACATATAATTGAATTTTCAGTTCATTTTAAACAAGTTTGTAAATAATTGAAATGACCCACTCTTGCTATTTAAAAATTTTTCTTGAATTTAAAAAAACACATTTATTTGAAAAGATAGTATATGAATTCAAAGTTTATGTATTATACCAATATTTCCTGGCAGTAGAATCGTAAACATTGGTAATCCGAATCTAATTACACTTGTTGATCAGGGCCCAATGATATAGATTTCCCAGAGGTAGTCTGGAATAGTGGAGTTATTTAAATTGTGGACAAAAAAAAACGAAAAGTTATTTCAGTTATTTTAAAATAACAACTATCAAGATGAAAATAAAATTTTCGAAACTTTGGCTGCAAGCGCAGTATCGGTAAAGCTTCTTTTTAAATTGTTTCTCAGCCAAAGTTTCTCTTTGCGTTAAATGTTTATGGAATTAAAATTAACTACGGACAGTAAACTTTACAATATATTTAGAAGTTACAGATACTAAGTCATTCTTTTTCTTTATGAGTATTAGTGTGTTTGCCATATGGCACAATGGCACATACACTATTGCGGCGTCGGTCGGATGGCAGGATCTATAGATCGAACCAAAGTTCTCGACGTTTCATAGCATATTATATTTATGTTAGCACGATGACTCACGACATATACTTTATCGATCTAAACGAAATTTGATTCACATATTAGAATCCATCACCGCACGAAGCCTATTTAAAATGGGTCTCATTGGGCCATTTTACGGTTATTATTTAGGGATTAAAAAAAGTTTTGGGATCGAAAAATACCGAAAGAATCATCAAAATGGTATCAAATTTGAAATTTTACTTTTCCTATTGAAATGTGCTGTTAAAATTTAAATAAAATCGGCTGGACAGGGCTGGATTTACAAATTTTATGAAAACACTAGTTTGTGGAAACGGATTTATTAATAGAAGGGTGTATTTAGTTTGTTGCAGATGTTGCATTAATAATAATATTGCAGTTAAAAAAAATTGTTATTTAAAGGCCTGTATTAAGGAGCAATGTTTTTTTTTTGTACAAAAACAAAAAGCTACATTCTGTATTAGCAAATACACTATTTGTTATTTCTAAACATAACAAATAAAGAGAAATATAATTATTATATTGTCGGCAGAGTTTAGCACTACGACCCGAGTTTTTTTAATACACACTATTTTAAAAGCTTTGCTGTGAAATTTCATTTAAAAAAATGATGTTACAAGTAAAAATGCCAATTCAAAAATGAATACGACAATTAACGCACTAATTAAAAGTCAACAAAATGTAAATAAGTACCTACATTGATATGCATTACGTACAATCTGTATTACTGAGATTTTCCTCTGATTAGCTTATGAAACGTATACTATGTAATTTTAGGAATACAAATCCTTACTGCGGGCTATAAATTATTCCGTATGTCAGTGGCGTGCAGTAAGGTTTTACATTACCGCACCTAAAACATCGTTAATGAGCTGAAAACCTTATCTTTCTTACCGTGGCCGTTAGTTGATACAACATTTGGGTTTAAGTGGTGTGAGAAAAGTGTTTAATGGGCGTATCGTGATTTTAATAATTTAGCATCGACTTCGTCTTAAGTCTAAATTTAAGTAGAATAGAAAAATAAAATCGAATAACAATTAGTCCGAATTCGACATTGTCACATTTTCACTGTTTATTGAAACAGATTTATGGAGAAAAAATTATTTTGCGTTGTTAAGATTAACAAAAACCCGGGTCGCAGTGCCAAAACCCTGCCGACAATATAGTGTATTTGCTTGTATAGGGCCGTGTGGTTTTATACTTTTATTATGTGAAATTAAGTTTGTTTTTGGGCAAAATAAAAAATTTAACCCCTTAATACACCCCTTAAAATAACATTTTTTTCTTAATTGTAATATTATTATCAATCTAACGTCTACACCGAATTAAATACACCCTTCAATAAATAAGTCACTATCTGCAAACTAGTGTTTTCATAAAATTTGTAAATCCGGTCCTGTCGGGCCGATTTTATTAAAATTGTGGGGACACTTTTTAATCACTACCAAAGGGTTAAATTTCAATTTTGAAACGATTCGGAGAATTTTTTCGGTATTTTGAGGCCCAAAAACAGTTTTCAACCCCTAAAAACTACCCTTAAAATAGCCCGATTAGGCCCATTTTAAATAGGCTCCTTGCGGTAGTGGATTTCAACACGTGGCCCAAATTTCGTTGAAATCAATTAACTCTTTCGAAAGTTATCGCGCGTACACATATATATATATATACGTATATATATACGTATATATATACGTATATATATATATATATATATATATATATATATATATACCTATATATATATATACCTATATATATATATAAACATTTTTAAAAATGGTGCCAAAGTGTTTAGGAGGTTATGAAACGTCGAGAAATTTTGGTCCGACCCCTAGGTCCCGCCATCCGACCAACGCCAATAGTGTATGTTGCCATATGGCAAATACACTAATAAATACGAAAATTATAATCAATTAAAAATTTACCACCTATCGAACTAGGCGAGACGTCATTTGTCTTACGTAAAATCAACAAAAAGGCTGAGTTGAATACACAGCTCGCCACCTTTCAACATCATTTACAAAATTGACGAGTTCCGGACGGTTCAAATATTAGCACAGTTTTAACATGCTTTTCTTGCATAGTAAGTTAATGTTTATGTCGTAGGATAATAAAAAAATCGTATTTTCGCGAAAAATCGTAGGATGTTTGCAAAAAACAGGATTTCAATTACCAGGCTTTTTGCAAACTTCCTAGGATTTTTGTAAAGATCCGATTATTTCAATTATCGTACGACATATATATGTTTCAGTATGTAATATTACGTTTTTATAACCAGAAGTTCAATTTCTTAAATCGTTTATTAAAAAAAAATTCCCAAACCCCTCGAACTTATATTTATGTACTCTGATATTGCAAAATATAAAAATATATATACCCAGAATTTGTCCCAAGTTATCAATATAACGACTTAAAGAAGGAGGCTACATTAAGAAAATGAAGTTATAATTTATTAAAAAATACGCCGCCGTAAAGAAAATGGAAAATAATATGTACAGCTCTAAAATATAGCCAAAGGAAAACTAGATTCGATTATAACAATACATTAAAAGAAATTAACGGTAATGTTGAGGTATTTTTTACACAAATATCGAATAAAACTATTGAATATTTAATGTACACGTTAATATAACGTAGGCTACGCGCACATAAATGATAAATCACATAAATAAATATTTGACAAAAATATTTTAATTGTAAATAATAATTTGATTATACTTATAAGTAACAATTTAATTAATTATTAATAATAATTTAAGTTGAAAGTCCAAGATATTATATTAGAGCCGTATTTTGTAAACATTTTATATGACTGTTAGAAGCAACTAGACGTATCGGTATGAACATGCAGGTGAAAAAATCATGCTAATCGTGTTTTATCAAAGCTTGAAAGTAGTAGTGTGCACATGAATTCTCAACTTCGTCCTCTGACCTTCACTTTAAGCAGTGTCGAACCATGAATAATAATTTTAAAATTGTCTGTTATTTTAAATAACTTATTTAAAAAAAGGAGATGCGTCGGTTCATGAACATACGACAGATGCGAAGCTAAGTTTTAAATTTACGCTTTGTTTCTAAGGTTCTTTTCTTGTCTCAGCAATGGTCTGAACATAAATACGTATGCGCGCCTTTTTTTCCGTGACGACCTCACATGTCGCTCGCTCGTTTTTTTCCAGCCGACTTCCTGTCCCGAAATCTTCGTTAAGAAACAGCTTGAAAAATGTTTGTTTTGGGAAATAAGAATATTTAAAGCATAATTCTTTCAAAGACATGCTTTATTCTGATTATACTAGATTTTGTATGCGTCTTTGTCCCACGTGCTCATCTCACTTTTGTGCCGTAGTGCCCCGCCTAAAGGGAGTAGGGATTCAAGGTAAACCGGGAAAGGGTTAAACATCCCGCATGAAATTGTAGTGCAACTATTTATTCAGCAGCTCGTGTTCGTATGCCCGGTATATTGTATGTTGCATGTGTATTTTGTATAATGTAAGTTAACGGTAACGATGAAAGTCAAGGGATGTCGGTTGGACCGGAGATGCCCTCCGTTTCCATACCCTCGTATTATATAACAACGTCTCAATGTAAGTTACATAGTACATACACATACCATGCATACAACTGTAGTTGTATTTAAGTATGATTCCTTTTGTTTCTGCCAGTGGCGTACTCGTGGAACTAGTAAAGTTAGTATCGAATGAATACTTTTAAGGTTCCATAATTATAAAAACGAACCCTTATATAGGATCACTCTCATGTCTGTCTCTCCGTCTGTCATAGCTTATTTTCTCCGAATCTACTGGATACACTGGTACATAATATATAGAGTTACCAGACCCAATCATGAACGAGTAGCGTAAATAGGGGAGAGTCGGGTAGCCCCGGCCACATAAATAAAACTCATGATATCTTGAAAATCAACGGAAATAAAAATTTATTTTTAAACTCTAACTTCAACTGAACATATATCTTATAATATTGATTAAGTTACAAACTGATAGTTTTATTATCTTAGCTTAAATCAAGTCTCAAAAGCAGTCTTCAATATTTGTTAAAATAATTTTTGGAGGGTAGCCCCGGACATAGAATTACTGATGACCAAATCGTTCTTTAGCCTTGCATACGTCACAATAGTAGTAAGCCAGCGATCCAGTACACATATTATTATATTTTCGTCCCAATTTCCTCTAGGCGTAATCCTTCCTTTGAATTTTGGCATTATCTGCAAAAGACAAGATTTTATACACTTGTCTCAACATTGTAATAAAAAAAGACTGTAGCATAGAGATGGATAGACAAACAGACATGGTGAAACGACCACGGTTCTTAATTTCACTATGCAATCCAGGGGCGTCGCCAAGGGGGGGCAGGTAGGAGCAGCTGCCCTCCCTAGAGGTTCGGGATTTTTTTAAGTAGTAAGTTTTCCTGCCTAATGTCACAGAATAAGTAAGTAATAAAATGCAGCGTTCAGCAGAATCACACTGAAACTAAAATCAAATTTAAGGATTCAATAAATGTGTTAATATTTAATATCTGAACCCTCAAAAATCTGAAATTTTTGTTTTTTTCTCATCCTTCTGCCCTCCTCTGGCTCAAAGGCTGGCGACGCCCTTGATGCAATCCAAGAAACAAAACATTTCGTCATAAAAGTAATGTCCGGGGGTACCCGACAAAAAAGTGTCCGATTGTACCCGACCGCCTCGATCCTATGTTTTTATTTATATCGGCAATATCAATGAAAACAACGTCAAGTATTTACCTAATTCGTTAACTATAATGACTACCTTACAGAATTAATAATATGTTATGGTGAAATACTTACATTGTATAAACAATAACCGCACTCAAAAAGTAAACGGCGCACACAAAAGTATAGGTACTGTTAAACAAACGAATGTCACGTGTTGTTCGCAGAGTAGTCGCAGCCCGTTTGATATGAATATACGGCTAAATGGTGCTGCGGTCGAGTTGATGCGACACTTGTACATGTATGTGTGCGAACTTTCCTGTAACTAACACTGGCCGAGGGTACCCGCCGGCCGGGGCTACCCGACTCTCCCCTACACAAATTTCGATTTTGGAGGTTAATTTTGAGGATCAAATTAGAAAATAAAAAAAAAAATTCAAGTGCATCAAATGAAAGAAATCGTTATAAAAAACAAATATGAGTTTTTTTATAATTTTAAAATGCATAGTTTAAAAAATATTAATGAAAATATACGAAAATCGAGCATTCCCTCCTCTCCGAAACTACTGATCCTAAAATATTGAAAAAAATGAGGAATATAGAACCTCATTCATAGTTTACACAAAATATTTTTATATTTTTATTTTTATATTTTTCTCGATGCATATATTACATGTAACCTAATCACTGGACGTTTAAAAAATCTTACTAACTATAATGTTTGAATTGCATTGTCACTTGAAATTTTGTTTCATAATTTGTAAAGTATTTTTATCACTGAAATAACACGTTGCTAAATGAGAAATAAATAATGTTTGTCCCCATCACAAGTGCTGCCTCTTGTGGATAATTCGAGGTACTGCTCTCATGAAAAAGGCTCAATAGATATTACTTCTTTATCATCAAAAGGAGGGCGGATAGGCGTAGTTTATTTATATTCTTATGTATTAGTGATAATTAAATTGACGGCACATCGGATCAAAAAAATATCTAAGGACTTTTATGATCAGAATTGTTTTCTTTACATTACTGTACTTTTACGTGGGCGGTCCAATCTAAGACATCACGTATGTTGCGTATCGTTCTTGCAACTCAGACTGTTTTGAAAAAAACGATAATAGGACCTGCTGTAATTTTTAGATACCACTGCACCCATTACTACTGAAAACATGTTCCATTCCGACAACTAAATAGTTACTCGTCTAAAATTATCAGTGCGTGCAAGGCCTAAGAATCCTTTTATTCTGCGAATGTACACACGCAGAAAGGCTAGATATGGGATATTTCGAGTGAATTTGTCCAAGTATACGATTATTAACACAACTCGACATATCTCGAGAGGTTATTTGAATACCTACGAGTTACGATTTATAATGGAGTATCCCAGTAATAAATTATATTATACTGCGATCTTCCTTTAGTTTTTAAAACAGTGCAAGTAGTTGCATTTCGCATAATTTACTTAGTCTTTTATCTACCTGCACTGGATACAGGTCACTCCTTCAAGTTTCATAATGAAAAGTAAAGCTAAATTCATTCGTTGTAATATTCATACCAAATGCATAGACAGATCAAATATATTGTATTTCACTGTTTTGTAGAGTATTGAATATGGTTTAATATGTCTTTTATCAGCGTCTGTTGTCTTAAGACTGAGACACGAAACCGAGAGCAAAATTCATTCGAGGATTGAAACATTCATACAACACACCTATTGTTTTGATAACGCATACGAAGGAATCATTTCGTATGAATTATTTGATTATAAGAATTATTCGAATAGCAACCTTATTGTCACATTAACATATCGCCAGAAATTATTCTGAGAAGATAATCAACATATTCTCTGGCAGTTAAACGGCTTTTCATGTTCTAAACTCCAACAAAATATGTTCAAACTTGATAAAGGAATGCCAGAAAATACTGCAACACCTTGCAGATACTAGAAACAGGGTTAACCTTATTTGGGTACCTGGACACAGCAATATTCTGGGAAATGAACCAGCTGATTCACTAGCAAAGGAAGAATCAAATAATGAGTCGATAGCACTTGCATCCGTGTATGGAACAACATAAACAGTACTGGACCAAAATTCCAGCGCGAACACACTCTAATTCTCTTATTCGTCAACATTCCGCAAAAATTCTTTCTCTATAAGGAAGATAAAGGACAAATCTAGGTCTCTAATGGACTACTTTTGTAACTATTGTACGATTTACTACAAAAAAGTTGGCATTAATTGTGCCAAAAAAACACACGTTTTCAATGTCACACTACGACCTTATTCGTACTTTTTTCACAAAACTGTTCCATCACAAACCTAAAGTGACTCTTCCTTTTTCGGAAAAGTTTTTTAAATCTTCAAAATATTTCCAAAAATTAGAGTAATCAATTGACAGTGGCACCCTTGCAATAACATCTTTTAGCCTCGTAGTTGGCACCAGCGAAAAATTGAAACGTGCGGATGATTTGAGCGAGACAGAGCTAAAGAAAGTCACACCCACAATATGTCTTTTGCTTACCTCGCCTCTTACCTCTAGGTCTCAGCACAAACTGTGAGAAAGTGATCCAACACCGCTAAAGAAAAGAACTACACAAGCACTTAAGTTCAGGAGACCCAATTAAAAACAGTTATTGGGATATTAACAGAACATGTCATCTTAACAAACCCCTGTACAAGTTGGTAATTTCCAACGATGTACACTGCAACAAGTGCAAATATGCTTCTTTGCAACCGTTGTTCACATACTTTATAAGTGTAAGTTGTAAGTGCGAGGCTTAAAGGTACAAACACTTTGGATCAACCTCAATGTTACCAAACGATTTTAAAGACACCAGTTTGGGCAGGATACTAGACTCTATAAATAATGTGAGAATCCGAAAAAGCTGATGGACTATTAGAGGAGCACAATAGACCTTAAACGTCGCAGTGTTTACTGTTTGGCCCATACCTTACAATTATAATTCTCTAACCTTCTTATCAAAATCATTGGAATATTTCCAAGACTAATAGAGGCGACTACGTTATTTGGTAGCTTGCTAATATTCTATCCTAAGCACGACGCTGCTCTGGTAGTCTCGTTATCTATGCTTTACGCGCTGCAGGGGTGTCGCCGTATGATGATATGGCGTATAAACACTTGTATCTTTGTATATCTAAATGTTATATGTTTCTGCGTCTGTGTGTGTGAACTGTGCATGCAAGTATGTATTTTAAATGCATCACCAGAAATAAATTCACTAGACAGCACTTAAAATACAATTTCCTAGTGGCGTCTATATAGGCAATGCAATAATAACTAACAAGAAAACAGCTTTCATGACCAGAAACTAGTTAGAGATAAATTTTATTTACCCTATTGTTAAAGAAATATTTTGTATCAAATAGGCTGCAATACTAATATATGCTAATATATGCTTATTATATTATACACTATTGGCGTCGGTCGGATGGCGGGACCTAGGAGTCGGACCAAAATTTCTCGACGTTTCACACCATTCTAAGCAACTTGGCACAATTTTTTAAAATGGACAAAACGCGCGGAACCCCCTATTTTATGGGCTTTTCAAACAACTGATATTTTTAATTTATTATTATTATATGTTAGAAATAAAATGGTGAAACCAATAAATAAACAAAAATTCAGTTATACCCACAGAATACCCCTGCATTCGTTTATAATTTCCACAATATTCGTATACGCAGTTTACATAACATAAAACATTAGTCAGTTCATAGAACAATATAACACACTGAAAATTGATTTAAATACTGTAGGTTAAACATTTTCTTACATATATACCTAAAAATTGTTAACCCAATTTGAGGAAATATAAACATCGGTATCTTGTTGATCTCAGATATTCTTTCTGATCTAGCATTCAATATAGAAACTCGTGATAATTTGTGTAAGTGGTTAAGCTTTTGACGTTCTAGTAGATAAATTGAAACGACATTCAATAGTTAGTAAAACACTTCATTTAGTTTTCCAGTAAACAATATTGAATGATGGGTAGGAAAACACGAGTATTACAAAATAGGTATTCAGTTTTCGTTCGTTGTTATGAAACCACTTATTACTTAACCTAAGTAAAAAATATGAAAGAAATAAATTTGTACAAAGCAATGTTACCTTTTCATTATTTATGCACTATATCTGGAGTAATTTCGTACATTTATTCAAAAGATAAACATGGAAATACGCGATTTTCTGTTAGTTTCCGTGGAAAATGTTTAAATATAGCTAGAATAATTATATTAACAAGTGTCAGTTTTTATTTTTATAGTCGCCAAGATATAAGTTTTGAGTCCGATACAATTTCTCATATTTCCGTGGGTATAGCTGGTTTTTCTAAATTCTACTTTTTCGTTCTTTACATAAATGTTATGAGTTCGTTGCTTATTAGTTCGTTCTCTCAGAAAAAAATAATAAAAATTTTTGAGGAAGTATCTGAAATTGATACAGAACTGCGTGAATTAGGAATAAACATTAACTACAAGAATTTTGATCGTTTAGTTAAAATGTTTGTGTTATACATTTTAGTTTTTGTATTAGTTTGTACTTTAACAACTCTTAGACTTGATTTTGCACTAGGAAAATTTTGGTTAGACACATTGATGTCAATTCAAGCGGCATGTATAATGTTTACGATGTCTATTTTTTTCATTTTATTAATGTGGGTGGTAAATTACCATTTCAGACAAATAAATATCTTTCTGGCTCGATTAAAATCTTATAAATATAATAACAATGAGCTATTTCAAATTATTATAAAAATTGCAAATATTCACGAAAAAATGTTACAAATTTGTCGACGATTGAATAACTTTTTCGATTATTTCTTGCTATTTTTTTTAATATTATGTTTTTTTTGTGGTGTATATTCTACTTTTATTTCTTATAAGTGTATCTTCAAAGTTTTTGATGAAAATCAGACGCTGTTCGTAAGTAGTTTTAGTTTTATGGCTATTTGGGCATTCAAATATTTACTAGACCTCATTTTTATGTCTTTTCTCTGCTCCAACGCAACCAAAGAGGTTAGTATATATTCACAATTTATACATCTTAAGCACGTGGAATTTTTTTTATCGTGACAATGAAACACATAAAATTAGAAAACGAAATATTTCACTTTTTGTCTGATAAAATGAAATTAAACGCTGAACAATAATTGCTTTTCTAAATATTTTTGGTTTCCGGGATTGTAGGCTGTTGTCCATTGGCATTTCTACCTGACGTTTCGTTTACAACTGTGGTAGACATTATTAAAGGCGATATAGCAGCGGGAGAAGTGTCCTTCTAGGTGGTGCTGACGACTGGTGTTCCACCGTTTTTATAGCATCAAAAGAAGAGAGAACACCAGTCGTTGTAGACTATAAACCCGGTAACCATTAAGACTGGGAACAACGCCGGCCGTGAAAGCCTATTTACTTGAACACTTTTTTGTTTCAAATGTTACTTGATTTTTTTAAAATGTCTAATAACAAATGTTATATGTTTTAGATTAGAAAAGTTGCAATGGGAATACATGAAATATATCATTATGGTCACTTTGATAAATTTAAAATGAAAAAAACTGTAAGTAGATAAAGAGTAGTTTACGTATCTCAAACATGATGAACCGGTTGTAATGTTACGAGATCATTGTGAAAAAACGAGTTTTAACAGTTACACTAGTCATAATATCAGAACATCCGAGATAATATAATATATACTGTCTTTTTTGCAAGCACTTCCTATAAAAGAACTGATTTTCACAAAATAATAGGCATATTTTTAATATTTTTGAGAGTTCGATTCTGAAACAAACTTCACTTTTGTTAAGGTTGTTTATGAAAATTATAATTTGCGTCAGCTCTTGTTCTATATGTATTTGTAATGATTATCTACAACTGAATTGGTTAGATAGTATTTATTTGTTTTAATTTACAACATAGGTATAAAAATCAGCTATTTTTAGGAGAGTGTGCAAAAGGATTTTTGTTTATTTTATCGAAGATAATAACAAAAGTGACAGTAACTGTCCCTTAAAATTAAGTATATTTTCTGTTTTAGATTGAAATAATTTCATTTCGAAATTTGCGAAACGATATGGATATCTCCACTTTTGGATTAGTCAAAATAAACAACGAACTAGTTATGACGGTAATATTCTTTTGTTCAAATAAAGTCAGATCAATAAAATAATTATGGATTAATTTTTTTAGATATTTGGAACCATCGCCACGTATCTAATCATAGTAATTCAATTTGATAATAATAAGTCATTAGAAATGTGTTCCTGTAGTCCAGAGAATTTAAAAATATAAATATTTAACTACAATTGCTATTTGCCGTATAAAAGGTGTTCATTGATTTTTGATTTTGTCCGATCCTGTCAAACCGATTTTGCTAAAATTTCGGCAGCACCTTTTAACCTTTACTAAAGGATTAAAATTCAATTTTAAAACAATTCTGATTTTTTTTTGTATTTTTGTACATTTTTCAACTTTTTTCAACACCTTGAAAATACCCTTAAATGGTCCGATTGGGCTCCGTTTAAACATGCTTTGTGCAACTATGGACTCCAGCATGTGGACCAAATTTCATCAAAATCAATTAACTCTTTTGAAAGTTATTCCATAAACGATGCCAGGAGGCTATGAAACTTCGAGTAATTTCGGTCTGACCCCTAGGTCCCGCTATCCAACCGATGCCAATAGCATATTATGTGCCATACCTATGGCAAATACACTAATAAAAGCAAGAAAGTTGACACATATATTATGTATTTTTTCATGTGGAGGTTTTTATGCTATCCATTTCGTTGTAACTCGCCACTAGATGGCATGAGGTGAAGCCGAAGGCTCCCCTACTATTGTCGCTGCCCTGTTTCATCTCAATTGCACGCAGATTCGCGGGTAGCGACTAGTTTAATATATAATGTATCATGCTTTGTTTATTATATTTTACAAATGGACGATGAAACAAATTAAAAGAATGTACAAACACTACTTTAATTCAGTAAATTGTGTTTATTTATTTTCTTTTTGTATTGATTACTTGAGTGGATTAAAACCAACTGGAAATTCCATTTTGTTCGTATATTATAACACAATAAAATTTATTTGTTGGGAAAAAAAGGACACTTTAAGTAAACACTTATTTGTTAATTAAGTGTCCTTTTTTCCCAACAAAAAATTTTTATATTAATTACCAAGGGCAAAAAAGCAAAAAGTCAATTAAAAATAAAAATAAAAGAATAGTACTTCTTACCACAACAG
This sequence comes from Venustoraphidia nigricollis, assembly GCA_034508555.1. Classification (NCBI taxonomy): domain Eukaryota; kingdom Metazoa; phylum Arthropoda; class Insecta; order Raphidioptera; family Raphidiidae; genus Venustoraphidia; species Venustoraphidia nigricollis. The sequence goes on from JAVRKA010000062.1 coordinate 1,709,296, forward strand.
ATTTATTTAATGGATGTACATTTCGAGAGCTAAGCTCCCATCTTCAGCAAAAGAGTTTAGTGTTTTGCTGAAGATGGGAGCTTAGCTCTCGAAATGTACATCCATTAAATAAATCTGTAGTGGTAAGAAGTACTATTCTTTTATTTTTATTTGTTCCAACCACAGTGCTCTTAATATTTTTTTTTAAAAAGTCAATTATAACACAATATTTCGTCTAGCTATATAAAGATGAAAATATTTAAACAATTGACTCACTTATACGGTGCGGCTGGGCCTAGTTATTATTTGTGTCACAATTAGTGGGTACAGCACCGTATATTTATAAAACGGAAAACTTTGTTTTTCCGTTAGTTTTTTCAGAATTAAAATTATAGTGTTTGGGTTTCTATTTTTTTATACATACTTAGACAGAATTTACAGCCGATTAAGGCTTTTACAAACACATATTTCCTTTCAATTGAGTCATTTTTTACTAATCTTCAATACTTAACGACAAAAAAAAGTGGATTACTATTTTTAAACAAATATCTGACCTTGACGAAAGCATCATTGATTTCGGTGTAATAATCGATTATAATTGTATATACACGTATAATTTGAAATTAATTTTATATTTGGTTGCTTTAATTACGGCGTGTATTATAATAAATTTATTTGCCTAATTTACTGTGGAAATCATTATATTTTTTGCCACAACTGTTCATTTCAGTTGGAATAATTGTGTATATAATTTTTTTTAAATATGAAACTTAAAATATCGTTTCAAACAATTGAACGCATTTGTCTGATTGAAACAATAAAAGAGGCAATAAGAATTCACGAAATCGTTATTGGATTTTGCGAACAATTGAGCAAAATTTTTGATAGTCTTTTGTTATCGTTTCTGTTAATAACGGGAATTCATGCTGTAATTATTTGTTAAAAAATACTTTACAACGCTAAGATTTTTGCTGTATCTACGATTCGGTTGTTATGATTCTTTGGTTTTTAAATTATTTTGTTTACGTCAGCTTTATGAGTTCAGTTTGCACTGAAACTGCCAAGGAGATCAGCATTGATAATTCGTATCACGAAATCAGATATAAAGAGAGAAAAAAAAATGATTATCGTTTACGATATTTATTTTTGAACTTGTTATTACTTCCTTTAGGTACGAAAACTTTTATATCTTTTAATTGATTCGTTTGCCGCAAAATGGTGAACGACTGCGGTAATCTGACAAATCTAGGAACCTGTATAATTTACGAACATCAGCGCCATAAGTGTCCAAGAAACTAATTATCGTGTTCACTCATAAAAAAGTTTAATATGTCGTTTTACCTCGTGTTGAATTTTAATTATTTTGTATTATATTAATGCAGTATTCCTTGTAATTTTTAATTACTAATCTTGTCACCTTGGATATCATGTTTACTTAAACAAAAGTTGTTGCACTAAAATAATCACGAAAAATAAACAAGCCAATATGAATTAAATTGTGCTTATATTGTACTTGCAAAGAAGTCTCATAGTACTGAGTTATCCAAAAGGGACTGTAGGATTTAATATATTGTGAACGAGTTATCTGTCACTTGATTTGACTAGTAGAAGATAGTACAATTTTTACCACGGAGGGAATTACACTTCAACAAAGCATTTTTATAGTGCAAACTTATTATGAAAATCAACGTTCTAAAAAAAATACATTTCGTAAAATACGTAATTTTTCAAAGAAAATCATCACTAGTGACGAAGCATATTTTCGATTGAATAGACGAGTAAATAAACAAAATTGTCGCATCTGAGGTGAAAAAAATCCTCCGATAGTTCAAGAATAACCATTACATAGTGAAAAGTTCCTGTTTGGTGTGCTCTTTGGAACTGAGTTATCATCGACCCGTACTTCTTTGAAAATGACGATAGTCAAGCAATTACTGTGAATGGGAACATTATAATCGAATGATAAATGAATTTTTATGACTTGAAGAAATCGATACCTTTGATCTTTATTTTCAACAAGATGGCGCTACATGTCATACAACTCGTGTAAACATGGCATTGTTACGAACAACGTTCATTGGACGTTAAATTTCAAGAAATGGAGACATCAATTGGGCAGCGAGATCGTGCAATTAAACTCCATTAGATTTCTTCCTTTGAGGTTATTTAAAAAGTACAGTATGTAGAAATAATCCACAAACAATCCAAGACCTTAAAACCATCATTCGAGATGAAATACGCGGAATTGACGAGCTAATGCTATGCAGCGAGTTGTTGAAAATTACAACGTACGAGTCACCGCTTGTCATAAAAGTCGTGGTATTGAAGCGATATTATTTTTCATGTTTAATTATAATGCATCAAACTATCATTTTATAATAAAATTAAAAAAAAAACATGACGAAAATATTTTTTTTTTAAACTTCCCACAGTCGTTTTTGGATAACCCTTTATATACTTCAGTCAAACATTCAAAGGTCCACAAATCCTCAACACCTAGTTTATATCTTAATTCATGATTCGTATTTAACAATCATTATAAAGCTTGTTTAATTTTAGGCTGCTAAGTTAGCGCCCATGCTGCACAGTTTATCTTCTGAAAATTACCAACGTGGCAAAGTTTTTTTGTGATAAAATGTAATATTAAAAATATTTTTTTCTATAGTTTTAGATATTAAATATTAATTTAAGGGGAGTACTAACGAGTCAAATTTTGTATTTTCTACAAAAACAAACACATTCATATAATAAAGTCACGCTGGGTATATTAGTAAATACAGTATATTGTCGGCAGGGTTTTAACACTGCAACCTGGGTTTTTAATTATAATTACTGGATAATTTTTGTAATAAATGTTCAAATCAAGCAATGATATAGGATTCGAAATTACTCAGCGAACGAATTATTTTCATTGAAGCGCATTTTTGTATTAAAAATAAGCAGATTCAAGGGACTTCAAAAGCATTTCAATAATTACTAATCCGTTTAGAAAACACATGGCTAGTTTCACACCGGGCTTCTAATTTCTCCAATTCTCATAGCATACAGAACATTATGTACATTATTATCTGGCAATTGTATTTATAATTACATTTTCAATACAAACTGAATTCAAATGAGCTTATTTCATTACATAATTTGTAGTCTCAGACCAATTACTGCAAATTGTATTCTAAATACAAGTAGTACAGAGTCTGTAGAAGGGACGTTATAAAAGGCAATGTTATGCTAATTAAATTCTTCATTCGACTATCAATATGATTAATAAATTGGTAAACATAATAAGATAAAGAACAGTCTGAATAATGAATAGCCGAAAATAATCTGAGGGAAATAATAAATTGATTCTAAAATATACAGAGTTACAAATTTTAAAGTATACAACTAAAGTACAAAAGACTATCAATTATAACAATATTAAAAAGAAATTTAAAAAAAAATTGCAGTTTAATTACTTTAAAAATATTAGGTACATTAAAAATACACTGCACGTTTATTTTTAGAAAGATAATTTTTGTTTTTAAAATAAAAATTACTTTATTAGTATAAAGGTGCACACCCACTGAATTGGATCGAATACACTAGGCACGATCGGCAGTTTTGAGATACGTGAAGTTAAATGAGTTCTCATGCACTAGTCGGTTCGGATTCATTCGGCAACATCCAGTGTGCGAATACACTGGCGTGCCGAGCCAATCCGATCCGATACAGTTGGTGTGGACCTTTATAGTTCTCATAATTTAATATAATATAATTTTAACCTATACGTTTTCCGAGTAAAACCTAAATGTAATAGATTTGTTCTGGTAGAATAAAAGTTTAAAGAAATTAAGATTAAAGCTCCGTCTACACATAAAATCGAATGATGCGCTATATGAGCGAATATCATTTGAAATTTATCAATGTCAGATTCACGGTTAGGTACTCGTCCTTTATTTATTTAGTGTATGTATGTTGTTAACATTTCATATATTTTTATATCACTGTCTACTATTTTTGCCACGATCTTTTCCAATTTTAATATTACAGCTAAAGCACGGGTTTACTAGGTGGCGACACCGTAATGTAGCGGTCGTAATATGACGGTGAATGACGTCACATAAACGTGTACTATGGAATCATGAAAAGCAGCTATTTTATAGGGGTGAATACAGAAAAGGTTTTTATTCAGTTTTGTAAAGATTGTTTTTATAATGTATATTGTGCATATTATGTTGTTATTATTTCATTTGTTTGTTAGAAAGTGACAAATGTCTTCATAATATTGTTGAAACGATAATAAAACGTTGGTCTGTTTCGTCTGCGTTTAAAAGGCTCCATTGTACCGACACGGAATATCGTTTTGATGACTAGTTTTATAGAATCTTTATTACACATCACTTACGTCGCTTACCGTGGCATGGCATCATGCAGAATCGTTAAACGAAAAGCACGGCGCGGGCTAACGGAGGCGTGGTCCTGTCTAAGTTTTTACGACAACAACATATACACAAAAAGTCGCGGTGAGAGAGACAGACAAAAAGACGAGAGCCGTCAAAAACAAACAGACTAACTATACACAAACAACCCTATGTCTTTCTACGTATAATGTGTATGGACAAAATTCTGTAGGTTCGCGCCAAGTACGAAATCTAGCCATTAATTATTCGAATTGCAGTATGACAAATAAAAATTGCAAAACAAACTAAAAGCTGTTTAACATGTTTCTACACATTATTTTAATACGTAGGTATTTAGATGCTTTTATTATTATTACTAGATTGTATTTTCGTCTTTCTGTACTTCTGACTTGGTGTTACTTTTATTTACTTCTATAGATATACGTACAAAAGTAATAACGATATGTATAATTGATAGAATCCAATTGTCTAGGCTTTCACAGCTGGCGTTGTTGCAAAACTTCTTGGTTTCCGGGCTTGTACGCCGTGGTCCATTGGTATTTCTACCTGACGTTTCGTCTACAACTGCGGTAGACATTATCAAAGGCGATGTGGTAGCGGGCGAAGTGTCCTTCTCGGCTGCTCACAAGCAAGTTGCTTTGCAATTGATAGAATGTAAAACTTCATAGAACCCTCCAGAAAATAGGGATGTTGACTATTTTTGGGAAAGTGTTTTAAATCGTGCATAAGTGCCTAATATAGCTACAAATACTTATTATTTTTATTTAAATACGACTCAAGCCTTAAAAATCATGTATTTTAAATTCCGTTTCCAATTTCGATCGAAAATGCCAATACTTGTCACGTGACTGCCGTGACGTCAGACTGTAAGAGGCTCTGCTCATAAACGCTGGTAAACTGATGAGGTGATGAAAGGTTGTTCCGTAGTTTTTGCTATAGTTACATGTAATTTGATGTTTCCCATAAACAAATAATGATAAATTACACTCTAAATATTAACCAAACAATGAAGCCTTTTTACAGCGTCTACTGCTGTACACCACTACGTGACGCCATGTGCTCTGATTGGTGTTCGTTATCACGTGACTTGAGAGTGATTTAATTAGGTTTTATTTATTAAATATTAATTAAATTCCTTGAAAATAAGGAAAAATATTGTGTTTTTTAGTATTTCTATCATAGAAACTACCAATTAACGTTAAAATTATGTTTTTATTTGAACACACTCAACATCCATATTATAAAGACCTCATAGAACCTTCTAGACACTTTATGGAAACCTAATAGAAAAGTAGTAGTGAAAACAAAAAAAAAGGAATGAAAAATGTCTTAGTCATAATTAAAATTAAAGTAAAAAAAATGTTTAATGGAAGAAAAATGTTAAACAGAATTGAGCAGTTTACTAAGCTCTTTACTACTGTCAACAACTTTTTAACTTCTACGAGCGTTTCAACTGTTTTATTTGTGTATTTTTTCTTCAAAATTCTGAGTGAAATGTTTTCTTCCGGATTCAAAATAGGTATGTTTCCAACATTTTTTTTATCGTGCCAACCGCAAACCTATTACAAGAAGGAGAATTACCGAATGCTGGCCATTTAACCGAGGTTACCGTTGTTTACCCTGTTCACTCTGTGGAACCTCTAATATTAAATTTCAACTGTTCATTATAGTGGATAGTTCATATAAAGATGTGTATACATAACCGAACGTCTACTGTATATAGTGTCGTTTTTTTATACTTTTATTGAAATTGCAGTAACAAATGTATTGATTTTAGCATCAAATAGAAAGTAGAACATTCTCGAGAATCCGAGCCATGAACAAAATCAACAATCATTACCACCGTACTGATATAAACAAACTGCAGTTAGACATAAATAACATGTTGTTCTTTCTTAATATTTAGAAATAATTGGTTATTTTATAAGTTACAGTAACAGTTATTCATTCATAAACAATAATTGTTTCGTCATTATTGGTTGGAAACCCTTTTGAGACAATATTATAAAATGTTTAAATAAATTGCTCACTTGCTACATTCACATGTAATTCAAAAGACATGCTTCAATTTATAGGGCTGATTGAATGCCCTATTTAAAGAAAAAATATAGTCACATTTTGCCTTCTTATGAGATTTCGTGTTTGTTAACTTATAAACTTTGAGTCGACTTGTCAGTGTAAAAATAAACTGAGTCACAGATCGAGAAAGTTGAGAATCACAGCCTTATAGATTATTAAGATGTAGTGCTGTAAAATTGCTGATTATTTATGATAGTAATCATTTTGATCGGATAATTTAGTGGTTAATTAACCGGCTATTTGTAAAACGAAATAGCGGCTTCCGGTGTTTCTTTCTCAGAACCACAAAAGACGAACCAACAGAGCAGTTTTCAACCGCAGAATCGAAAAATTAATTTTAGTAATGAATTTAGAGAATTTTTATCTAGATATCGGTAATAAAATTAAAATCTCGACCGGAAATCACAAGAATGCGCAAAACTTTCTGTGCAGCCTTGTACAATAATAATAAATATCCGCAGTAATTTAAAAAAAATACCACGGTTATTTAACCAGATATTTTACCGGTTAATTAACCAATAATTTTTTTTTTACATCACTATTAAGAGGTGTACTTTGTGTCAGTTTCCGCCTTGGCATGGCCTTCACCGCAGTTGTTGAAACAATACAAATACAGATAGTTTATATACACAAACACAATGCCTGTATCATAAAACGTACGAATCTTTTCTGCCATTCAAGTGCGTGTCATTTCCGAAGCAACCAATTTAGAAAATGGATTGAAATAAAATGAAGTACCCGCCGTCCGACCTACATGTCTCATCCTCTATCCTGCTGGAGTCTGTTTCATCTGAAATGGTTCGCGTGCTTACTTATGTTACATTCATCTAAAATACCAGTGACGGCTATTCGATTAGGAAGCGTTTAGAAAAAAAAAATGTGTAGATCTAAAAAAAAATATATGAACTTGTCATTACAAAGCTATTTACGAGTAATATGCTGTCACTGACATACTATCACACTTGTAAAGTAGCGAGTGTGTAGTGTACTAAAGAGGGAAGCTGTCAGTTTAGGAATTGAAAGGAGAGCGCGAAATCGGAAAGAGACGCAAAACTGACCGAATGGGATGCCCAATCTAAGCGTTTTCACTTCCATCCAAGTGCGCCATTAAATGTTTCACATCAACAATTCCCCGACTTTACCAGTTGATTCGTTCTTATCGCATGCTTAATTGCCACGAGACATTGAGTATTTATTTATTACACTTTTTCTCAGCACCTGAAAAAGGCGTACAATCTCGGCCAAACGTTATTTTCTATTTTGTTGGGTATAAACGTGATGACCCCTTTTTCACCTGCATAGCTTTATCTTAACAGTTGAATATGTGTGTACATGTAAAATGCACATACCCACGTTTCGAAAATCTGTAGTTTCTATGAAATGTCTTATTCAATATTTTATGGTAATGTATATACAATAAACTAGAAATATGCGCCATTCTTCTCACATAACTTTTAACCAAGTGTTTACGCCGTAACTTGATGTAAATAAACGATTTAAAATCAAAAAACCTGGGTCGCAGTGCCAAAACCCTGCCGACAATATAGTGTATTTGCTAATACAGGCAGTGTGGCTTTATTATGCGAATTTAATTTGGTTTTTGGGCAAAATAAAAATTTGACTCCTTAATACACCCCTTAAAATAACATTTTTTTTCTTAATTGCAATATTATTATCAATCGAACCTCTATACCAAGTTATATACACATTTCAGTAAATAATTCACTATCTGCAAACTAGTCTTTCGTAAAATTTTTAAATCCGGTCCTGTAGGGCCGATTTTATTAAAATTTTAGGAGCACTTTTTAATTGCTACTAACGGGTTAAATGTCAATTTTGAAGCGATTCTGACAATTTTTTCAGTATTTTGGGGCCCAAAAACATTTTTCAACCCCTAAAAACTACCCTTAAAATGGCCCGATTACGCCCATTTTAAATAGGCTTCTTGCGGTGATTGATTTCAACACGTGGCCCAAATTTCGTTGAAATCAATTAACTCTTTCGAAAGTTATTGCCCGTACACGTATATATATATATAAATATATCTGTGGTCACAAATCAAAGGGGCTTAAGTCGATTTTTTGCAAAAATGAGTTTTTAATACAGTCTTTATGAATTTTTTATGATGTATCTGATGCAATAAACGGCTTATGTCTACGTACAATATTTCTTTAGTTACGAGCAAGTGCAAAACGTCTTATGTCGAAAACTGATATACCTAGCATAAAGCAAAGAGACTAAAATACATTGTGAGAACTGTCAAAATTTATCAAAGAGATTTAAGTTTTTTTAAGCCGTAGTGGTGTGCATATTCAAGCAACTAAAGTGTACATATGCAATTTGCTATTTGTGTTTTATAAGCGTGGTGTCCGTTTTAAATTGAATTAAGCCACTTTTCAAATCATTCGGGTTTTACTATTTATGTGTTTAAGTGAAGTAAGCTGCTTTGTAAAATCAAACAATCAAGACTTGGAATTATTAAATGTACATAAATCATTTTGAATTATTCATTATTGTGTGCGGTGGGTTTTTAAGTAATGATAGTTCACTTAACATTTTTCTGAGATATGTTATTAAATTTTTAAACTAAACTTTATTCAAAAAGTAACCAATAATAAATAATTCATTTCAACAATGAATACCCGTGCAAGCAAAATATTATCAATGGTAAAGGCGCAAACAATGGATACAGGTAATTTATTTTATTTTTTTTAGTTAATTTACATTGTACTGAGTACCTATATGTTGCATATTTAATATTTTCATAATAATAATAATTTATTCCAGAACAATTGTCAATAGAAACCAGCGTTGAAGACAAATTCGACCGTAAGGAAGATAATACGTTAGTTTTCAATGAAAATGATAATATTATTGATTACGAACAATTCGATGACAGTGATGCAGATCCGAATTATGCACCTAGTAGCAAGAGTACATCCGATGACGAGAATAAAACGGCTCAAACTGCTTCATTAATTGAAGAAAATTTAATAAACAGCCCTAATTCACCTGTACAAGATGTCAAAATTGAATCAAGAAGAATTAGAAAAGATAAACGCAATCGAGGAATCTCTTATCAAACAGCAAAAGGCAAAATCATAAAAGAAAGGACATGCAAGAGCTTAGAAAAGTGTAGAAAAGGCTGTAAAAATAAAGTTAGTGAAGAGCAGCAGAAAATCATATTTAAAAAATACTGGAGTCTAGCAAGCTTCGATTTGAGAGTTGCTTATCTTGCACATCTAATTACAATCCGGAACAAATTAACACAGAGACTCAATAAGAGTACTAGTGCGCCGCGAAATAGACAATTCAGTTATTATTATACTCTTGTAGTAGAGGGTTCACATGTAGATGTTTGTCAGAAATGCTTTAAATTAACTTTTGATGAAACAGACAGATTTTTGAAAACAGTCATTCGAAAAAAAATGGAATCGCCCAGTGGAATAACAACACCTGATGGCAGAGGAAGACATCGGCATGCAACAACACTTTCAAAAGAAAAAGTTAACGAAATTAAAAACCACATCAAAAGTTTTCCAGCATACGAGAGTCATTAATCTCGTAGACACACTTCAAAAAAATATTTATCCCCTGATCTCACATTATCAATGATGTATAAATTATATAAAAGAAGTCATGAGAATCCAGCTTCAATGTCTACATATTCAAGTATTTTTAAAACAATGAATTTAAAATTCAAGCCATCTAAAACCGACACTTGCTATCTTTGCGATGAACTGAAATCAAAAATTGACTTAGCAGTTGATGATAAAGTCGAATTGCAAGCTAAATTAAATGAGCATCATGAAAAAGCAGATTTAGCATTTAATACTAAGAATAACGACAAGGAAAAGTCCAAGAGTGATGCATCACTTGGTGTTTATTCGTTCGATCTTCAGCAATGCCTTCCTACGCCTTTTCTTCAAACGTCCACCTCATTTTATAAACGCCAGTTATGGACCTTTAATTTAAACAAACCATTTTGCTACATGTGGTACGAAGGCATAGCCAAACGTGGCGGGAATGAGATAGCATCCTGCCTCTTCAAACACTTGACTAATCTTCCACCTGAAATAAAACACGTTATATTTTATAGCGACACTTGCACCGGACGAAACAAAAACTCCTTCGTTTCATGTATGTTTCTGGCTTTTTTGTGTTTTAATCCACATGTAACAAGTATTGATCACAAATTCCTAATATCAGGTCACACGCATCTTGAATGCGATGTAGATCATACTGTCATCGAACGTAAAAAGAAAAAAACTACTATGAAAATTCACTTGCCTCGTGACTGGTATCAGTTTGTACGAGGTGTTGATGTAAAAAATGATTTTTCGGTTGTTGAAATGTCACAAAATGATTTCTTTGATTTCTGTGACCTTTTAAAAAATAAATTTACATTTCGCAAATTCAATCAAGACGGAGACAAATTCGTTTGTGTTCAGTGGTTAAGGTATGATCAGCAATAAAATATAAAGTATCGCTACAAGAAAGCGAACCGTTTAAAACTTTAAATCTGAAACGTCGTGGAACACATAATATAACCTTAACTGATCTCAAGCATTTTTATGTGGGTCCAAATCCTATATCGTCAGTCAAAAAACGGGATCTATTAGACATGTTGCGATTTATTGATCCTGAATGTCGTCCATTTTATCAAAATCTGAAGACAGACGAAGATTTAGAAGATATTCATCCAGATATTATTGCAAATTCTGATGAAGAATTGGAAAATAATTTGTTTGGTATTAAAAAATAAACTGATAATATTGTTAATTTCGATTCACCAAATAGGGCAGTTTTGTGTTTATTTAAAAAAAAAATCGTTATGAATCAGTCTTTTGGTAAAATCAAAGCCGAAATCGAATAATTTGTTTACTGTTTAATAATTTTAATAAAATAATATTGATGATGTTTTATATTCTTTTAAGTTCTTACAAGTTGGAATTTTGAAAAAGAACATTATTTTCTGTTTTTACTTTTGTTGAAAATAATTAGAATATTAATATAATAATTTAATGTAATAGACATTAATGTAATTATTTATTTAATATAATTATTAGACTCAATAAAGTCCTAAGAAAACTTAATGATATGTTTTGTGTAAGTAAAATTTCCTTCTAATGACTTAGAAACGGTTAAGTTTTTCAAAATCACTTTCTTATATTATACAAAAAGAATTAAGTGTACATAATGAAAAGTTCCGCTGTCTACATATTTTTTCATAGTGGCCTAGAGAACCTTAAGCTTTTTAAAATCAACTTTGTAAGTACTGCAAACAGGCTTAAGTTGATAATCGTCATTTTTTTCTAAAATAGAACGAGTTTGGTGGTTCATTCGTAGAGTAAATTGTAAGTCAAAGAGTTATTTATCACTAGTGATAATACAAAATCAATGGCAGTAAAAATGGATTTCACAGACATATTTGAATCTTAAATCGCTTATACTGAAAAAAGTAAAAAACCGACATAAGCCTCTTTCATTTGTAGCCACAGATATATATATATATATATATATATATTATATATATATATATATATATACATATATATATAAACATTTTTAAAAATGGTGCCAAAGTGTTTAGGAGGTTATGAAACGTCGAGAAATTTTGGTCCGACCCCTAGGTCCCGCCATCCGACCGACGCCAATAGTGTATGTTGCCTTATGGCAAATACACTAATAAAAACGAAAAAATTAGCAAATGTTTTACACAAATTTTTGTACAGAAAAAATAGTAAGCAAGTCAAAGTCTGTATTTTTAATATAAATTTCCAAAGAAAAAACTTTAAAATGTTCATAATATTGATATAATATTGATAATATTGATTAATAGAATATTAACAAAATAAAATTACTTGCAATGCTGTTCAATATTTTTATTTATATAAAAGACGTTTCAACCAACAGTTTTATTTTATATTTATTTATTAATTTTATATTTAAAAATTGTAAAGGACCAAAACTTTTGGTGGAAACGTCTTTTATATAAGTAAAAATATTGAACAGTATTGCAAGTAATTTTATTTTGTTAATACTCAAAATGTTAATTTGACGTCCCGTAATTTGAAATCTCGTGACATGCTGTAAAGAAATATTGACGAGTATCACATTTTTGATTCAATTTTTAGGGCAAAATTTTCTTAAGCATAGTGCTTAGGTAATCACAATAATAAAACGATTTTTGTGACCATCAAATTTCGAAATCTCACGGGGGCATGTTTTACAAACTGAGGAGATAAAAAAAATCTAAACAATTAGAGAAAAATCAACTTAAACAATTAGAGTTAGGATTTATTGTTCCACAAGAAAAAAAAATTAACATATTTACAATATTACAAAAAAAAGTTGTGTTGTATATAAGGTAGGTAATATATGTTTATTTTGATTGCTTTTACTCGTATTGTAAACTTGCCCTTTCCCGAGCAATTTTAATTTTTAGTGTTCGATTTAACTTTTGAAATTAGTAAAAATAATAAGCATGGTAATACCAATTTTAATCTGACAATGTGAAAGATTCCAGCGTGTTTATTGAGTATCAATAAAATAGTGTAGGTATTGATCATTAAAAAAGAAGATTTTAAAAATGTTGTTGTTTATCATAACAGACATAACAATAATAAAAAAACACACATGTATTGCGAATGCGTGTGCATATTATATAATCTAATAAATCTTATGATATAACCCTTATAAACATGTCTAATGGTCATTATATTCAAATAATGTGCGTATAACGGCTTAAAGTGCACAATCCAGAGCTAGGAACAAAAGAACATGATTATAAAAACCACAATACATAAGCGATTCGTCGTATTACAAGCTTTCAGCCACGTTTTAATATGTAGCTCAGAGTTATAAGAACATTAATTCTCCTTTCGCACGCCTATCTTCCATCCTGAAATCACCGAGGGCAAGGTCAAAAAAATATTAAACTTATGCATATGGCGATGTTTGTTTTTTAATACGAAATTTTCCATAAAATAGAATGAAACCAGCAGACGTGACATCAATTTTTACCCCCAAACTATTTGCAGTTTTACAATAATTTGTTATAGGTCGGTGGCGCCGCTATTCTGTGTGTAAAACGTAATAGCACAAATTTTTCTATGTTTATGAACATTTTTGTTGATTTTTTCTGTAAAACATCGTTCACATGATCAGTAATATTGACGGTATATAGAATTACTGCCAATATTACTGGCCATGTGAGGGGCTATCAGCATACTGACGATCCTTTCGCGATCCAGAAAGAATTTCGGTGAAACCAAAATGCCCACATAAATTTGAGGTAAATTAAAAAACAATTTTTTTTCAAATAGCACCGCTATAACTTTCATGCAAAAAAACATTTTGAGTACCATTTGGTATGTATAACATTAAAGCAGCTTAGTAAATTTCGTTCGTCTTTTAAATAACCTCAGTCTAAAAAATCTATAGTTAGTTACGTAACTGATTCGTAGTTTTTTACTTTGAAAATTTAATTTCAGTCTTTCGAGTTGTGTTGTCGGTTGTTGTTCATAGTAATTTGCGGTGTTAATTTTAAATTTATTTTTTTTTTTGTGAGTTGTAAATTTGTTACTTGATAAAAGTAAATTAGTTTAGTTTTAAACAGTATAGTTTTATATAGTATATGTGCCTAGTGTGTATTCTTTTATGTTTAAAAACTAATTTTTTCCCTTACCATTATAATAATTGACAATATTATTATTCCCTGTTTGGTTTGGGCATAAACTGAAAAGTTAGCTTAATTTGGAATCAACTGTTGTGAATGACCTTAAACATCGAACAGTGTTTGATCTTGTAAGAACTGAATAATGCAACCCTAAAAAGTGCATCAAAACGATGGCAGAAGTAAGTTTTTTTACAACTTATTAAACATTTCACAAAATTATTTGTTATAATTGATAATGTGAAAACCGGTTGACCTGTTAACCCTAAAACTTCCCGGATTGTGTTAAATACGTTAATATAAATTGGTACCATTGTACTTATAAAGAAAGTTATAAAAATTTAAAAAAAGTTATGTATTTTAATTATACAAGAAAAAATTGTTGATTTTTTTGAGCTAATTTAATTTTTAATGAACTTTTCTGATCACCGTATAAACAAGTAGATTAGGACTTATGCGACAAACACGTAAAAAATATTATTTTTCTTTAAATAAAATTGTAAACAACTAAACCGATTGACTCCAAAATCTAATCAAATCTAAGTCTCAATAAACCCTTTCTAATGCCGCAAATCCGTTCTCAGTCGGTTTATTCTCTGTAACACAGACACATACGAAAATCTATACGAATATAATCAGAATAGCAAAACGTTGAAATCTGATGAAAACTCGATTTTCGAAACTTGGATCGAAACCAATAGCTTTCAATTTTTTTTTGAAAAGTTTCACGGATTCTTTTAGGGCAACGTGAACTTCACAGAAGCGCGACCGATTCAGCAATCTTAATTAGTTAATTAAAAAAAGTATGTTAATCAGATATAAACAGATTATATCCCAGAAAAAACTGGTGTAATGAATATTAATCAAGCCGTTTTATATGAAGAGACATCATGCTGAAAACATATCACGCAAATTTTTATGCTGGAGATTGAAAGATTGCAAATCTCGCCATTTAAATGACGATACTCTCGAATCTAACTACTAGTTATGAAGAAAATTTTAAAGCGTTCCATAATAATTGCAATACATACTGGATATATGTGTGGAATGTCGCTACCGCATTAACCTAAACGTTGAGCCTACTTTATTATCCACCATTTTATTATCTACGTGTATAATACTGTCAGTCAGGTTTACTGCATTATAACCATGTGATATATCAGTGGCGTATTTTCAAGTTTAGATAACGAAGTAAAAATCTAGTATTAGAACTATGCAAATGCAGCCCTTGAGGTCTTCACGACCAACTTCCCACCAGTAGCGAAACTACGTAACCAAGGACCCCGGTGCAAAAATGAAATTGGAGCCCTATCGAAATCGGTTAAGTTTTATCTGCACAGCGCCGATCACACGGAGCCTTATTTTGTGACGTTGTCGCCACTCAATAATTAAATTATTAAAAAAAATAATTAGGCTTTAAGAAAATTACAAGAATTTTAATAACACTTTTAACATTACAAACAATAATACATAAAAATTTTACAAAATGCCGGCGCCGCAACAACACTGCAAAAAAGTCATTTTTAATTTTTTTCCACAGGAATTTTAACAGGTGTCCTTCATTTGGTTTTCATTACCTAAGTACTAATTTATTATTACATAAAACAAAAATTAATTTTTAAAGCCTGATTTACATGTAACATTTATTAAATGCTACAATTTTTAATATTAAATGAAAAGTATTAATGATAGAGAGTCGACATTTTTTTCGGAAATCTCCTCCTTTCTAGGAATATTTTTTTTAATTTCGTTAACATTAAGAGTTTTCGAGTTATTTGCAAAAAATTAGACCCCCTTTTTTGGAATTTTATAATTATTGATAACTTTTGCAATGGTTTATATGCGGATTTAAAACTTTCGCACATTTTTCTAGAATTCAGTGAGCTATGATACGAATTTTAACTCGCAGTAGCAAAAATTAACACGTTTTTCAACTTGTGAACCAGACTACAGGGACCAAAGGGTTAAAAGTCAAAAATTCTTTATTCGATTAGGATATTTAACTAATGTTTTCAAACGTCGCTCAGGAGGCCACGGGGCCCCCTATATAATTAAGAATGAAGTCGATATCATTTTTGTTTGCAAGATTTCGTGTAAAATTCAATTTTGATAAGACAGGACCTATTTTAATAAAATTTCTTTTGGATCAAAATGATGTTGTTACATTTTGATTGATACCCTAACGAAGTCGATAAGATTTTTTATTATCGAGATATTGCGTTAAAAACTATTTTTTTTGCTGTCTTTCTGTTGAAACAAAAAGATCGGCTGAACTAATTTTGAAAAAAAAAATCAAATTATATTTACTTTATTGCACGTAAATTGATGTATTTTTTTTAATTATTGAGATTTCATTTCAGAAAAAAACACTTACTTCTTTTCAAAAATACTGTAGTAACGTAGTAACCTTAACATAAAAATATGTTAAAAATTTTTATTTTTATTTTTTATTTTATTACAATAGCTTCTTAATATACTGGGAAGTTAATAATTAGAAGGTGTCAATTTATTAGATACAGAGGTGACCTCATTCATGAATTACGTCAACTGGAATATCCACTATGTCAATTAATAGTCCTTTAAATGATGTTATCCCCCACTACTATTCAACGGAACCTTGGTGCCAAATAACATTTTAAAGCATATTATTATATAATTTTGTATTAAAATTCAGTTGAAACATGATTATAGGGAATTTAAACAGATTTTTTAAAATTTTAATTGTTTGAATACTAATGAAATTGGAAACAATAATTTTTTGAGTGCACACAAAAAAATCACACTCTCGTGTAAACATTTACAAAGCGACGTACGCCATTGATATGTATATTCAGGTTCTATATGACCTGCATTTAAAAGTACATTAAATTTTCCGAATTCCCATCACAAAGTTTATTGCCACGAATTAAAAAAGCTGGTCGTTTTTATTACAGATTTTAAAAATAGTTGAGTCAGTTGATTGGTTCAAAATTGTACAGATTTAAATTTAATCTGCTTATTGAGACCAGTTTAAATTGGTAGTTTATAAATTAATTATTGTTAATGTTTGGTTTCTGCTATGATTATCAAAGGAGATTTAAGATAAACTTACTTTTAAGTTCATTAGCATTAAAATTTGCTGTGGTTAATGGTAATAAAGTTCTAGAAGTACTAAAAGTAGCGTTAAAAGTCATACCAGAAACCGAGCAAAGAGTTATCATTAGATGGAGTAAGTAGCTTTGGCTAATTATTTGTCAGAGTAAAGATTGCGTTAAAAAAATGGGGTAATTTATCTAGGTCTATTTAAAAAGCTATAAAAATAATATTTAGTGGCCGCTTTTTATTTAAATTGCTTTATTCATTTTTACATAGTTATTACTTGGCATATAATTTTGTTTATTTTATTTTTTATAACAGATACGCGCGCGCGTGTGTGTTTGTTGCTGTACGGATTTTCATGCGTAAAGTGTCACAATATGTTTTTATCACTGAGATATAATTAGAAATTTTTTTCTCGTCGCGGTCGTCGTAATTAAATGTTTACTTTATTTTTTATTTCTTTTTTATTTTATAAAAGTATGAAGTTTGGAATTAAATTATTATATTCTTGTTGCGTCAACCATTTTTTTATTGACACTAAACTTGTATTTTAGTTTAATTTATTAATATGGTAAAAAGTAGATTACAGTATACGGTACTTTAACTACAACAGCAAAAGCTTTCTCAATTTATATGCAGTAATCCCCCGCTGTATGTGATAATCGGCCATGGTCTTGAATAAGGAACCATCTCGATAGTTATCTGGAATTATTGTGGGAAACTAGAGAGAACTTCAACAATATAGTCCGGTACAGGAATTACCGTTTCTCGTTGAGAGGCATTAAGAAAAAATTCCCAGCCACATTTGTCTCAACCGGGATTCGAACCCAGTACCTCCCAAATGCGAGTCTCGTGCTCTTATTACTATATGCTACACCGTTCGGTTGTTTTATCTAGGTGTCTGATACCATTTTATTCCAAAATTATTTTAAACTTAAGTTTAATGGTCTAGTTACAAAAAGATAGAAATATGTTCGAATTAGTATTTTTTTATAAATTTGGCTCATGAAACTTAGTGAGAAATGTTTTTTTTTTGTATATCGCTAACTAATATAACAGTAAGATAGCTATAGTTAGCTACAATTGTTAAAAAACACCCGTTGTTACAAATGCTATATAAGAAAAATTTATTTTCATATAAAGTCACCGTCGGCACTCCAACCCGAATATTCAGCTATCGGGGCGGCTAAGTTAACATTTACTCTACAATGGCACGTTCAAGGCATCAACCTTTTTCATATTTAAAGCATATTTGTAACTATTATTCACCTCATGCGAAAGTTAATTTTTACATGTCAACGACTCAATCCTACTTTTTACCGGACGGTAGGCGGTAACGAAGCACCGTCCCGGAGACGAATTTTAATCGTGTCGGATAATTGTGAATTATGCCATATAAACTAATAAGTCACAAAGGCATTCAATAAAAAATCGTTCCAACGTTCGGTTAGTGTGACCGAGCTCTAAAAGCCAATTCAGACTAGCCGTTCTCGGTTACGATTCACCGGTCCGGTTGGGAGCTCGACCAATCAGGGCGTAGTCGTTCCCGATTGCGGTTCGGTTCGAGCGTTTAGGTTCAGCTCTAATTTCAACCGGACCGTTCGCAACCGTAGCCAATGAGAACGCTTGCTGGAGACACGTGACTAGCCAGCTGTTTTTCGGGCGCCGACTTGTTTAAGCATTTGTTTACGTTTGCGGTCGACGCCGTACAGTCTCATTGCGGATCTTTATGGTGCACTCCTTTTTCTTCTCGTTTTTGAAGAAAAGGTTTCACCCACACTGATCTTTTCTTCTCATTTTCTTCTTCCTCGTCCAACAAAATTGCCACAAGAGCCGTACACATTTTTCGGCGACTGATTTCATTTCTCCACATTTCACTATTGTAAACACAACTCCACTTGTTTTTGTTGACGTTTAACTACACATGAAGCGTCAAATCATATTTCGAAATTGCGCATGCGCACCGAGAATAATCGTAGAACCGAATCGGGATAGTGTGAGCAGCCTAGATTAATCGAAAACCGAACCGGACCGGTAAATCGTAACCGAGAACGGCTAGTCTGAATTGGCTTTAAAGCATATTATGCAGTTGCTATACGACAGCTTACGTACTGCAAACGTGCATACGTCAAAGCAGTGCTGTTGTTATTATTATCCAGAGCGCTCTGTGCTCTTTTTTTTGCTTATCTCTTTTACTTCCATTTCTTGACGATGAATAAAATTACATGGAATTCAGTCCTACTGTCTTATGCACGTTTATATTAAATCTCTAAAAATGTATTATCATTCATGACCTATATTCATAATTTTCTTCATACTTTGTGACGCTATGTACTGCTCTGCAAAACAGTGTGTTCTGAAGTAAAAAACTTTGTACATTAACAACATTTTTTTTTTCGAAATACCAACACAATAAATTTAAAACTCATCAGAGAATAAAGTTTTTTTTTTCACTTTTATGGGGTTTGACTCAATAAGCAGGCGTATTGTGTTAATATTTATATTAGCGCAATGTTATAACTGGCATCTACTGGTTCCGTTTGTGCCTCTCGACAGAATATAAAGTGAAAATAAAATGGTTACCAAACAAACTGACTTATTTTAAAGACGCATCAAGTCTTCACTGGAAATATATATTAAACTTTCGCAGTGCACAGTGCCGACCGAAGGAAAAGTATAGTCGGGATTTCTTACCAAACTCATGTGGAGTACCTACTACGAATGCAAAAAACGTTATCCCGTTTGTTTAACTTATCAACACCTATTGTTACTACGGATATAAAATGTTCTGTGTTGAGGAAAATTTTGAGTTGTCCTTATTAGCGTATTGGCCGTATGATTAAGTTTCCATGAAACATGTTTCGAATAAAAGTTGTTCAGTTTTTAACGGGAAAAATAATGGTACCTTTACACATAACCTTGAAAACTGTTTTCAACGTTAAGTTTTTTTTTTCAAATGTAAACCTCGTTTTTATTGCTGATTCCTTTTTTATAGTGAAAAACACGTGAATTTTGTTGGAACCATTTTTCTTGACAATGCAGCGATTCTTTGCTAGAAGGCCTTGCATCATTTCTACTCACTCATGCCTGACGCGAATATCTCGAAAAAAATATATGCGCGCGCGCGCAATCACACACACACACACACACACATAGCGTGCCCCATTTTAAATTTTAAATCTCCGTCATTTTACGAGATACAAAAATATGTTTTTATTAAAAGTTGCTCGCTTCGGAGGGGGAATAATGTGAGGACGTGATGATTTTCATAGGTGGCGTCACTTTCGAGGAAATGACATCAACTTAGTTTTTCAGTGGAAATAGATGCTTTTTATTGGTTCAGTGGATAGAGGAGAAAAGTGCTTTCGAAATCATTGGGACCGTTTTCCGATCAGAGCGCTTTTTATCCTGGTTATAATCGTTTCTTACCGGCTACCTGTATAAGCGTTATGTGTGTGTTACACACCGTCAAACCGTGCAACCGTCGCATGGTATGTCTTGGGTATAGAATAGAATAGAATATTATTTATTTTCAAACATACACAAAGTATACAAGAAAGCGTCAAACATCAATTAAAAATCAACATGAAAACAATTTTAAGTTCGCATAATCGTATAGTAGAATTATTGTTGACAATTTTGAGCAAAATCATATATGCTTATATAGAAAAATAAAATCGGTTTATCCCTAAAATTTAGGTAAAACGAAAGCTTAAAACAAGAACATAAGCGGCAAGTTAACGCATTTGCGTTATATAACATCAAATTTACAAAATTTTATTTGCAGTTCAGGAAGATTGATAGGTAGAATAATTTATTGTCAAGTAATAATAGACGGACGGAAATTGCAATGGTAATACCATTATAGAAAATCATTTTAAGTACCTAACCATTTATATGATAAAATTCCCTGTCGATTAGCATTCTTTTTTGTTGAATTAATTTTAATTATAGTGAAACGATTCGGACCATTTTAAGAGTGGTTTTAGGAGCTGAAAAATGTTTTAGGGCCCAAAAAATAAAAAAAAAATTAATAAATTTGACCCTTTAGTATTAGTTAAAAGATGGTACTACAATTTTAATAAAATTAGCCCGGCAGAACCGAACTTACAAACTTCACGTATACGAATATTTACAATATTTCAACTGAGAAAAAAAATACTTTAAGGCGTGTATAAAGGACTTATTTTTATTTATTTTCTCCAAAAACAAACTCAAGTTCACGTAGTAAAGTCAGAATACTCCAAGGAAATAAAAATTCAGACGGATTATTACTACCATAGAACACTTTCCGGGAAACAGTAAAATACTATTTACACGGCCCAATTATATAAAAATATTTAATTTTGTTCGGAATGAAAAATTTGCTGAGCCGGTTCTGACAGTCAGTGCAGAGAATTGTGCAAAGAATAATATAGAATATTTTTCTTTGGAGTAATCCTTGAATTTATGTTCCGGTTCCGCCTCTTCCGTTTTGTCATGTACAACGTAACATAGTAAATGGGATAAGAAAAAAGAAAAAAAAACTATAATATACCTACTTGCATACCTGTTTTTATTTTGAATATTTAATTTTTTATATCATTGATCTTACAAAGTAAATATGTTATGTGAATAAAGTGTAGTAAAAGAAAGTTTTTTTTTCTGTTTTTACTCGACTACAGCAAAGCAAAAAAGAGGTTTATGACATTCGAGAAAATGAATAATTTACCCAATGTTTTAAAAAGATATTTGTGGTATAGTTTTCTCAATTGCAAAATTTATTTTTGTATCAGTAACGAATTCGTTAATTGATATAATTTAAGCGCCTCTCACTTCAAATCACTAAAACAAAACACGCCGTGAACTAGGTCGTATTGAAGTAGGTACCTCAGTTAGTAAAGAATGCTTAAAAATGGCAACGGGCGAACAAAATCCGAATCGACAATTTTTAAAAGATCTAAAATAACGACGGTAGATTTCAGTTATATCTTCAGGGGGGAACGTTTGTCATTGTAGGGAAAAATGCTTGTTTAAAGTTGAAGCTTCGTATTTACGCTTAAAAAGTACATAATGTTTAAATATGTAATAGAAACAATTTTAAACTGTTACAGAAACAAATTCATTACGGAATAAAATAGGTTGAAAAAATAGTGCAAAATCACAGCAAATTCCCACCATATTTTTTGAACTTTTCCGAGCAAAGTTCGGTCGCCCAGATATTAATTGTTATTAATATATTATAAATATTGTCAGTTTTTGCAATTATCCCTATCCATATAATAGTTTGTTCTTTTCAAGTAGCTATACACAACATAATAAAATAAATATTTCCGGTTGTTGGTTGCAATTAAAGCAAACAAATCTGTAAATCGATTGTTAAGCGTAACAACCTTAGATAATGAGTAAAGTTTAGTTAATGATAACTTTGCAGTTACGGTTACTGTAAGTTGTCTGGGTAAACATCAAACGGGTAATCGATAGTTTAATTCATTACTGAACTAGGTGTAGGTAGGTAGATATACATTATACAGGTATGTTACAAATCATTTGTGAAATCTGACCGTTCAGTGGAATCTGGCACGGCGTGACGGTTGTCACAAAATATTTAAAATCTCTCGTCTTTTAAAAAATTACAGGCTATCTATATATTTTGTTTTTTCTAAAATTTTTAATACTTTTATACATATGAATATACCGATTTTCTGTATGTTATCAGTGTTTAGAATTTTATTTTACCGAAAAACCAATCTTTTAATAAAAATTTTAAGGGAGTAAGGCGTGAAAAATTCAATATACATTTAATGAGAAAATAAAAAGTGGACGTAATATTGTGTTTGGACAAATAATATTTTTTTTCTTAATTGCAGTATTATTATTAATTAAACAGCTGCACTAGTGTTTTCATAAAATTTTCAAGTGTTAAATTTTAATTTTGAAGGAATTCTAAAATTTCTTTAGTATTTTTATGCCAAATAACATTTTTCAATCCCAAAAAACGCTCTTAAAATAGTTCGATTGGGCCCATTTTAAATAGATTTCGTGCGGTGATGGATTCCAGCATGTGGACCAATTTTCGTTAAAATCATTTAACTCTTTCGAAAGTGATTAATTAATAACTATTAATAATTACCAGTTATTAATAATCCCAAATCATCCGGTTAAAGTGATAAATTTAGGTAGATTTATCAAACCAACCGGTTGGTATTAATAATTCGTATTGTTTATTTGTAAATGTAGTTAATTTCAGAAAAATGGTTCCTAAGAGGAGCAGGCAGTATCGCGTCGAGTCACCCATCGTTTGTTAATGTCCCAAAATATTTTTATAGTTTCGAGCAACCTTAGCGATGAAAGTATTGTCGTGGCAAAAAAAATGGTTTCGAAGGTGTAGACATCTCATAATTCCTATATACCGAAAAAACGAGTTTTAGACAGATTAGAAAACATTGGATGGATGGACGAGAAAATATTTTATTCGATGGTGAAAACTCTTCTATGTTAGTGTTTGCAATATTCCATGATGCTACTTTAGTATAACATAAGTTTGTGCTAAGTGAATTTTGATTAATTAAAATTAGTTTCTAGCTATATAAAAAAATAGAACCTCAACTTTAAAGGGCTTGAGTCTCCGAAATGCTGCATTTTTGTATATCGATGAATTAGATTCAATCAAATTAATATTGTTTCTTGAGATTACTGTAAAACCTTGTCGGCCGTTTTGACAAACACTCTGTATATTAACATAAACATTTTCAAAAATAAACAACTTTCTGTAGAGTAAAGTATATTAAAATATTTTACAATAATTGTTTTGATTCTATATAAGGTTCTATAGAATGCGAATGGTGTCTATTGAACGTATATATTTTTTTATTACATATTATAAAAATATACTCGTAACGACCTTATGAAACCAGTAGGAAAATGTTAGCAGTAGATTCGGTGAAGATAGGAGCTTTGAAAATATTGCTTGATATTAGAGCAAAAAATTCCTGGCTCATATATTTAACTACCGCAGACTCGCCTTGCTCGTTAAACTAGAACAAGGTCGAAGCACTGAACTTGAAATAATTTTTCTTGACTTTTTAATATAAAGCTTGCTCTTTCGCAATCAACTTTTTTTATTTAATTTTTGTTTAACTTCTAAAATGATCGCATTTTAATTAAAAAATCGTTAGTTTTGTAAGCGTGTGGTAAATACACTGATTAGAAGCTTTTTGAACAGACGAAATTAAATGGTGTAGCAGGTTTTTAAGTAAATCGTGGTCCGTTTTAAGGGGGCGGGTTACTAATTTGGTCATTGTAGGGATTTTACTTAAAAAGATGTAAAAGAACAAGTTTTTATTTATTATTACCATAACTTTATATACTATGTTTTAACCACAATTTTACATAATGCATTATCCATAACTTTACATAACATTTAGTCAACTAATAGACTGACTGATAAGTATCGGACTAAAAACTGTTTACTGACTAATTAGAGTCCAGTTCCCAACTTTAACGACAACTATACTAAGTGCCAACTGAACAAAATTACTCCAACTAACAACTGACTGGCGCTTGAGGCAATAAGCCACAACTGCCTCTAAGGATATATTCTAAATGATATTTCAAAACAAATCTTATATTTTAGATACTTTTGAAGGATTGAAAATAGACAAATTTACGTATTAATTCCAAATAATATTAGTTACAATGCAATAGTACGCCATGAGACATTTTTTTTAGAATTTGCACCAAACAATATGGAAAAAATTGCATGGTGCAGAGCAATTTGATTTAAACAATATAACTAACCAGGTTTTCGACTCGCAAAATAAGTTTTTATAATCAGTGCTTTAGCCTAAATACAAATCATTAAAGAAATCGTTTGAAACTTTTTTTAAAGCTTATTCTATTCTGTGGCTATTGTCAATCTAGATGTGTTGTGTACACCACGACTATTCGTTTATTATATATCTGCCGTGACCAGATCTAAGAATTCATCATTTTATGATGTGGCCGACCAATTCATGAAATAAATTATAAATTTAAATTATTATTTCTTGAATTGGTCGACCATATCATGAAATGATCAATTCTGAGATCTGGCCACGACATATCCACTAAATGTTACAACATGTTCTACTGTATTTTTAAAGTAAGTTCAGTGTCAGAGGCAGTGATGTTTTTCTCTTATATTTTCAGTAAGTTAAGAAATATAAGTGCTTTCGCCACTTATTAAGACTATAACTCAGTCATCGATCTTGCCGGAAGGCATCTCCGACTGTTCTTTTACTTGCTGAAGATATTATATTGTATACTCTACCTACTAACTTACTCTTACACAAGGCAAAATACCTATCATGATGATATATAGTTTGGATGTAATACCATGCCTAAAAATTGGTCTATAAAGTATGACTAAATTATACAGATTCGTATAACGCATACCTACTCATGAACCAAACGTAATACGTTCAATTATCTAATGCTGTACTGACTAATACTTAAAGGCATTTTAAAACAATAGTGTATGTTGCCATATGGCAAATTCACTAATAAACTATTCTTACTGAATTTGAACAATTTGTCATAACTGATTTGCTTCGTTTAAAACCTTAAAAATTTTGACTAATTACTCTACAATATACTATTATAGGTTTAAACAGGCAAATTTGTGTATTTGTTCGTTTGTATGTGGAGGGGTCTCTGAAACTACTGAACCAATTCTAAACATTCTCTCACTCAAAAAGCTATACTATCGGTGAGTATGTAATATAGGCTATATTTTACGATATTTTAACAAAAAAACAATAATCCCAAATAAACTGGCTAAATTTGAGTGCATGTGGAAAGTACAATTATTTTATGGTGGAAGTACAGATATATAAAAAAAATCTTTGTGCGCCCCGCTCGGCAAAACTGTGGAGCCGAAAGTCCCACTACTGCTATAAAACATTATTTCATTTTAATTGCGTGCGGATCCGCTGTTAGCGGCTAGTATATTATAAAGAGGAGATAATTGAGATATTGAATTGATATTTACGCGAAAATAAAGTCATTATAGCGGAATAGGGACTTTTTTGACTGTAGTTTTGTGAACATGCTAATCTAATAGGTATTACATTGAGTTAGAGTACGCGCGAGTGAAATATTACAAAGGTTTACGCAAATATATATACATTCACATTTTTGGGAATTTTAGGTTTGAATCCTGTTATATTATAATAATAGCTATGTAACTATTCACATAGAGGTTTGTCTGACAATTTCACAAAATGTGAGAGTATATATTATATTTACATTCTAAAAGGTTCCTTTTCTAATATTCTAATCTAACATCCAATTCAAGTTACAATTTCTAAATTTATAAACTCGACATGTCTTAATAATATATATTTGTGGTCATCTCTTGTGGGTATTATTTAAATTAAATAATTAAATTTCAAATAAGTTAAATTATATGATTAAAAATAAAACATTATATCCAGAAATATAACGACTATAGATGCGGTATATAAGGTGTTGAATGGTTGAATAACGTCTTCAAATTTTACATTCATACAAAATACAGAAATTATGTATTTACATTTTTTGACTTTTTCATGGCAACCAAGTTGCGATAATCAAATTATAAAACGTTTCATTGCAGTAGCTTAGAGTTTTCAATTTAATTAATGTTTGCCGACTGTGAAATGACTTCAAACGATACATTAATAAAATAGAATTTTTTAAATAAAATATACATGAATCTTAAAAAATATGCAAAGTCATGTCTTGACTTTTAACTTTTTATAAAATAATATTCTTTTTGCGTTATCTCCTATAAAATTGCGGCTTTACAAGATCTTTGAAACTGTTGAAACTACATACTTGACCGACTAACTCCAAAATCTAATTAGATCTAAGTCTCAACAAACTCTTTTGATCTCAATCGGTTGATTCGCTCTAAAGATATCGTACAACAAAAATTTTTTTACACATTCACACAAACATAGAAACGTCCGTTCACAAATAGTTAGAATAGCTTCTTAGGACTTCAAAACGTAGAGATCTGATGAAATGCCAATTTTCGAAAATCGGAACGAAATCAATAACTTCCCGTTTTTTTTCGCAAATCTTCATTAGCGTGAAGTTAAAAATATAAAAGTAAAAAGTGGATCACTAAAATATAGAGTTTTATTAATACCAATGCATATTCATAATTTTTCCGAGTTAAAACAATATGAGCTCACAATATGTTTACACCTCAATCTCGTGAGTGCTTACACTTTTTTACCTTTTTCTAAATACCTATCTAATTTGTCGTTAAGAATTTCCGCCATTCAAATTTTTAAAAAAGTAACATTTTTCTACGTTTATATTTGCATGAAAACCCGATTTTATAACATGTTTCTATAAAAAAAATCCAACGAAACTATTTTTTTTTTATATTTGTTTCTTCAACACAGTATACGTGAAGTTTATTATATTGTCCCTTATTTATGTGTTTTGTCTATAGACACATAAATGTGCGTATGAATATGTGACACAAAAAAGGATATAATAAGCTCGAAGTTTGTTATCGATCGAATAGGAAGAACATTCAATATAAAGCACGCTTCTTTTTCGTATGCCGGCCAGGACTGTGCAACGCGGAGTAGCGAACCACGCGTGCCAGCAGCGCTAAGGATAGCACACATGGACACGGTCTGAACAGAACCAGTGACGTACTTATCAACGTAAATTAAAATAATAATAACAAAGTGATGCGTGTATCGCGATAATTATTATTCACAGTTTCTTTAAAGATGTACGTTGATAAAATAAAATAGGATGTCTAGGGAGATGTCGTTGGAAAAACATTTTTAAACACAGGTTGGGTTAGATAGATAGATAGATAGATGTAGACAGATGTATATTTACAACATTTGGTACAGAATGTACAATAGTTGCAAGTCAAGACATTTTAAAATACGCGAATTAAATACTCTTCCACAGAATAGAAACAATTATCTGTCAGCAATTTTTTAACATATTTTTTAAATTTTTGTAAATTAAACTCTTTAACTGAGGAAGGTAGGTTATTGTATAATTTTAAGGCACAATAGTCAGGTGCGGAGCATGATCTCGCCAATCGGTGGTTCGGAAGACGAAACTTATCTCTATCTCTGGTATAGTAACGATGACAGTCAGCGTGACTTTCAAAATTTTTCTTATGAGAATGTGCATATATTACACAGTTGTATATATAGACACATGGCAATGTTAATATTTTGAATTTTTTAAATAAAGGACGGCAAGGATCTCGATACTTCGCGTTTGCGATAATTCTGACGGCCAATTTCTGTAAACGAAAAATGATTATAGAATTGGAAGAGTTACCCCAAAGTAAAACCCCATACTGCATACAAGAATAAAACATACCATATAGTAAACAGAGAGTGTGGTCTTATAAATTATATACCTATATTTTACCTTTTTTCCATTTTCAAAAGTAACATTTTTAGTCCTTGCATAAAGTAACTTTTGAACTATTAAAGAGTTTTCTATTGTTGAATCTATAATTTAAAAAAATACAAGTATTGTGGTTATTTAACTGTCAAAAGCTATTAACAAAACTATAGGTTTTAAAAAGTTCCGTCCGATGTCGCTAGTGTAACTTACTTCACCTTAGCTTAAGTCGGTGTGTTTTACATTAAACCCAAAATGTAACTAAACTTTAGTAATATATAAATGTGGTCGGCTAAAAACATACGATACTGGTTATTGCCACTGTTATTTTATCGTTTTTACGAAAATTGAACATAAAAAAAATGAAACGCGTCATCTATGAATATAAAGTAAAACTATACTGCATCGAAGAATCAACTTTATCGGCGATTTCAACATTGCCGATACACGTTGTAATGGTATCTCATGTTCGCAACCGTAACAGATCACCATGCTGCGGGCACAACTTCCGTTTCAGATCATCATGCTGCGTGCGCAACTTCTATAACAGAGAAAAATTTATCCTCAATGCGCCAAAAGAAATATAACTTAAAAAAACACACTTTTATTGCAAACAGAACTAAAAAATGCAAATTAATTTGACAACAAAATTACCTACGATGTAAAAAAAAGCATGAGCTAGATTACTTACATTTTTTGCAACGCTTGCAGAATAGTTTAAAAATTTATTTTGATTTAACTTATAACAGGACTACTGTCTGCAACGTTCGTTTTATTGCGATTTTTAGGGATTTTGGTTATTTTTTAAGATGCCCAGATAGGAAAATATATTTTATGTCCATACACTACTCGAGTATGGCTGAACCGATTTTGGTTAAAGTTAGTATACTATAAATTGGAATCAAAACTTAAAGTATAGGTTACTTATTATGTGAGCTAAAGGCTAGTAAAAAGATTTGCAAAAACGTTCTATAAAATTTACATTTTAACTATTCTGTTTCACTGTGGAAACGTCTCTGCTGTGAAATGAATTATGGGCCCGGTGACAAATGGAAATAGTATCCCAGCACAAAACGGATTTTAGTTTTCCCTAAGGCGTTGTAAATATCATTGGTGATTGTGAAGATAACACGTTGAATCGCAGTAGCGCAAATATTTTTTTATAGCTCAGAAATTTCAGATACATTATAATCCAATATTTTATTATTCAAACAAAAATATTACCTAATGTATGTATGTAATTCAACTTGATCCCTGGTTGTGCTTTATTAATGATAAACTCTTTTCAAATGGTTATAATTACAAATTATCAGTGCAGATTTAAAAGTAGATGGATGTATTTGTCGAAAATGAGCGCATGTAATCTTGATGCGCGGTTAAAATAACATTTCACGTTGTGGCACATATATATTACGATTAAATTAATAAAATTAATGATTTTTTACTTATTATTAAAATATTCATCAATAAAATAGTAATTGAACAATATAAAAATAGAGTAGAAATAAATTTAAGATTAGTAATGTCTGAAAATTGTATAATGATGTAGCGTTTTTTTAGCTCTACCAATAATTAATACATGGCAGTAGGTCAAGTTGAAACTATGTAAACGGACTGTATAATAGATACATTAAATGAACGATGTACCATTGGTCCCTGCTATTAAGTGTCCTTGAGTTTTTTTTTTTTTTTTTGTAGTGGTGCTACTAATAATTGATAGGTGGCAGTAGGGCTATTAATCTTACTAAACAACGTAACTTCCGTTCGAAAAGATCTGAGTTACTGTCAGGTCACGCCTAAGGAAGTTTTACCTAAATAATATTTATCATTTCATATCGTTTCTTGCTCATTTCTCGTTAGCATGACTAAGAATGATTAATGCAGATGACAACAATCTGCGTGTTGCACAAAAATTCTATTCTTGATACTATTTTTTTATATCGTGGTTTACAAACATAGACGTATCCCCAAGAGAAATTTTGGGTCGTATCTCTTCTTCTTTCTTCATTTACATAGTTACTATACATGTATATCTGAGATTTGAGAAATATTTACATAAAGCCTCTTTTTATTTACATGTTTTTCTTACATCCTCAAATCACACAATACTTTATTTTAAAAACATAATACAGTGCATTATTTTTATAGTCAAAGTTTCTTTTCATGACTTGTTTTTAAGGTAATTAAAGAACCATCTGCATTTGAACTTATGCGCAGTCAGATCACACACTTTGATTCATCTTTTTTTAACTTACATTTTTTAAGATTTTTCATTTCTAAAATATAATTCTGGACAGACTTTAATATAAATAATATCAGTCGGAAAAAACATACCTAATTATATATATATATATATATATGTAAAATTATGATTTGAAAATAATCAGCAATGTTAATTTAAATGTTAATCAAGCAAAGTTCATAAAGTTGTGGTTGCCATTAACAATTTATAGTCATTACCGACATTGAAAATTGAGTCATAAATTATTTATAGTTGTCTAAAAGCATGAATATTTTCTCAGTATTTTTATAAAATCTTCAATTTCTGATAAAAATAAAATGTATATATAAGGTAGTAGGTACCAGTGTCGTAAATGCAAGAAAATGAAGAACTTTTATAAACAGAAAAGTTTACAAGAACGTTGGTAAAAGTTTCATTGTTGAGATAAAGAGGGTCAAACGTTTCTCTTGTTTCGATGAATAAAATATATTTGTTTTTATGAACAAAAATATTTATATATTTTCTTTTCGCACTGTCAAAATTAAAAGTTTAAGGTAATCATTAAACATGGATTACGACAGGAAGTTTCTTCTTGAGAAATTAAAATTCACCAATTTTCTTTAGAATACCAACCGCATGTATAGTTTCACCGAATCTAAAACTAAGAATAATCATGGAATAACACACCCTTACGTATCGTTCTTACATACAAAATGTATAATCGTTGATGATTAATCTCTGGAGGAAGGACTTGATGTTTATTAAACCAAAGAAGGCAACTAAGATATGTATTATGTATAATTCTTTTATATATCTACCTATATAATTACAAATCGTTGGGGGAAAGTTTGGTTGAGAAACAGTATATAGATTATAATATAAAAATATGATGATGAAAATACTTTTTTCGAAACGTTGGGTACAAACGAAACATTGGTAAGGTTCTTTTTTAAAATGATCATTTAAAAAATAATAAAACGGGTCGGTCGGTTTTTAGGTTAGGTTTTTGATATACCAAACTTTTGTCTATCGTTCTTAAGAAACATTTCAGATATTCATTTTTTTTAGTTATGAAACATCAACTACATAACCTGACCGACGTCGAAAAACTAAACAAAAACTCTGATCTTTATCTGCGGATTCAAAGCTTTAAAAAAGTCGTTTTGAGTGCGACTTTTGCATAAATCGGGTAGAGTTTTTCCTACCGTGGTCGTACGACCAAACTTGAGCAAGATATGAGCAAAAACACTTTTCTCGTGCTAATTAAATAAAGCTGGAGGTCCTGCAGTTTCGCGGTCACACCGTCTCGTAAAAATAGAAAAATGAGCAAAAATTGTTCAGTAAATCGCATTCTCGTGCGATTGTTGAAAAATCGCAGCGCTCAAACCTCAAAAAAGAAAAAATCGCCGATTTGTTTTTCGAAATAAACCATCGAGCTCTATCTTTAGTTTCTTTCCTGAGTTTTTTGATGACTTGGTTCATGACGTGACGATTCCCCTCGAGTCTGTCATTTTTTCAGTTTCCTGCCCACCTGTAGCTAGAGTTTTTCGTCTACGTCCATAGTCTGCGCTAAGCAGCATCCCTTCAATAGTGCAATTATCTTTAATTTTGTTGAGAAGTGTAGAACAAAAATCGAACATGTCTTACACCGAGGACTAGGATATGTCTATGTCAGGTCACGTACACTAGGTACTAAGTATGTAGTTCGTGACGTCAAAGAGAGAAAGAGATATAGTGGAGGTCGTGCATCAATGTTTTTCTGTAGGTACATGTCCGTATCTCAGGATGCACTTCACTTCGCACGACGACAGTTACAATAAGAAATACGACTATGGGTTGGTTGGGGAACGTGTGCCAATGAATTCAGATGCACGACTGTACATACAATACAAGTATTTAAGCATTGTTGTCATTGCTCTATTGTCATTCCTCCTGAGCTGTGAAACACTTCTGTGGCATAGAGACACACTGCGAATATAGTGCAATGTCATGTCCCACTGTTATATTCTCTACCAACTAGTATTTTCCAACTCAGGTTTACTTGACGTAACCAAAGAGTAGGCGTATTCTACAAGAGGCGACACTTCAACAAGAAAGTTCGAATGTGCACAGTGCGATTTTCGACGAACTGTGATTTCAATCAATTTAGATTTTAGAGGTATGGCAGATTAAGGATTATGCGCTTAAACTAAAAATTGAATTTTTATCATAAATTTTTAATACTTTTTCATTAACAATCAGCAATTATCGAATAGTAAAAAATAGTTAATATTAACGTTTATCATATCATGGTTGAATTCTAGCAGTTTTCTGGGTGAATGTTGACAATTATTTTGAGTGAATTTTGACAATTTTTTGATTGAATTTATAGTATTATTAAGTTTGTTCAGGTAACTAAGTTTCAACTCTGATTTTCATTTGATTAAAAAATAATCAATTTCAATTTCTTATTCTCACAAAAAATGGAACCCCATTAGACTAAAAACCTAAATCCGTCACTGGTTAGATTCATAGTTAAAGTCAACCCCCGGACGTATTTTGGTGCTTTTACTAAACAGTTGTCGACCGTCTACAATTTACAATCATAATAATCTTTCTGTAATGTCGCATACAGGCTACAGTTCCGGTGGAAATCTACGCCAACAATTATTAGTACCGTTGTGTGTCGGAGTTTTAGAACTCATTCACACTAGCCGGACGTCGTGACGCCTCCTGTTCACACTACACAATGCAATTTCGATACATGCGGAATGGACGACGACGGAGTTCTTTTTGTGATGTGGTACTTCCTAAACAAATAAAGAATTAAAAAAGTGAAAAAAAGCAAATCTTGAGTGCACTCAATTTTAGTAGCGGATTTTTCCAAGGTACTTCTAAATGTAGATGGGTGAATTGAGAAGTGACGTAGTTAAGTTCGTTGATTATTAGTATATTTGCCATAAGGCAACATACACTATTGGCGTCGGTCGGATGGCGGGACCTAGGGGTCGGACCAAAATTTCTCGACGTTTCATAACCTCCTAAACACTTTGCCACCATTTTTAAAAATGTTTATATATATATATTGTAACGTTTTACAATTTTGGCTTGTCGTCGTTACTTTTTATTCAGCTGCACCCCTGATCAAAATTGCATCCCTGCTAATTATAGTTGCAAAATTTTGTCACTAATGAGTGCGACGAAGAAGTCAAACTATTCATAAGAACGCTGTAGTTAGCATGGGATAGCAAGCCGGACGACCGCGAGTTTGACGTGTGTACTGAGGTAGTGTGCGGACACGATTGTCTATCGCGACTGATTAGAAGTATTTTTTGAATGATCTTGCACAGAAGGCATTCACGATCTAGCCACGGTGTTGACGACATCGCGGTTTTGAAGAATAATGGAATGAAATGTTTTAAACTATTTATAAGCGACTTGTGGAGAAATTTGTTGGGATTTAGTTAGGGATTGGATTTGTTTGTTATTGGATTGGATCTTGGTGGTGTGTTTTAGAATTTTCTGGATTTCTCTGGATTTTTTTCTTCTAGGATTTTTCTTGTTTAGAGTTTTTTTGCTGACTGTCGAGTCGACTCTCGGCGTCTCAGGGTGGACTCCTGAGATTGACATCTTGTGCCCTTAAGTCCTGGCGCCCTTATTACCTTTTGGTCGGCATATGAAATATTATCTCCATCGAGTCCCTCGACAGTTAGATTGTCCACACCTGTTGTTGATAGCAGTGAATAATTCGCTGTTTAGAGATTTTTTGTTTTAATAGTGTCGTGTCAATAAAATTATTAAGGTGTTTCCATGTTATTTTTTTAAAATTTTTTTTAGTGGTTGGAGGTCGGATTTGTTAGCCCAGTTTTGGGCATTTTTTTCTGTCGTGCTAGCGATTTGGGACCCACGTACCCCGCACCGCTGAGCTAAGCTAGTCGTGGCCGTCCCTTAAAAATAGGGGAGACGAAAATCGTCATAATATATATATATATATATATATATATATATATATATATATATATACGTATATATATATTTATATACGTATATATATATATATATATATGTGTGTGTGTGTGTGTGTGTTTGTGTGTGTACGGGCAATAACTTTCGAAAGAGTTAGTTGATTTTAACGAAATTTGGCCCACGTGTAGAAATCCGTCACCGCAAGAAGCCTATTTAAAATGGGCGTAATCGGGGTATTTTAAGGGTAGTTTTTAGAGGTTGAAAAAAGTTTTTGGGCCCCAAAATCCCAAAAAAATTCTCAGAATCGTTTCAAAATTGACATTTAACCCTTTAGTAGTAATTAAAAAGTGCCCCTAAAATTTTAATAAAATCGGCTTAACAGGACCGGACTTACAAATTTTTTTTTAAACACTAATTTGTAGATAGTGACTTATTTATTGAAGGGTGTATTTAATTCGGTGTAGACGTTAGATTGATAATAATATTGCAGTTAAGAAAAAAAAATGTTATTTTAAGGGGTGTATTAAGGAGTCAAATTTTTAAGTTTGCCCAAAAACCAACTTAAGTTTGCGTAATAAAGCCACACTGCCTGTATAAGCAAATACACTATATTGTCGGCAGGGTTTTGGCACTGCGACCCGGGTTTTTTTTAGAATGTCTATGACTTAGGTATTCTAAGATACGTCCGCAATTTTTAGTTCATATGCGATGAAAGAATTACTGTTGTGAATCAAGCTTTAACAATCTTATGTTTAAAATCATATGATAAATTTTATAACCGACTTTAATATCCGATTAACTATCACACAAAAAAATTTTACATACATTTCGTTGAAACTTTTTAACAAAATCCCAAATGATATTTAAAAGCTGCCATTTAAAAAATTTTACAATTTCATCAAAAAAATTTTAACTGAAAATTGTCTACATTTTATCGACGAATATTTTACTTAATTGTGACATGTAAATTCTTTGTATGACGACACTACACATATTGCTTGTAATAGTGCAAATAAATATCTATCTATCTATAATGAATTAATTTGTCGTTAAAAATGAAATTTTTATTGAAAAAATTTAAGCAGCTAGAATCTTGCCCTCTCTTGGTTAACATGATTTTATTTTATTTTTTTGTATATTGTAATATACCTATACTAAATAGTTCTGAATAATTAACTTAATTGCCTTGTTAATTATTTCTTGTCTGTGTAATTTTAAATTAATTATATATTTTTGTTCGGTTAAAAAAACTGTCTATTTTTTGGTTTTCTCCTTTGCATCTACAGCTGTGTAAATATGAAAGAAAACTGAAGAAATGGGCCCGCTCTTGCTTCTTATATATTTTCAACACTGCAATTTTCAATAAAACTAATTCTAGACTCATCATCTCATATCAACCCAGGTAGCGTTTGTGTTATAACGTTACACATATTATACAGAAACAACCGTACTGCGTGTGTGATTTGATAACACAAGCATTTGGCCGACAAATGTGAACAGAGTCATTGAGAAACTATGAGCCAACGACTTCCGATCCGCCGGCAGGCGATGACAAACCGCCCGTTTAAACATGCCAGACACGAATTTTAATCGTGTCGAATAAGTGTGAAATTATATAAACTATTCAAGGGCATCTGATTAAAAATAGTTCCGACGTCCGGCTAGTGTGAACGAGTTCTTATAGATAATAAATTGTAGCATGCTATTTTGAATGTAGGTACCTGCATTTTTCATAAAAACGATATCGATTAACAGGATACCAAGTGATACAGCGTTATGATATGAACTTGAACATTTTTGGAAACAGTGCAGCAAAATAAAAAGGGAATTTGTGTCTATAATATAAATACTTTTTTATTTGGAGTGTAGGACATTTTTATCTGATTTGAACATTGCAATACAATAGGTAAAACATTAAGGGATAAAGGTAGGTTATAGGCTGTGCAACCTATATGCGGAGGGAAAACGATAGAGGAAAGTGTAAGGGAAAGTAAATGTTGTCTGAATGTCTGCTATCATCGGTGCCATCTCAAAGTTGTTTCGCAAAGTCAAATCAAACCGGAGCTAGAGTCTCTGGTGCTGTTGTCGTTATTTGAACGTCAACGGGAACTTTTCCAATTTCGTTCGGTCTTTTGTCCGTGCAGTTTAGTGAATGTCTTCTATGGAACAGAAAAGCC
The DNA here is from genome assembly GCA_034508555.1 of Venustoraphidia nigricollis. NCBI lineage: Eukaryota > Metazoa > Arthropoda > Insecta > Raphidioptera > Raphidiidae > Venustoraphidia > Venustoraphidia nigricollis. The sequence continues at coordinate 1,746,250 of JAVRKA010000062.1, forward strand.
TACCTACCTATATTAAGGCAGCCAACTCTGCATCTATATAGACTTTGTTCTTGTTTTAGGTAATAACATTCACGTATATATAGCATGCCTAAATATATATTGCGTTTGATGTCAATCAACATATTGATATTACATGTTAACAGTAGTGGTGAGAGCATTCGTGACATACGGGGTTCGAATCCCGGTGGGGAGGCTGATGTGGCTAGGACTTTTTCCATCTTCCTCTCGCCGAGAAACGGTAATTCCGGTACCGGGCATCTTGTTGACGTTTTCCATTGTTTCCCTCAATTCGTAAAACTATTCCTTTAAAGTAGGTTTAAAGAAAAAATGTCTAATAAGGTCAAATCGGGAGAAGTTGGCGGCATATTAACCGCAACTCTTCAAAGATAATGCGCCCGGGAAATTTAAGATGTAAAATCGCTAGAGTTTCATTATCTGTGCGTACAGTTGCACCGCCGTTTGTTAACTACGAAAATAAATGTATTTTTCAATTTTAAAATTGAAAATATATTTATTTTCATAGTTAACAGAAATAAGAATTTGTATAATTTTTTACGTAACATTGACTGCCTGATCTGCGTGTTTGTAAATGAAACTTTATACTTATTTAATAGTTAAACACTTCGTTACTTCGTAATAGTTGGGAAGTAACTAATTTAATAAGTTAATTAGTAATCAACTTTTATGCAGCAATTGTTAAGTTTTACATCGTTCGTTTAGTCATTATCATGGTAATTCAATGTATATTACAAAGTTTATCAGCTTATTTTTTATTTTTCTTGACATAGTATATCGCACACTCACTATTTGCGATGGTCGGATAGTGAAACCGAGATATTTAATAATAATAATAACTTTATTCAACCATAGAAACACTATGTATACAGGAAGGTACGTCGTATTATACAACAAGAATAAAAACATAAAAAACCCGGGTCGCAGTGCCAAAACCCTGCCGACAATATAGTGTATTTGCCTGTATAGGGCCGTGTGGTTTTCTACTTTTAATATGTGAAATTAAGCTTGTTTTTGGGCAAAATAAAAAATTTAACCCCTTAATACACCCCTTAAGATAACATTTTTTTTCTTAATTGTAATATTATTATCAATCTAACGTCTACTCCGAAATAAATACACCCTTCAATAAATAAGTCACTATCTGCAAATTAGTGTTTTCAAAAAATTTGTAAGTCCGGTCCTGTTGAGCCGATTTTATTAAAATTTTAGGGACACTTTTTAATTGTTACTAACGGGTTAAATGTCAATTTTGAAACGATTCTGAAAATTTTTTCGGTATTTTGGGGCCCAAAAACTTTTTTCAACCCCTAAAAACTACTCATTTTAAATGGTCCGATTACGCCCATTTTAAATAGGCTTCTGGCATGGATCGATTTCAATACGTGGGCCAAATTTCGTTAAAATCAATTAACTCTTTCGAAAGTTATACACATATATATATATATATATATATATACAGGGTGTCTCACCGAACGTTGGCTAACATGGGTAACTTTGTTATTAGTGGAGATAGAAAGTCGGTTAAATGGGCAAAGTAGTGCAGAAAATTGGGCTCATTAACATCCCGTCGAAAAAACAATTGAATTTTGACACCCTATGAATTTATTCAGAAAATAGTGAAAATTGCCATTTATGAAAACTGGCCATAACTTTTTTATTTATGAAGATATTTGAAAATTTCATTAACCATTTTTTGATAACTTTTTAAGGTCTTTTCAGTGGCGTAGGTTTAATTTTTTTATTTCCACTACATAATGAAATATTGACATGAACTTTGGTTTTTCTTATGGACGGTATTTTTGATTTTCAGATATTCGAATTCTACTTATTTTTCTGAATAATTTGACATAGCATATCCTATATCTAAACTAATCAGAAGCTACAAAACTGACAAAAATAGCTTTTTGGCGCTATCAAAGTGTGCCGTGTAAAACGAAATTTGTTGAAACAAATACATATCGACAGGTTAACAATCCGTCGAGCGATCGCTACAGTTTTGCTAATTCATTTTGTTTGATTTACTCTCTATGGTGCCAAAGTGTTTAGGAGGTTATGAAACGTCGAGAAATTTTGGTCCGACACCTAGGTCCCGCCATCCGACCGACGCCAATAGTGTATGTTGCCATATGGCAAATACACTAATAAACATGTGGGTACATAATATTATGGATATCTTTTCATTACGAAAAATACTCAGTACGCGAATAAATATATTTTTTTGTCAAGCTGGATCGAAGGGAATATGAAACTGTTAGTAGATGTAATATGTAATATTTTTTATATCTGATGGCAACTTATTATAAACAGATATGCGTGTATAATAGACTAGCAGTATAGAGTTCGAGTAGGGTTGTTGTAGTCCGTATTTTGTAAGTATGAACATTATTTATTTTTCGTTATTATGTGCTTGTATAATTTCACTACACTTTGGTTTTCAGTGTATTTGCCATATGGCAACATACACTATTGGCGTCGGTCGGATGGCGGGACCTAGGGGTCGGGCCAAAATTTCTCGACGTTTCATAACCTCCTAAACACATTGGCACCATTTTTAAAAATGTTTACATATAATTGTATATATATATATATATATATATGTGCGGGCAATAACTTTCGAAGGAGTTAATTCATTTTAACGAAATTTGGCATACATGTTGGAATCCATCACCGCACGAAGCCTATTTAAAATGGGCCCAATCGGGTCATTTTAAGGGTGGTTTTTAGGGGTTGAAAAAAGTTTTTGGGCCCAGAAATTCCGAAAAAATTCTCAGAATCGTTTCAAAATTGAAATTTAACCCTTTAGTAGCAATTAAAAAGTGCCCGCAAAATTTTGATAAAATCGGCTCAACAGGACCGGATTTACAAATTTTTTGAAAACACTAATTTGCAGATAGTGACTTATTTATTGAAGGGTGTATTTAATTCGGTGTAAACGTTAGATTGATAATAATATTACAATTAAGAAAAAAAAATGTTATTTTAAGGGGTGTATTAAGGAGTCAAATTTTTTATTTTGCTCAAAAACCAACTTAAGTGTGTATAATAAAGCCACACTGCCTATATTATCAAATACACTATATTGTCGGCAGGGTTTTGGCACTGCGACCCGGGTTTTTATTCACTTATGACTGCATTATTATTATTTTTTTAAACACTTATGGTTCACATTATTAGTGTATTTGCCATATGGCAACATACACTATTGGCATCGGTCGAATGGCGGGACCTAGGGGTCGGACCAAAATTTCTCGACGTTTCATAACCTCCTAAACACTTTGGCACCATTTTTAAAAATGTTTATATATATATATATATATATATATATATATATATATATATCGGCTCAACAGGACCGGATTTACAAATTTTTTGAAAACACTAATTTGTAGATAGTGACTTATTTATTGAAGGGTGTATTTAATTCGGTGTAGACGTTAGATTGATAATAATATTACAGTTAAGAAAAAAAAAATTATTTTAAGGGGTGTATTAAGGAGTAAAATTTTTAATTTTGCCCAAAAACCAACTTAAGTTCGCGTAATAAACCCACACTGCCTGTATAAGTAAATACACTATATTGTCGGCAGGGTTTTGGCACTGCGACCCGGTTTTTTTTTTTTTATAATTGTTTTTTTCTAGAAATTTTATTACTTTTTCTACGCTGGAAGCGGAGTCATTTAAGATTTCACTAATGGTTAAAACTAAGTTGGCTCTATTTCTTTCATTACTATATTAAATATTGTTGTTAGTGAGTAGATGTTTGACTCTGGTGTTTAATAGATATTATACAATTGCATGCGAAATATATTGGCGGATCTTCTTTCTTAATTAAATACGCATGTGTTAATGCCATCTGTATTTTATTTTTTGACAAATCCACAGGTACGTGTATCACGGATATAATAGAATTTTAAGAATTTTAAATTACTTCAGCGTACATTGATTAGCACATTCATTATTTTGTCAGTATCTGCACTTCGACACGAGTTTTTTTAGCGTTGAAGCAACTTGCAACTTAAGATATAATTACGTTAAGACTTTTTATTTGAATTTTGCTTTAATTATAATAGAAAAGACAGCTACAAAAAATATACTTGACAATCAACGAAGAATTCTGCAGAAATATATAAAACAATCAAAAGTAACAGTAAGAATTGCAATAAAATATTATATTGAATGATGTCACGTTATATTATAAGACTCTAAGTTAAGGTTAATAGAGTGCAAGAAATCCGCTCTTGATGCGAAATTTCCTTTTTTTTTCCAATGAAAATCCCGCCAACCAAACACGAAATGATTTCAAAATTGAAAACCTTCCATTTAAATTTTATTTCAAACTATTCGGTTATGAGGTAGGAATACGCAACCTCGCGAAAAAAACCTTATGGGCGGCTGGTGGGAGCATAGGACCAGCGGAATCCGCCAACCATCCGAGTTTTACCACGTTAAAAACATAAACTTTAAAATAAAATTAATATCATTCTATTCGAAGAGACATAGGACGACTGGTTTTTCCAGGAACCGGAAATTATCTCTTTTTCACGGTCGGACCCACTCCAGCCTGCCAACCATTACGTTCTTCTTTTAAGCAGTGCTTAAATTTCCCAAATACCTGTGAACTGGTCTTTTCGGCGATCCATAGGGTTTTAGTGTCACGGGCTTTCCTACTATCTGTATAAGTAATAACTTACTACACCATATTATACTGAAATATAAAAAAATATGGTAACTACATTTTTTAAACGAGTACAGCTTTGCTCAACAATTTTTTAAATAGATTGTCTTTTGTTTTACTGTGTTTATGAAGTTTTTGTTTATTTAAGCGTTATTAAATGTTTTTTCGTATAGTTATAAAAAGACTTGTTCAGTATAACTCTACTTTTTGGAACACTGCGAATCTTGGAAACACGATTTGCCCATTTTTGTTCAACCTAATCATTTGATTGTTATCTTAAATACATTAGACAGTAAGTCGCTGTCCGCTTTTTTATATATATGTGACTGGCAAATTTATTTCTTTAAATATGTCTGTTAGGTGTTAAAAAATGCTAATAAGAACCAAAAACAAATTTAGTTATTTTCTGGTGTGTATATTTGAAAATTTGAAATTCAATATAATATTAACATGTGCTATATCAAACTACACGTTTTATTTTAAAAAATTGAAGTTTGTATCATTGTTAAAAAAAGTGGGTGTATGTACGCCCGTTTGAAGTTATACTTGTTTCCGCTGGATGACTCTTTAAACGACTATTGGTTGTAATCAAATATTATAGTCGTCTAGTATATTATATAGTTTCCAGATGGCAAAAAATGCATTGATTTTGTCCATGTGTCATTTCAGTCGGGCCCTCTTGTGACCAACTTCATAATGTCGAATTTTCGTTAGCTATGCGCGCACATTTCCGTTGTCGCTAAATTTTTTCTCTCAACACGTCAAAAGAAGTACTTATTGCTTTAAACATTACTAATTTATCTAAAATTTTTGTCAACCCATTTTTTTTTTATTATTATTATTACAATGTACTTAGTGTGAAGTTTTAAAATATCTACTTTTTTTTTACTTAAATTTTTTGTTTCACTGTTTTGTATTTACATTTACATTTTAAGTAGTATATTTTTGCGTTTACCTACATTTTTGGCATTTGTCTTTGACAGACTAATTTTTCGTCTTACATATACAGAAAGGCTATTTTCTTTGCAAATGAAAGAGTAGATGAAAGAGATAGAATGAAAGTTACAAATCGTGATTCAAACAAGAGAGAAGATGCAGTCATCATTTGAACTCTTTTGTTGTCGTCCCTACGTTTAATTTCTATATACATGTATTTAAGAGGATTCGATACCGGAAATTTGTATTAGAAATAACGCAAAGAGAGACCAATCACTTTATTCACTGAAGGAAATAAAAACGAAGCTAAATTATACCCGTGAAAAGCTTTCTATTATAGTCCCACGAGATTTATATAAATTTGGTATTGTTGATCTAAGTTTTGCTTGTAAACTGGTTGCTGCTCTTTAGTCAAATCATACATCTATGTCTGGACCTGTACCAGTTCATAAGCGTGGATCCTTCGGTGCTCGAGTACGAGTTCTTTAGTACGAAGAAAAAATAAGGGCAAACAAGTAGTGATTGAAATATATAATTGGGTACCTACGTTTGCCAACATTTAGAAGCAATACTTTAATGGAGTTCCTCGCCACCTAGATACGCTTAAAAATACTTGCCGAGTATAAGAAAACCGATCAAGTGTGAGCCGGATTCGCGTGGAAAGGATTTCGTACCTTTCCTTTTTTCGTGAGAACATTAAAACGTACGATTTTTGTTTAGGTTTTCATGAAAGCACTATGAATGAGGTCCTTCCATATTTTTTCAAAATTTTTGGCTGAGTGGTTTCAGAGATAAACAACGCATTTTAAAATTATAAAAAATCTATATTTCTATTTCCCAAAACGAACTCTTTCATTTGAATTTTCTAATTTGCTCATTCAAATTGCAAATCGTTTATGGACGCTATACGATCGTGACAGCTCTGTGACAGACATGCGAGGGATCTATAAGAGTTCGTTTTTTGTACGGAACCCTAAAAATAATATCGAGATGATACGATTATCGACAAGGGAAAACTGTTATAATTAATATTTTTCCCAACACTACTTTCGGTGTTTTGTGATTACTTTGTATATTATGGATAAGTAAAATCCACAATAAATCTCAACAACCATGCGGTTTCGGTCAATTATTTACAAGTCTCGGATGCTGGTCAACTCCTTGGTTTACCATTCAAATATGTCTGAACTCTGAAGTACTGAATGTCACAATGAGACACATATTATGCACAAATTGTTCATTTGTTCTCATGCCGCTTTCCCTAAATAAGCGACCCTATGCATAGTATTTTGGTAGATATACTTATTTTTATACATACCTATGCAAAAAATTTAATCGCTTCAGGATAATGACTGCAAAATGATAATTTTAATTATGAATGAAACAAACAAAAGATTCAGTCTCTATTATATACCTGTTTCGAATGTTACTATGAACAATTGTATTTAAAACAAGCAATTAATCTGTCTCAGCACGTTTTGCATTTTATTTTTCTAAATAAAAAATGGCAAAATGTCAGCGTTGCTTCCTATAAAAACTACTGTAACCAAATTAGGCAATAAAACTGTTTAATAGTTTTATAACAGCATATAATATAAACTCATGCACACATTTTAATAGTGCGGAACATTCATTTCCGGTGTCGGTGTTTCCTGTACCAATCCCGTGCATGCGCAGAGATATGCGAACGAGCAAGCAAGCACCAAGCACTAAACAAACCGTTTAGACTGGAACCAAATAATGCATTTATACAATGTAACCATAACGGTGGGATTAATGTCACCGCGTTTGTGTGTGCATCGTTTAGTTCTGTCGCCATCTTTATACCGTGATGCTCTTGTGATTGTAAACACAATTACATCTAGAAATCGATTGATATTTAATGCATTGCAATTTTTTGATCATTTTAATAATAATAAAAAAACTCGGGTCGCAGGGCCATAACCCTGCCGACAATATAGTGTATTTGCTTATACAGGCATTTTGGTTTTATTATGCTACCATAAGTGTGTTGTTAAGCAAAATAAAAATTTTAACCCCTTAATACACCCCATAAAAATATGTTTTTTTCTTAATTGCGATATTATTATCAATCTAACGTTTACACCAAATTAAATACACCCTTCAATAAAAAAAGTCACTATCTACAAATTAGTGTTTTCAAAAAATTTGTAAGTCCGGTCCTGTTGGGCCGATTTTATTAAAATTTTAGGGACACTTTTTAATTGCTACTAACAGTTTAATGTCAATTTTGAAACGATTCTGAGAATTTTTTCGGTATTTTGGGGCCCAAAAACCTTTTTCAACCCCTAAAAACTACCCTTAAAATGGCCCGATGACGCCCATTTTAAATAGGCTTCTTGCGGTGATGGATTTCAACACCTGGGCCAAATTTCGTTAAAATCAATTAACTCTTTCGAAAGTTATTGCCCGCACACATATATATATATATACGTATATATATATATATATATATATATATATATATATATATATACGTATATATATATATGTATATATATATATATATAAATATATATATACATATATATATAAACATTTTTAAAAATGGTGCCAAAGTGGTCCGACCCCTAGGTCCCGCCATCCGACCGACGCCAATAGTGTATGTTGCCATATGGCAAATACACTAAAAAGCACTCAGGTTACTGCCGACAATACAGTCTATTTGCTAATACAGGCAGTATAGTTTTATTACGTTTACTTAATCTTGTTTTTAGACAAGTAAACTAGAAATTAAATACTTACTAGCGGACCCGTTAATGGTCAGTATTGTTAACTTATTTTTCGTTATTAGAGAGAAAAGTAATCTCCAAAATGGCGTATCAAACATTAATTTTGATACAGTAGTGAGGGAGATATTTCATATCGATAAAAACACCTTTGAAAAATAATATATACCGATTTGTAAAAATTTTTTTATTTCGTCAAAAAACATGTGAGGTTCACATAATTATACCTTCGTTTAATATTACCTTGCAACCAGGCCCGGATTTACCATGCAGGTAGTATAGGCAGTTGCCTAGGGCGGCGAGAATTGAAAGGCGGCAAATTTTGGCGGAAACTTCGACTCCAGCTGTTTACTAGATGTTAATCTTCACTTTCAATTAGTTTAAAGAATAGAAAATCAATTTTTACGAAGTGCACTATTTTTTTTAAACGAAAAAAATTTTTTTAGACGTGAAAATTTTAACCAATGAGCAATACTCTTCGAAAATCAATCGCATACATAATGGTAATTGCTCAATGTATCATATACTTCATGATTATTAGGATACTGATTATAATAAAATAAAATATTTGCCTTCAAAAAGGTGCATTCTATTTATTGGAAAACTTTTGTACCCAACTTATTCCACCATTGAAGAAGTTTCGCGATGGGAGGGGGGGGGGGCAATTTTCGCAACTGCCTAGGGGCGGCAAATTTCTAAATCCGGGCCTGCATGCAACTGCACAATTTTATCGGCGAAGTGACCTAATTTTTTATCATGAATATTTACATCAGTCCTAATATTTAAAGTAAACGAAGAAATTCGTATCTATGTTTCCTCTTGTCGAGTAACATAGGCCGTGTATTATTACACTACGATTAAAGGGGGGGATGAGTAATAAGCGAAAATATCGATTTGCACTCGGACAAAATTGAATTGGGCAACTAGTTTTTGATAGTACACTATAATGTAATTATTCCATATGTCTTTACATCGATCATAAAAAAACTTTTGATAACGCAAACTTTTTTTTAATTATTCGATTTTGCTGCACTGGATTTAGTACTGTTCGCCTAAAGAATAATGATTAAGGATATATCACACAATAGCCAATTTATACGCCTTGTTACATATACATACTGACTCGGCTATAATTTTTATCGTTATCAGCGATAAAATTACAATAAAATATTAGAAGATATCGAAGCGTACCGAAGGTATATAAAATCGAAATGCATATTTAATTTTGCACAGTTTACTAGTGTTACTCGCCAATAGAGCCAACCTATTTTTTTTTTGTTATTTTTATTATTGTGACAACTTTAACAAGGTGAGTTTTTATATATATATATAATGAGTTTTGTCTACGTCACTGGTTTGTTTATTTAATTTTTTTTATTGTGAAAATTTAGTTGCTTTATAAACAGTTTTAAATTTACAAACTTATTAAATTAAAAAAAAGATTAACATTAAAAAAATAATTTATAAATATTTTAGAGGAATTAGGATCAATGAAATTAAAAGACAAATTATTATTTCACAACGTTTCGTATTAAATTAATACTTCATCAGGTGATCTAAAATAAAATAACAAGACATAATAATTTGTCTTTTAATTTAATTGATCCTAATTCCTCTAATTTTAGATCACCTGATGAAGTATTAATTTAATACGAAACGTTGTGAAATAATAATTTGTCTTTTAATTTCATTGATCCTAATTCCGCTAAAATATTTATAAATTATTAACATCAAAAGGATCTGATATATACATTATTAAAAAAATAGTTTTGAAAAAGATAATTGCACAAGAAGTATAGAGATATATGGCAATCTTTCTAGTTCTAGTTCCTAGTACTCAAGTTCTAATGTGAGAACTGAATATCATTTTTTTTATTATAAAAAAACAATCAATTCAACGTATGAATTGGTACTAAGCCCAGATAGTAATGGCTGTTGGCGGATTAAAAAATAGACACCTTCGTAATTATGATGTTTCCACTTCCTGTCTCTAACGTGGTGCAAGTATCAATTTTCGGGTTAGTATTAAAAATAATAATGCATAGAAAACATGGCAGTGGATTTAAATAAATAAATAATTAAGTCGTTAAAATTTCGATAAGAAATACAGAATACGTCATCGAATATGCAATTAATTCAACAGATCAAAAATAAAATCTTATATACAAATTGTAATATTAATAAAAATACATTTCAATGAAGTTGAAATATATTCCTCCAACTTTGAAGTTATTTTTTCTATATAATTTCGTTAGCTTCTCTGGAAACAATTATAAAAAAAGTCACTAATTTTTAAAGACATAATTTAAATATTACATTTGCATGCAACTATTTGTCAACAATATTTATTTTTATTGTTTTTTTTTAAACTTAAACGTTACATAGAATTTAAAAATGATTTTTCGGGAAAAAGGACTTTATTTATAAGTAAAACACTTAATATTTTATTTTCAGCGACGTTTCGTTCCTTGTTTGGAACTTTATCAAGCTTTAATATAAATAAAGTCCTTTTTCCCGAAAAATCATTTTTATATTAATTACCAAGGACAAAAAAGAAAAAAAAAACCCGGGTCGCAGTGCCAAAACCCTGCCGACAATATAGTGTATTTGCTTGTATAGGGCCGTGTGGTTTTATACTTTTATTATGTGAAATTAAGTTTGTTTTTGGGAAAAATAAAAATTTAACCCCTTAATACACCCCTTAAAATAACATTTGTTTCTTAATTGTAATATTATTATCAATCTAACGTCTACACCGAATTAAATACACCCTTCAATAAATAAGTCACTATCTGCAAACTAGCGTTTTCATAAAATTTGTAAATCCGGTCCTGTCGGGCCGATTTTATTAAAATTGTGGGGACACTTTTTAATCACTACCAAAGGGTTAAATTTCAATTTTGAAACGATTCGGAGAATTTTTTCGGTATTTTGGGGCCCAAAAACAGTTTTCAACCCCTAAAAACTACCCTTAAAATAGCCCGATTAGGCCCATTTTAAATAGGCTTCTTGCGGTGATGGATTTCAACACGTGGCCCAAATTTCGTTGAAATCAATTAACTCTTTCGAAAGTTATCGCGCGTACACACATATATATATATATATAAATATATATATATATATATAAATATATATATATATACATATATATATATTTACATATATATATATATACATATATATATATAAACATTTTTAAAAATGGTGCCAAAGTGTTTAGGAGGTTATGAAACGTCGAGAAATTTTGGTCCGACCCCTAGGTCCCGCCATCCGACCGACGCCAATAGTGTATGTTGCCATATGGCAAATACACTAATAATAATGCCTTTAACGTCCGTTTCTTGACTTGAAGTCATAACAGCCGTCTCTATTTTTCGTCTACCATTTCCCACTGTTTTCTACATTTTTAAAATTTCAACTTATAACTAATAGCAATGGGCGAATGAAGGAATTACAGAAAATTAGGATAAGGTAGGCAATTCTTGAACTAGGAGTTTGATAGGTAATCGGCCATGGCCTCGAATAAGGAACCATCTCGATAGATATCTGGAATTAATTGAAGGAAACTGTGGAAAATCTCAACAAGATGGCCGCTACAGGAATTATCGTTTCTCGGCGAGAGGCAGTAAGAAACCCACATCTGCCTCCGCCGGAGTTCGAACCCGCCACCTTCCGAATGCGAATCTAATGCTCTCATCACTACTCTACCTTGCCCGGTTTTTTTGATCATTTTAATATATATAAACGTCTGAAAACACCTTAAACTTACAGTTCACAACATACGAGTACAACTGATTTTCAATCAAAACCTAAGTGATTTGTATTGCTTTTTTAGGTCACAGTATATTTCATTGCTATGACTCAACTTGGATAAGACTGGTGGAATAGTATAGGTCAAGCGTTAACATTGTTGAAAGTGTGACATGGCGAAACGGAAGATAGGGCCGGGGTAATATGCCTTGATACATTTTTCTTCAGTGTCAATTGCTCACTATAATTGGAAAATTAGGCCAAGACGTAATTACTGTTATAGCCTCTTACGCCTGACCTATAGCACTCTACTAACCTTGCAAATTGGACACACATAAAGGAAAGCTTTGTTGTATTCTGGTGCAACCTTGCAACGCAACGCTGCATCAGAGAGCATCTCTTACATGTAATCAAACGGTCGCGTGCACATTTCTCTGTTGTGTTGCAATGTACAAATCTTTTGTTCCCAAATTTTCGTCACAATACTCGTACAACGGAGAAATAAGCAGCTTACCGCTAGTTATCATTTGACGTCAAAGAACGTAAACATTAAACATTATCAAATTTATGAATGCACATAAATTATACAAGACTAGAAATGTTTTACTACAAAACATAACACCAATATATATAATAGCGGCCCAGTCCGGCTTCGCCCGGGTGTAAATGTAATATATAGGATATAAAAGATGAGAATCATTATCATTAAATTCTCAACGTGTATTGAATTTGCGCGAATTCAATCGCTTTTATTTGTGAATGTTCAAAAATCGAAGAAAAATCTTATTTCCCAAAAAGAAATTTAAAAAATTCTGTTGATCCAATCGATACCAAACTTCAGAAGATCACCCACTGGGCTAATCTAAAAATTGTCTGAAAATTTCATCAAAAATGGTCTACCCGTTTGGAGTCCATAGATTACATAATATACATCGTCTTTTATCTATAGGTATAGATTATTAAAATGTAAAAAGTGGTTATTGTGACATAACGATAATAGTTGGACATATAGTATCGCGAAGTTTTTTGTAGTTATTGATATGTTCTTTAATATTGTAGAACATACTTTTGTTCTATCATCAATAGTTTCCGCAGCGCATGCGACGAAAGATGTTTTATGGCTTTTTTTTACACCTTGGGTTACGTTACTAAAGTTTTAGTAAGGATCCCTAATCTTTTCTAGCAATAAATATAGCCTGTGTTACTCAGGGTGAATGCAGCTTTCTAATGGTGAAATTTTTTTTTAATCGGCACAGTAGTTTTTGAGTGTATTCATTACAAACATACACACACAACAAAAATACAGATCTTTCCTCTTTATAATATTAGTGTAGATAAGAGAGCAGCTATTTGTGTGCAATTATTAGTGCTTAGAACAAGGTTCCAAGACTCTAAATCATTCTTATTGAGTAAGTAAACGTTTTGAGACAGAGTTTTCCTCTTTCTACAAATTTGGCAGAGAAAGAATGGAGGAATGAGTGTAGTAGATGTGTCCCTTACGAGTTTCTGACTTTGTGAACTCATTTGTTAGAAAAGCCTGTAAACGGTACATTATAATGCTTACTGTAAACGATTAGTTTTTGCTATTTTTAAAAATCTGTTCATCTTTTGCACGAGATATATTCAGCTACATAATTTTGCTTTTCGTACCGTTCCACAAAAAATATTATATCGTACTCGAGTGACCTCATGGCCCAGAATCTATGTACAGTCACAGAAGCAATGTGCTTCAGTTGGTGAAGTTTCACACTGAACTGCATTAAAGTTTGTATCTGAAGGATTTAACGCCGATTTAGAAAAGAAACTTTTTAACTCAAGAATCGACAAAAATAAAACAACTACTACGTGAGCTTTTGTTGTCTCCATTTTGCTTTCTACAAACTAAGCAACGCTTTATTTTATGTTTTTTTGTGATTGTAAAACCAATATAAAGAGCGCCTTTTTCAAGAGTGTGTTTAACAAAAGTTTTTTTTTTTTTTCATTTTTCAAAAATGAAATTGACGAGAATATAATATGACACCCTAAGCTATTCTCTTAATCATGCAGGTACACGAAATACATATCTTGTCTTGAACTACTGTAATTTTCATCTAAATACGTAATAAACAATATTGCGAATGCTATTGTAACATAACTTATGGGTAGTCTTTGATATTATTATTATGGATAATCATCTCGCATTATTTAATTTGTCTTAAATACACAGTATGTGAAGCGTACTGTGCGTGATTTCATACACAAACCCACACCGACACACAGTGGAAGGTGTTTCCCGTAGCGATGTAGAAACGTCCGACGCTGTGCGTCCGATCCAAGATCAAAGGTGCGGTCCGGGCTCGTGCGACTTGTCCGTGGTCGTCCGTATCAGCGCAGACTAGCGATCAACAACCATGCATGCATGTGATAGGTACTAATATGAAATGGTCGAACAATGTAATTTTTGAATATCTAAATTTGTACCAAAGGAGCCATTATTACAGAATTTAACGACAACATAGCATAAAAATAGAAACAGTGCGTTTGATTCTTGGAATCTAAATAAAATGAATTTTTTTAGTTAAACAGTAATGATGACTAAATATTACAATGATTGCAGCTGCAGCAAGACGTTCTCTTCCACTGGGCATTTAGAAAAGTCAAAATTTGTGAACAAAAAGTCCCACATCTCATATCCGCACAGACCGATATGCACCCCGGTTCGGTCCGTGATTGTCCGCGGTCGTCTGCGGTGTGTAGTGTCGTCCGTAAAATCACGCACCGTGAGAACCAATCATTACCTTAAAGAACGAAGCTTCCTCGGGAAACAGCTTTTAAACTTGCAGCTGATATTAATTAACTTACTTAATACAGGTATAAGTGCATTTAATTTAACTACACTTGAGAAACGATATTCGGAGAACATTTGGAACATCATTTTCAGTAATCGCCCCAAATAAAAAATCTGAAAGTTTCTGATGATTGTATTTTTTTGCTTATTTTATCTACAGAAAACTTTTCCTTTTGCTAAATAAACTGACACTAGAATCAATAACTAACTCTATCTCTTTGAGCGATCCATTGAATTTTAACAAAATTCTATGCCAAAAAAGAAAGAAAATATCGTTAAAAACTAAGGAACAGTAATTGTGTAATTGGTCCTGAATATTGTTTTAATAAAAATACGCTTAGGGTTGATAAAAAAAATGTTCCATTCGTTTGTGAAATTGTTTTCAAATTAGTAAATAAATGTTTTTGAAAAGGACAAGTAACAACAGATACTGTGACATAACTGACAACATGTCAACATGGTTAATTTTTCATCCGTAAACCTATGTAAATCGTATGCAAATAGATCGACGATATGAATCACCAGGGATCAAAAAGTAAACACAAAGTTCATGAATTCAAAAAAGCGATATAAATATACATACTTTCCTCAGAATTATTGTTCAAACAGACGAACAGTAATTGTGTTTCAAGCTAAATTAGTTAACATTAACATAAGAATAACCTGTTATATTGTGATGTCTGATGTTGTAGCATTGAGCCGCAGTTGACTTTGAACAAGCCATGATTAATTCAAATAATCTCCCATAGATTAAACAATTTACGTTTTAAGGTGGATGCACATTGCATATTGTACAGCTAGAATATTCAAACGAAGTCAAACATTAAACTATTTAATAAAAATAGTAAAGCATAGCAAGAGAATTGGGAATCTTTATATCGTCAGCTATATAATGACTGTCTGTGAATAGTTCATAGTAGTGCGTGCAAAATAAGTTTATTTCAAATAATAAAACATTGATAATGCAGATGTCATGTGTTTACCAATGTTCAAATTAAGGGTTTTGTATTTTCAAAGGACCTGCAACTGAAAAAAACTTTTACTGTAAATAGAGTGTCAACAGATTGTGAAGTCCACTTTACTAATGACGATTTTGCCACAGAAGGAGAAATTACTGATAGAAAAACTGATTATATTTATTTAAATGATGGTTATAGTATTATCACATCACATATTTGATTTAAATTATTCCTTATTTAAATCACGCCACTTAGAAAAGAACATATAGATTTGGGGTTTACTATCCTTAGTGAAAACCAACCATAATTTAGGTCGGAATTTACCCGCTGCCATCCACATTACGATTGCCATGTGCTCATGTTCACTAAGAACCTTTATCGAACAAAATCATTAGAAAGAACCATATTATATTCGAAAATATTTTGTTGAAATTCTAACAAATTTCCTAAGTTTAACATCCAAAATCAGTTAATATGAGAGCGAGCAAAAAATCGTATAGTATTAAATTTGAAATATAATATGACTAGTAATGATTCGTATGTTATACAACTATTGTCAATAAATAACGATTTAACCATACTATCACATTCTCACTGCTTCAGTACCAATTGCTCTTGACTGTAATGTACGAATATATTATATTGTTTTTACTTTTTCGAAATATATCGCTCTAGCACAAAATTTAATGTTCAGTTTATACAAATTGAAATTGTTAACAGTATACCTTGACAACAAAAATTAGCCAATTTTTAGATAAAAATTTGCCTTATGTGCCACATTAATTTACAGCGGATATGTTCAATTAGTTATAATGAGAATATTTTTATTCCAAATATTTACTCTCCATATTCACTCACCACTGCCTTGTGATAGTGAAAATTAATACTGTTATATTTAAATTTTGGTTAAAATATCTACAGTAATTGTGTAACATTATAATATAATATGTTATAGAATATAGAATATAAAAAACAAAATAACCTCTACAAATATTTTGATAAAACAGCCCATTTGTCGCTTAGCGATCGTCGATATTTCTCAGTATTCATTTAAAAAACTATTTTTATAAATAATTTTCTTATCTTATCACTGTTTTTCTTTCAAAGAGTAAAAAATATTGTCTTTATCATGGAAGTAAATTCAAAAGGTGAAGGAGAAGACAAGGCTACATACTGTTTGTTTTCTAAATTAATACTTATCAAAATGCAATTTTAACTATTCATTTGTTTTATTTTTTTTTATTTTTAAAGCTCACTCATACACTGAACCACGGAACGTACACAAGGCTCACGAACACCATATAATATACAAGTGCCTTCCCTAAATAAGAGGCCACTAGTGGTATGTACCAAAACAATGGAGGATTCTTCGAAAACTAAATTAAAAAAATAGCCTGCTTTAGGTAAACAAATAATGAAAAATTCCATAATAAGATTAGAAGGACAAATAAAATTAGTTATAGATTTAAATAACGTCAGTACAAAAGGGAAATAAGCGATGTAATTAACATTGAATGTTAATTTTTGTAAAAAATTTTTAGAGCTTGAAAAAGTCTTAATTAAAGAAAAGACGAAACGTTGCAATCAATTAGTGTTTAAATTGATTTATTTTCATTATTCCAATTACCCGTGATACTGTTTTCTATTATAACATATATCTGGAATTGAACTTTAAAGATGAATTTATTTTATTTTTTTTTTTAATTGATCAATAGTACTTACACTGAGATACGTCGATATAAAAAAATTCGACGAACCTCGGAAATCTAGTCTGCTATCATTATTGTCACCTCATTCACATTTTTTGCACACCATAACCATAAACTTCAATATCTAATGATCGAGAAGTTCTCAATGAGTGAAAGATTCATAAACTATATAATTTTTGCTGACTAACGATTCGTACACTAAGCATATAGATTGCAATGTTAAAGGCATTTTGCACGATCCCCTATAAAATTGATTTTCATGCCTGTATAAAAAACGACCCTTCTTTGCATTAGTGCGTGAAGTAAAACAAAAATAACGGGATTTTATCCATTCAATAGTGATATCAGTTGCCATTTAAATTCATATAAACAACGGAGACAAGCATAGTAAGCATTAACCCCAAAAAAACTAGTAAGAAAACGAAATAATAGACGTCCTGGTAGTCTTTTGGATATGTGGACTGAAGTCACTTATTTTAATTCACTTTATATTATTATAAAATAATTGAAGTTGTTACGAAGTTGTCCAGCTTCCCAATAACCTCCTCTCAATACCTCATAATATACAAAATCATAAATAATTTATATAATAGTTATTACAATTTTATTTTTCGGTGCTAATATGCAAATCGCTAATCCATTTTTTTTTTTGTATATATAAAAATAACATTTATAATTTCAATTTCTGTATAATTTACATACTATAAATACTTGTATTCAAAATCAATCTAATTTGTAGTATCGAACTTAGCTATTTTCGTTGAAAAGATAACTACTATTAACATCTTTTTTTATACTCTTTACTTTAAAAAAGTTGTCACATTTTCATGCAAAACTGAACAGTAAATTATTTTGCGTGTAGATCATCCTTAACAGCATTCTCATTTTTCATTTATTTGTGCACATAACTTTTTCCCTCCTATTTATAATGTCATCAAACAAAAACAAAAAAGATTATAAACCAGCTATTTAAAATAAATTCGAGTATATGAGAGGGGTTTTTGTGGCAGATTTCGTAGCACGCTACGTATGTGCGCAATAAAATTCTTTTCAACGTCACTGCGGACTGTACGGCCAGCAGATTTACCATAGACTCTGTATAGGTGTAACAGGGTGTAATCGAAATTAGAAAGTTCAATACAGAAACACAGCTAAAATATACGCTCAACTAAGTAAGTCTTAACCAATACGCTACGCACGCAATTGAGATAAAACGATATTTTACAGCAGTAATGGAGCGTCTGCATCCTCCATATTACAATCTTTCTTCGCTGGGCTGTACTCCACTCGACATAGCTGACATAGTTTTACTTTCTATTCATAGATGACACGTCGCATTTCTCTGTTACAATGAAGTATAACTTCTACCACGCGTACATAAGTATTCGCACCACTTTTTTTTAAGTCAAAATAAAACATACACCATATTACTCAGGAATTGTGTAGTTTTTTGTTTGTTAAAGAATCTTTAGAATCAGTTCGGTAGTTCCAGTCCCTTCAAATAGACATACAAACAAATAAATGTTACCTCTTTGTATATTAGTCTAGATAATGAACAGGATTTTAAGTTTCAGTAGAAAGTCTTTATGATCAAAATTATCGACGGCATGTATTTTTATGTTATATAAAAGTACTAAAAAAAAACAACTGCTAACACAAAATTAAAAAAAACCCGGGTCGCAGTGCCAAAACCCTGCCGACAATATAGTGTATTTGCTTGTATAGGGCCGTGTGGTTTTATACTTTTATTATGTGAAATTAAGTTTGTTTTTGGGCAAAGAAAAAATTTAACCCCTTAATACACCCCTTAAAGTAACATTTTTTTCTTAATTGTAATATTATTATCAATCTAACGTCTACACCGAATTAAATACACCCTTGAATAAATAAGTCACTTTCTACAAATTAGTGTTTTCAAAAAATTTGTAAGTCCGGTCCTGTCGGGGCGATTTTATTAAAATTTTAGGAGCACTTTTTAATTGCTATTAAAGGGTTAAATTTCAATTTTGAAACGATTCTGAGAATTTTTTAGGTATTTTTGGGCCCAAAAACTTTTTTCAACCCCTAAAAACTACCCTTAAAATGGCCCGATTGGGCCCATTTTAAATAGGGTTCTTGCGGTAGTGGATTCCAACATGTGGGCAAAATTTCGTAAAAATCAATTAACTCTTTCGAAAGTTATAGCGCGCACACATATATATATATATATATATATATATATAAACATTTTTAAAAATGGTGCCAAAGTGTTTAGAAGGTTATGAAACGTCGAGAAATTTTGGTCCGACCCCTAGGTCCCGCCATCCGACCAACGCCAATAGTGTATGTTGCCTTATGGCAAATACACTAAAAAATAGTCTTCGAGTATGAAAAAAGTCGAGTAAAAACATATCAAAGTTTTAGTATGCTATTAACAAAATGACAGCAATATATTTTGAAATTGGAAGCTTATTTTGCAGTTTCTGCTAACAGTAGTTTGTCATATTGATGCAAAATTATTTTTTGTCTTTTAGTTTTCTTCAAACGTGTAAAATTTATCTTAACATAAAAGAACTGGTAATTCATACAACCGCGGAACAATGTCGAATTTTTAAGTTTTAACTTTATTTCTTTTTTGTCCTTGGTAGTTAATATAAAAATGATTTTTCGGGAAAATGGACTTTATTTATAAGTAAAACACTTAATATTTTATTTTCAGCGACGTTTCGTTCCTTGTTTGGAACTTTATCAAGCTTTAATAACTGTAAATACATTTTTTAAAAATACAATTTATAAAATTTACAATTAAATTTTATAAACTGTATTTTAAAAAAAATTATTTACATTATTTACAGTTATTAAAGCTTGATAAAGTTTCAAACAATGAACGAAACGTCGCTGAAAATAAAATATTAAGTGTTTTACTTATAAATAAAGTCCTTTTTCCCGAAAAATCATTTTTATATTTAAGTTTTAACATTTTTAGGACTAGTTTGAAAATAAAGATATTAATTTTTTTTAAATTGCTATACCTAAATCTAAAAAGCTCGGGTCGCGAGCTAAATCCCTACCGACGTACTGTGTATTTAATAATACAGCCATTGTCACTTTATATTGTAAACTTAAATTTGTTTTTAGATAAAATAAAAAAAAATTAACCCCTTACACTTCTTAAAATAATATTTTTTTTTCTTATTTGCAATTTTATTATCTGCACTAAATTAAATACACTCTTCAGTAAGTAAAAGAAACTAGTCGTGTTTTCATAAAATTTGTAAGTCCGGTCCTGTTGGGCAAATTTTAGCAAAATTTTAGCAGTATATTTAAATTTTTGCTAAAGCGTTCAATTTCAATTTTTGAATGGTTCTGAGAATTTTTGGGCTCAAAAATATATTTAAACCCCTAAATACCACCTTTAATATGATCCAATTGCGCTCATTTTAAAAAGGTTCGTATGGTTATGGGTTCCAACATTTTTTATAATTAACGGACAGATCTTTAAATAGAAATTATTGGTGGAACTTTCCCAATTTTCTTTCGATTTTCGTTTACACCCTGTATATCATGTGTGTATCGGTGTGTCCATGTATAATGTGTATGTATAGTAACTCTCAGATAACATTTTATAGTACAGCGATTTTTATATTCGGCGAAATTTTTCCCATTTTCGTGTAAATTTATGCGACGATGTGAGATTTACCCTCCACAGCAGCTGCTGTTTCTATCCTTGTCGTTCCAATTACTTTTCGCAGGACGTGAACATCGTTTCCTTGTCGCACTAGTTGGATTTGTCGGACGTCTGTCTGGACAAAGGCTATATGCATACATAGTAATCTGCCAGAACGAATGTACTTTCCAAATAATATTGAATTTGTGACTATTCATCGACTTTTAGCAGTGAATTCCCGCGAGGAAACAAAAAGATAGAATACGGGTCTTAGGTGGAATCTTCTTATATTACGAATAAATTATTTGCCGACAAACGGTATTGAAATATTTCAAATATTTAAATGGAAATGAAAGATATTGGCACCGTTTCTACATAGAAAGACTTTACGGTTGAGTTAATGATAAATGAAAGTAGCCTCGTTCTTAATTACAAAATTCGATTTCTTCGTCTAAAAAAATAAACGTTGGTTTATAGTATTTCTGACCTCTTTCCTCACTGCGTGTTCACTGAATTACAGTTTCCAGACAACGAAGCTATCTGAAATAAATTTACAAAACTATATTTAAAAAGAGGTGCGTTGGTTAGTGGACACACGACCGAAACTATGTTCCTTACGCATTTTATATCTAAAGGGCTTTCCATCACGGGCACGCGAACTTTAAATTTAAATAAAATCAAGTTTGGTATGATATGTTATTAATTTTTTTTTATTTATAAGAGTATTCCATTACATCATGCATGGACTATAATGTCGACTAAATAGCCGCCGCGGCATCGCTAGGTGGCACGTAGCTGAAAGCTCCAATTTTAGATGACTCGATTGCATAAATGATAAATTGATGGCATTTGTTATGGTGACTTTTAAGGCATCGGTCGTCTGCGGCTTATTCACATAGACCCGTGATTTTACGTAGCCCTACAAGAAAAAGTCTAGTGGCGTTAAATCACACGATCTCGATGCCCAGTTGACGTCGCCGAAACGCGAGATAACCACGCCGTCGAATTTGTCGTGCAGAAGATTCATTGTTGCATGAGGTGTGTGGCACATAGCGTCGTCTTGTTGAAACCACTTGTCGTTGAGATCCATACCTTCCAAGTCCCAACGTAAAATACGCGAAGGCCCGACGAGGAATTGACGCCTTGAGTTATCCTGTACACTCTAGTTCACTGCAGCGATGTTTTCTACAGACGTCACGTTATGATGACGTTTGATTGTTTACTGGCCGGTTGCTCCGAATTGGTCCACTAAACGACGAAGAGTCGACTCAACAGGACGATCGTATACCTCATGAAAATCACGTAGCGCACGGAACGTAACTCAAACTGTCACTAATTTTGAAAATAATGTTTAATGATTTGCATGCGTTGTTCAATACTGTAATTTTACATGATGGTTTGTCCAGCATTTATTACTATAATATACAAATTTGACAGCTGTAGCTTTACCAACATGGCTGCTATACACTGTCAAAGTTCGAACGCGCCTATTGGAAAACCCTCTATATGTATAAATAAAATTGAAGTGTCGTCTGCAATGTCTAAATAACTGTAAATTCTTGAGCTCACATAGTTATTTGCATGCTATTAGAATGTAAGCAATCGTTTTTAAAATTTTTGTTTTTCTGTTCGGGCTTATCTTCGAAACGGTTAAACATATTATTGTTATAGCACTTCACACACAGGTAAAGGGAGAGATCTAAGCTATATTTTTTCTCAAAAAAAACGAATTAATTAGTTATAAATTGTAATGAAAATGTATTAAGATAATTTAAAATGGAATAAAAAATTGGTTTAAAAGAAGAAGCATGGTATGACGCATTTTAAACAGTTTCTATTTCAATAAAATCAATAATATTCCCAGTAGTATGTATTGAAAACGCTTTGAATATTATAACTGCATTTTATATAATGCTACAGAACTTAGTAATCATACATAAAAAATCTATATCGAGTTCAACTTTCTAGTCGGAAAATTAAGCATAATATGTTAATCATACACAATTAAGTTAGCAGGAAAGTGGACGAATTGATGTTAATCAATAAACCAATTATTAATTTAGCGACGTTTCGGTCATATATTTGACCTTCATCAGGCATCTTAATGACCGAAACGTCGCTAAATTAATAATTGGTTTATTGATTAACATCAATTCGCCCACTTTCCTGCTAACTTAATTCTGTATGTTTAAAAAAATATGGACGCAACAATTTCCAATATAATATGTTAATTTTTGACATTTCAGTAATTCAGTAATTCCGGAATTACGATATTTATTTCTTTAGTTTTAAGTTCGGAGTTCTGACATCTAGATATTTCGGTATGAAAGCCCTGTACGGTACAACGTTTTAACTCAAAAAGGAAGCTCTCAGTCCACTTTAATACAATGATTCTGTAGTTTACTGATGTTGAATTAACATCTGAAAACTTACCGGAACCTATCTCTATTCTAACATGATAAATACGCCTTATGATTATATCAAAAGTCAAGATTATTTTAAAAGAGAAGAGCGCAAGTTCAGTACACTAGACACAAAACGCGGAGCAGTGTGCACCGGTCGTTGGTCAATAGAGATAGAACAGACCCAACAGACCAGACAAACATTGGTTGATTGCATTCACTGAACGCTGAGCACAGTCACGCACAATATTGGGATGTCTACTGGAACAGTCTAATTTAATATTATTTTATTTTGGGTTCGTTGCTGACTTCGGAATACTACACCAACGTGAATCATTCATTCAGGTGTGGGCGCAATGTAACCTACAGTATAATATGGCCAGAAGGCAAAATTGCTTATGTCAACATTTGGTAATTTTTTGTCTATTGTTAGCTCTAATTAATTATGTAATACGATGTAAAAGCATTTCAACTCTGCATACAGTAAATCCTCAATAATTCGAACAAGCATTTATTTATTAAGTTTTCTAAATTGAGTATTGCCCCATTTTGTTACTAATTAAAAAAATATTACTAGGGAAAAAGTAATTTATACTTATTTTTTCGTTTTTAAAAGTATCAATAAATGAAAAAATGATAGTTAATTAAAAATTGACCACCTATTAAGACGTGCGTCATCAGTTTGCAGTCTTCATAGAAGCAGCAAGAAGGCTAGGTAGGTACATGGCACGTAATGTTAGTAGAGTCCTATTGGTTGTCACACTTTTCAACAATGTTTACGCCCAACCTGTAGTATTCTACTAACCTATCAAAGTAAATTCGTTGCCAAGCTACTGAATTTGTATAGTTAAAGAAGAGTTTATGTATTTTGTAGCAATGGATTGCATAGTACAAATAATATATTTTATTTATGCACACAGCATCGCAGCCTTTTGACGCCATTTACGAAATTGGCAGCATAGTTTGAAAAAGTTTTTCAAGCTTAATAAGTTATATTATATTTATATTTCAATATAAATTACGATTTGGCAGTTAAGTTTCCGTTTTATTAAACATTTATTTGAAACATAATTATTATATTTAAATCTTGGTTCTCATCCATGTTGTGAAATTAATGAATACATTTTCTTGGGCACTTGGACTTTAAAAATTGTTTTATTAGTGTCAATTTCATGAAACAAATAACTTTAACGTGTATTTAACTTTAAAAGTAAATAACTTTATCACTTAATTTAACCTTACATGTATGTATAGATAATAATCTTGTTTTATGTATGTATTTTTAACAATTTTAGTTGGCCTGAAGAAGTTGGAAATCATTAAAGGAAAACCAACGAAATGTTGCAATTTTAAGAAGTTAAATCTTATTTTTAAAGTCCAAGTGCCCAAGAAAATTTATTCAATAATTATTATAATTCACATACCCAATTTAGATTGAATTTCTTTCCATTATATGCAAGCTGTCGTCCGAAATGCTGACGGTGTACTAATTAGTCCATTATGTACTCTGAGGTTAAAAGTCATATGTTTGGGGTTTGGAAAAAGGGGGATCCATTCTTGAGTGCACTAACGATTCATTGACAAAATTCCTCCCCAATGCTAATCGCCATCGTGGAAAAGGATTTCTATTTTCAGTTACCTCGATTCCTACCGGCGTAACTATACTTTTTTTATATTTATGTACTTACGTTTTGGAAATCGCTTATTTCTATGAAAAATCTTATTCAATCATTGATGTTATTGCTTCCAAATCAACTAGAAATATGTATCGTTTTTTCTATTTGACTTTTAGTCAAGTTTTTAAAGTTTATTTTATCGAAAGAAACGATAAAAAATCAGTTAAAAACGACAAAAATTACGATTATTACACAAAGTTTGTACAGAAAAAAATTAATTTGAAAAAAAGAATTTTGAGAAATCGAAATTAGATAGTATACTTTTAACATCTGTGAAATGTTAATTTGCTTTCCCGTAATTTGAAATCTCATGATGTTCTGTAAAAAAAAATTGACGAATTTTGCGTTTATTTCTTCAAGTTTTACGGCAAAAATAAATGTTTTTTGAAAATTTTAAGCAGCAAGCCAAATTTTGTGAAGTTGAATGCTTAATTACAGATAATAAAAACAGTAATAAAATGGATTTTGCGACCACAGTTTGAGATTTCTCCAGAGCAACTTTCAAAATCTGAGAGATCAGTCGCCTTAAAATAAAGCATAAAACTTTGTAATTAAGGCAAATGGTGAACATTTATTTCAAAAATTGAGATCGCACAAATAAGTACGAAAGTAAATGCTGCGTGTAAACAAACTCATAATATCTGCAAATGGTTTCACATACAAATATACAACGAAAGCAGGCGTTGAAAATGTAGATTAATTTGTTTCAGAAAATATGAACATATAAAATAAACATCCCAACAGCTTTTAATATTAATCCCAATGTTACCCCTAAGTACAATAAAAGTTGGAAAAAGTTTTTAATATTTGAAACGTAAGTATGCACCTTACAACATTCGTATTATATGTATACGGTCGAAGTGGTACATCAAGTTTCTTTATGCATTATACAGAGTGTCCGATTTATAATTTACTTCCCAGTACATTGGAAAGTTGTAATGGGACCGAAAAACGAAATCAAAAATTTTAACAAATTTTTGTGTTTCAAGGTAATTACACTGTTTGTAAACCATATTTAAAAATATATTTCTGTGTGTCTGTATGTACGTACGTACGTATATACGTCTGTAGCCATTTCTTTCTAAGACGAAATCTCGAGAATAAAAAATGATATCGACTACGTCAGGCTGTCAATCGACGCGTACTAACGTATACTATATGATCTAAAATAAAAAAAAATTAAATCGGTTCAGTTGCTCTTTTTCCTAACAAAACAGACTCAAAAAAAGTAGATTTTACTTAAAATCTCTCGAATAAAAAGTTATATCGACTTTGTTAGGCTATCAATCGAAGCATGTTAACGTAATTTTGATTCGAAAGAAATTTTATCAAACCAGTCCAGTCGTTTTGTTGTTTAAACAAAAAGTCTGTAAAAAAGTGTATTTTAGGACTTCTTAAAAAAATATTTCTCGGATCTAATTTGTTAAGATCATATTGAAGAGTTGGTCATGTGAACCTCAAGAGTCGCACTTGTAGAGTTCAATAAACGACCCACCTCGCGACTTAGTTTTTTATTTATGATGTGTAAACATCTTTAGGGTCTAATTCGATAAATTTGCAACGGAAATGCGTAACAGGAAATCAGCTGTGCGCAGTCGCTAGGCGCATTCTCAAGTACCATAGACTAGAATACTTAGGAATATAGAAGATCTTGTACAAACTAATTAGGCGGGATTTGAAGTTATAAAATATTGTCATTACAAATGTGTATTAATTATTATCAGACTTGATTGATTTTTGAAAATGTACTGGAAATTCAGCTACAAAAACATCTAATCAGCTGCTCGGCTTTATATTTTTAAGTATATACATATTTTTTTAACATAGTAATAAATGCGTTTTTATGAAACATTTTTGACCTATAGTGTATATGTTACGTGAAAGGAAAACGGTCCTCTGTAAAATGTGGCAAAAAGTTTTTACTTTTTATACATAGTTATATGCCTATATACCATAAGTACGTATATATTTACCGGCTGTTTAAATCAACCTTTTTATACACGATTTTCTTTTAATAAAGTGTCTTAAAAAGTGGACTTAAACTTCTTTGTTCTTTGTTAAAAACTTCGTACATTTTTATTAGAAGTTAGTAATCTACACAAAAATGGAGTCATTTATAACAAGAAAATTGTCATTGAATCAGTTATATAACTCCATATTTACAGCACCACTGCTGGACTGTAGAAAACATTATCAAACATTTTTTTTTTTACAATTGTCTTAGATTGTGATCATATATTTAAAGTCTTTATACATAATAATGTAGTTGTAAAACTTCCTGTCATGTAGAACATTCGATAAAACTCAAACAAAAACAAATGATTGATCTACATAGAAGAAGATCGTTTTTCAAGTTAAATTTTAATCGAAATGCGTAAAAAAATATCGCTTTGAAGTAAGCATTGTACAAAAACTATGTCAAATGCATTTATAGTGTATAGGTACCCAGTTTAAAAAAAGTTTGATTCAAGCGATCAATTACTATTTTTCGAGTAGGATCGATTTAAAATTCTAGAATGCTTTTTATGAAGAAATATGTGTGGTCACAATCTAAGGCTAGATGAGATTTTTTGACAATTGTCAACAGCATACAATTTACCATTAACTACTTTTAAAGAATAACAAGATTTATTTCCTAAATTTTTTAGTGACCGACGTTTCAGCAATGCCTTCTTGGTGTTGATACGAAGTTTAAATTATCTGTTAGGCTCAAAGAACGAAAATGTTCACTGAGCGAAAAAACAGTTCATAAAGCGTTCTGATTTCCACATTTCGAAATTTGTGTCGTGCCCATCATGCTAGTCGACCAGAACGCGTTTTGGCAATGAAGAAAAGGCATGACGTATTTGGAACGTCAGCTAATTATTAGGAGTTATGATAGAATACGACACACGATGATTTGTGATATAGGACCTACTAATCTCGAGACTTTTTAGTAAATATTAATAAAATTTATTCTTTTGACTTAAAGTAATAAAGTTAAAACTGCAGGTACCAGACAGAAAATGTGCTTAATGCTCTATCTGCTGCTGAAATTGAAAACCACTGCATAACGTGTTTATTTTATTAAACAGAATGAGAACTTTTTGGGTAAGATAAAGAAGTAGTGTTATTAAAATAATAGGACACTTGAATTATGGTTACTTTAAAAAAATCAAAGGTAACAAATATTATTGAACACAAATATAAATCCTTATTGGTCATTTGTAAACAACCTACTTAAAATAATTAGGAACTTTTTAGTAGGCTCAGAACTCGTCAGGGCTTTTCTTCATTGCCAAAACACGTTGTGGTCAAATTGCATAATGGTCACGATACGAATTTCGCTATATGGTCCTTCTGTGTTTAGCAGAACGCGTCATAGGCGTTTTTATAAGAGCCATAGCACGATATCGCGATGTGGGTGTTTTACAGAAACAACATTGCGCTGTGAGCTGTTTTTTCGCTCAATGAGCATTTTCATCCTTTGAGCCAACCATATTTGAATCTAGTACTAGTCAGCTCGGGTCACATTGGCAACATCCAGTGTGCATATATTCTACCGTGCCGAGCCGACCCGAGTCGATTCAGTGAGTGTGGATGTTGTCTATACTCATATAATATGAAGACATACAGTTATTTGTATGCAGAAGAAAATCTCCGAAACTATTGAATCAAGCTGAAAAATAATTTTGCTGTTTTAAAACTTACTTCTCCGAGCTTTGCATCCGAGCAAAGCCGGGCTGGCCAGGTAGTAATTTATGTTTGTAGAATAAACACAGTATTAATTATTCTGCATATATTGGGTCAATGGATATTTGTGCAAGTGAAATGAGGAAAGTTTTAATTGCATTTTGTTATAAATGTTTAAAGATATAATTAAAGCTGAATTGTATGTACTGTCGCTAATTTATTACAAAATAGCGTACAATATTATTTAAATTTATGAATAATAATAGATTGGTCCCAGGAGTTTATTTCTCGAAATCGTTTCATAACTCGGCTAAATCAGACCTCCAGTTTCCAGGCCTTGTTATTTTTTAACGAAGAATCATAAATTGAGAAAATAAACTATTAGAGACGAGAAGATCGTGGTAATTGGCAATCTTCAACAATTGAAAATTGTAGTTTATGTATTTAGAATATTATCGACGAGGTGTGACATTAGCGTCAGCGAGTTTTAAGCGTAACCCAAGTCCGAGATACATATGTTAAATATTTTTCTCGTATCCCATATAAAACAGCTGCTTCTAAATTTTCAATATATTTTAGACATTTTTGACGGTACAATTGAATAAGCTTCACTTTTATTAAATTGCTTATGAAATTTACTATTCGCAGCTACTCAAGTTCGACATTTGAGTAGTTTTTCATTAAAAAACCAATAATATAGCTAAACTGTTGATGGAGCAAAGTTTGGAGAGAGGTTACTGACATTCTGATATAATTCGGTTTTTTTTAAACAATTTTTAACAGCAGAAGTCCTCTGCTGTTAAAAATTGTTTAAACGCTTTTAAACAATCGTTAATTGTTAATAAAGAAACATGGAGTAAGATATAAAAAGATAGAGCAAAATTGAATCAACTTTCATTGTTCAGCGGGTATACATTAAGATTCACATTTTCATCAGTGGTTGGCTGACTATAACTATTTTCATTTTTTAGGGTTTCGTACCTCAAAAGGAAAAAGCGAAACCCTTATAGGATCACTCGTGTGTCTGTCCGTCCTACTGTTTTAGCCAATTTGCTCCGAACTACTGGACCCATTGAGTTGAAATTTAGTACCCATATGTAAATCAGTGACCATAAGACGGACATGTAACGTTAATAAATGAACTTTTAACATGGGGGTCATTTTTGGGGCAAAAATTAGGAAATTAAAAAAAAAGTTTGGTAAACTGTACCGTGTGACATATCAAATATGAAAAAGCTTGTCGTAAGGGTCTCAAATATACTTTTTTATAATTTTACAATAAATAGTTTTAAAGTTATTTAAGAAAATAAATGAACATTTGACCATTCCCCCCCACTTATCCACGAAACTACTGGGCCTAAAATTTTGAAAAAAATGGGGAATGTGGGGTCTCACTCATAGTTTACAGGAAAACCTAAACGAAAGTCTTAAGTCCTAAAGTACTCACGGAAAACGGAATAGTACGAAACCGTAATCTCGCAAGTTCGACTCGCACTTGACCATTTTTTTTAATGTATAAATAACTTTTTCCATGTTTATTTTTTGTATTTGAATAGTTCCGTTTTCTTTTGTTTTATTATAGATGCAAATTCATGTGATTCACTAAAAAAAATAGTTTGGAATTTGATCTCGCTCACATTTGATAAATGATTGTTTCTAAAATAACTGAAGATTAAACGTTCGGGAACTCCGGACTTTGACACTATTTGTCTTTAATTGCATCATGTTTTGTCCAAAAACATAAAATATTTATATTGTTGTAAGTAATAAGCTTATGTTTATTTGCTAATTAATAATAATTTTCGTGGAATCTCCGCGTATACAGTCCAATGTACAATTGATAGCATCATAACATGGATTTGCGATAAAACTATTGCTTAACATTAACATTTGATATTATAAAGATTATACTACTTTATGACTGTCATCAATCATCATATTTTTTCTAAGTATTTTCACAATGAACTTGCAATTTTCTTGTGTTTTTCTTACATTCGCTGCAATAATTAAGAAAAGTTAGTTCAGAAATTAATGTGCTTGGCTAGTGCTGGATTTATAATTAGGCACACTAGTCATTGGCCTATGCCTCATCACAGAGGGAGCACCACATAAAGAGATTATTTTTTTCTGTGGGCATTAATTATTAAACGGAACTTATAAAATTTAATTTTCAAATGTTATTTTACCATTCCAGCCTACAATTGAGGAATGGTGGTAATTTAGATCAAAGTTCACTTTTCAAAATTTTACAATATTTTTTTCGTTTTAAGGTCTCCCAGGTCCAAAAACCATGATTTTGGAAAACGTTTGTTCGTTCGTTTGTCTGTGAGCACGATACAGGTCAAAAAGCTAAGCGGATCGAAACAAAATTTTAGTTAACTGTTTGATAAGTAAATATGATATACCCTATTGTTTTTAAGAAAAATCGGCGCTAGTTCAGAAGAACATATGCGCTATAACGTTATTTTTCCTGTTATAATGGTAAATTTTGTTATAACGGTTTATTATTCTGTAAATTTATTAAAAAAATGTTTTCTAAAATTTTTAGTTTGAGAAATATTTTGAAAATAAAAAACCTGTTCTATTTTCAGAAGATCTGCCAAAACGAAATTAGGTTACAAGCATGCTTTGGTTAATTTTTACATGTGAAACCATACTATCAACCCTGGGAATGAATAAAAAATATTATAATATTTGTTACTAACCATTACCCTCGCCACCGGGCGCGTTTACAGGAATTTTATTTTCTTTATTATTATGTCAAATGTCAATACTCTTAACGTTGGAATGGTACTATCGCCCAATTGGCTGAATATTGTATTTTAATTCAATGGTTTAATATTTTCATTTTACAATATTATTTTATGTATAGTAGTAATTCTCTTTTGATTTGTATAATAGTTTGTTCAAAAATAATCTATATGATATAGTGATTTTTTTTTAGCTGAGACACAAACTGTAATGTCAAGCAATCGCTGCAAATATTGTTTACAATATGACTAGTAAAAATCACATTTATCAAATATTTAAATTAAAAGTCAAGTATATTCATTTTGTTTATGTCTACGACGTTATTTAGCGCGGCAATAAAACATTTGTTTAGTAAATAATAATTTGTATGTATTAATTATATAAGGAACATTTACACCGCGGACTCTGTACCGAAACTCTTGGAGGCTCGTCCGATAACGTCCGCCCAACAATTACATTCAGTGACAAAACAAGTATCATCATACATAATAATTTATTAATCAAACAAGTAATGAAAATCATATCAAGTATGAACAACATATCACTTGTGTCTACAAAATTTGTGACATATATCCATGGATTTGCATCCCTAAGCTTTCCTGGCGTTAATATAGTCATTTACATATGTATATATTTTTAGTTGCGAAGTTGAAAAGCATTAAATTTTCTATCAAAAGGATTGTTTTTCCACAGTTGCAACCATTTGAACTGATTTTGTAAGACAGAAAAAAGTAGGAGAGAAGAAGACCAGTCAATCGAATTCAATCAGTTAATCCATCATTATTGTATACTACTTTTTTAATAGACGTCGGATACATACCGTATTAAGTTTTACGGTAAACACAGATGAGTTATGTAATAGTTCATAACATACCATACGTAAATACAAATTATTTAGTCGGACTTGTCAGAATCCGCGGACATGCCAGAACCTGGGGTGATCAGTCAGATTCCAACGAACATCAACATGTTCCTTTCATTAAACGCATATAAGTATTCAGAGATTCAAACTACCCGTTATATCATAATTTATAGTTATACTTATTCAACCATTCTTATCACTCTATTCTCAAACAACGTAATCATACTCATCTCACTTCAACCATGATAGTATTCTTCTCAAGTCAGTAATAGCCATATGCCATTGGCGGAGTTGTGGTCTCTTTGAACCTCGATAATTAGCTTTTCAATTCTGGGGTAGCCATTGTCTATCGGCAGAATTGTGGTCTCCTCCAACCTCTACAAATGGCGTTTTCAACTCAGTAATAACCACTTGTCATCGCCAGAGTTGCGGTTCCATATCAACCAAAATATTTCGGACACATCATAATCACATTTAGAACACAATGTGGAATTATGTTTACGAACACACAATAAACATAACGGACACATCATGATCTTCACAAATATGGAGTGCTACTGCGCATAGAAATCGACAGAACAGGGTAGGCGATAACCACGGTATATTATATATGTGTGTTTCTGGTCCGTCTTGTTTTATGTTGTTGAGCAAAGACGGAATGACTACTGAAATTTTCGCTGTGCTTTTTAGTGTATTTGCCATATGGCAACATACACTATTGGCGTCGGTCGGATGGCGGGACCTAGGGGTCGGACCAAAATTTCTCAACGTTTCATAACCTCCTAAACACTTTGGCACCATTTTTAAAAATGTTTATATATATATATGTATATATATATTTATATATATATATATATTTATATATATATATATATATATATATATATAGGTATATATGTGTACGGGCAATAACTTTCGAAGGAGTTAATTTATTTTAACGAAATTTGGCACACATGTTGGAATCCATCACCGCACGAAGCCTATTTAAAATAGGCCCAATCGGATCATTTTAAGGGTGGTTTTTAGGGGTTGAAAAAAGTTTTTGGGCCCAAAAATACCTAAAAAATTCTCAGAATCATTTCAAAATTGAAATTTAACCCTTTAATAGCAATTAAAAAGTGCTTCAAAAATTTTAATAAAATCGGCCCGACAGGACCGAATTTACAAATTTTCTGAAAACACTAGTATGCAGATAGTGAGTTATTTTCTGAAAGGTGTTTTTAATTTTGGTGTAGACGTTCGACCGACAATAATAATGTAGTTAAGAAAAAATGTAATTTTAAGGGGTGTATTAAGGAGTTAATTTTTTTTATTTTGCCCTACAATCACCTTAAGTTCACATAATAAAGCCACAAGGCCTGTATTAGCAAATACACTATATTGTCGGCAGGGTTTTGCCACTGCGACCCGGGTTTTTGACATTTTGCTCGATCAGCTCAGATTAGCACTCCATATCTACACCTCATTGGTTATACTCAGTTATGCCGTATGCTTAATTAAGAAATTTCTATAAAAGCTTATGATCTAAGTTATCGAGCATTTTTAATCTAATGGTTTCCTGAAAAGTTTAACGTGTTATCATTTTAAGAACTAAAAAAAAACATTACTATTATTTAACCAATCCAACTCCACAAGTAAAGGCGATCAACTACAAATTGATACCTTTTATAATTACAGCTCAACAAGCGGGGAATGATACCAATTTAGGCCAAAATTCACTGTTCATAATTTTCCATATACTTGAAGTTTCCGGAGTGCAAAAAGTGCGTTTTTTTTAAGTCTGTTTGACATGTAAATAGGAAAACCGTATTGTTTTTGAGGAAAATGTGCTATAAATTTGTTTTTCCAATCACAACGGCAGAATTTTTATAACGACTTATTACCCGCGACTTTGTTCACGTTGAATTTTTTACTTTCTAAATTAGTGTTGTAACCTAAGGACCTAATTTGTATTGAAATGTAAAAAGTTAAACGATTGAAAGGAATATAACTGCAATATCTTAACACATTTTTGCAAGCACATGCTCTTCGATGTGGCATAATATTTACGCGAGAAATATTTTCTATTTCGTTGTATAAGCTATCTCTTTGCCAATTTTTATCGAAAATGTTCCAGCGGTTAGTAAGGATACAATGGTTTAAATATTACGTTTGAATTTTGAAATCATTCCCTATTTTACCCACTTGAGGGATGATTTTGCAAAAACTTTATTTCTTGCCAAAATCTTGATATAAGTGTCCATATCCCTAACCCGAGAATTGATATGTGGGTTTCCCATTCAAACCTTCAGGGTTTTTCTTTTTAACAAAATACAGACTAAGTTCTTCCTCAGGATGCGATCTATCTCTTGCCAAATTTTATTGAAATCTGCTGAGTAGTTTAGGTGTGAAAAGGTAACAGACAAACAGTTACTTTGGCATTTATAATATTAGTATGAATTAATTTTTAAAGGAAAGTTTTGCGGAAAAGATTATAGTCTTATTTTTACATGCAAGAGTAATCGTAGAAACAAAAAACAAATGCAGTATAAATATTTGTTATTATCATTATTTTTTCAATTGGAATAGTTTCGTTACCCAATTGGCGACACTTCTTTTGTTGCTATTATTAAACGCATCTTTTCGTTTATTCAAATGTATAAATGAATATGAAAAGTGTTTTTTTTTTTCTCTTAATTGAATTTACTTAAAACATCTTTAATATAAAACACTTTTAAAAAGTTTTACGCTATTTTAAATATTTATTATTCTACCGAATCATTTTCAAATTTAGTAACTGTAAGATTAACGTCTGATTTGTACACTACTTTGAAAGTACATTTAACGTTGAATGTCAATGCTAAATCTAACTTTCAAAGCAAAGTAAGTATTGCATTGAAAAGCCTACCAGAAACTTTGGTAGTTAGACTTCAGAGACAAAAATGGTAAAGTCCAAATTTCACAAAGAATGTAGTATTAAAATTCTTGACATTATTTCTGGAAGACTCTGAAAAAGATTTATACATTGTGCATTCTAATTAAGTTGATCGTTAAAATTAAATCTAAGCTTAAAACAAGCGACCCTTTGTATCCCAAGACTAGCTACCCGGTTTGATGAATACGGCATATTAGTAAAAATAATAACACTGAAAAGTGAGCATTTTATTTATAAAATAAAATTATTTCATTTTTGCCTCTAGAATAAATTAGATCCGATAAATATTTATAAAAAAATCTTAAAATTCACTTTTTGCAGTCATTTTGTTAAAATAAAAATAAAACGGACCAAAATAACGTTAACACGTTTCGATTGAATCCCTAAGGACCCAATATAATTTTTCACTCGCGAGAATTTGACTAAAATCCAGTTTTGTCGATTCTATTTTGTTAAAGAAGAACGGTTGGATTGATTTTGAAAAAAATCCTTTCAGATCATATTTACGATAATACGCGTCGATTGGCACCCTAACATTGTTGATATCATTTTTTATTCTCAAGATTTCATCTTAGAAAGAAATGACCACGTACGCACGTTCGATCACACACACACAGCCACATAAACACAAACACATACACATAGAGAGAGAGAGAGAGAGATGCTTTCAAAAATAGTTTAAAAATAATGGAATGACCTTGGAATATAACAATTTGTTAAAAAAATTTATTTCGATTTTCGACCTCATTACAATAACTTCCCAATATTTTGCTATTCATTAGCATTTCATACGGCCATTTAAATAATCAAAATTTAATCGAATGTATTTTTAAATTTCAATTAAATATCCTTACCTATATGTAGGTAAATAATACGAATTGGAATTTCCAGTTGATTTTTTTTTGTAACAGTAAATTTGAATGAAGCGTATTTACTAGACCTATATATTACGTAATTGTCGGTAAGAAATATGAATTCTTCTATGACATAAGAATCAAAAAGGAGCAGTACAGATGGCAGACATCTGCAATAATTATTGGAAGAACGTGTCAACGAAATTCTTGCAATAGCTAGAGTTCCAAATATCTGTAAAATCTAGAAAATTTAGCAGATCTAGATATGCATTGTAGGTACATTTAAAAGTTTAAAAAAGTTACGGTCAAAAAACCGTATACCCAATAATATCTCATTCGTGAATGTAGCCAGAGCTACTGAAAAAAAAACTGTATCCCACTTCTTATTAGGAAACCTAACTTAAAAAAACGATCAAGTGCGAGACGAACTCGGATGGGGAGGGTTCGGTACCATTTCGTTTCCCGTGAGAAGTTTAAAATAGGATTTGTGTTTAGATTTTTCTATGGACTATGAGTAAGGCTCTATATTTCTTTTGTTTCTCAACATTTTACGCTCAGAAGTTTCAGAGATAGGAGGGGAGGGATGTTCGATATGCATATATTTTCTTTAATATCTTCTAACCAAGCATTTTAGAATTGTAAAAAATATTTGTATTTCTCATAGCGAACCGTTTTATACGTCACATAATGAGCTTAACAAATTTTTTTTCCCTAATTTGCTCCATAAATCTAACCCCCAAAATCAACATGTACCAAATTTTTTTCGTCCAGTAGATTTGAAGAAAATAACCTGTGACAGACGGACAGAGACGCAGACAAACGGGTACTGAAGTGACTGTTTCTTTTTTATACGAAGCCCTAAAAACATTAAAATATAGTAATTTATGATATCTGACGCACTTACAAATGTTTTGAACAGTACGAATCGAATTTCAGTGTTCGCAAAGGAATATTGCGTTTTTGCAGTAGGTACCTATAAAAGAGAAATATTTAAAAACGTAGCTAAAATCAGCTGAATGTTGCTCGTGTCATCTAATTCTAATGTATTTATAAGACCGTGCCAAATCTGCATACGAAGTTCAGGAATTGTTTTGATAAATATGATATTATACATGTGACTTGAATCAAGGGAGGGCGGGGGAAATAGCGGTAGGTGTGGTTAAAAGTTTGTTTGTTTTTCTTGACAAAGTCAACTTATCGACTACTAACGGTTATTATAAATAGGACCAGTTATGTACTGTTCTGATAATACTGTTAATTGTTCAGTGCATTGACAAAATACAACGTTTCGTAAAACCCGCCATTATTTGACATATATCCGAGGTTAGTACTTTAAAATACACATAAATTATTCTGTAAAATTGATTCATACATAAATACATTTCACTATTTTTTCTTTATTTTTGGGAAAACATAGTCTGTGCCCAAAAAGTCAAGTCGATGTTTATTTTTAATTTTTATTTCGTGTAAAATTGTGCTAGAAGTTTGATTCCTACTTAGCTCTCTCAACGCTAATTTTAAATCTAAAGAGCTCAGGGGAACTCCAAATGAAGACCCAAGAATCACACTACATATCTTACAAACGGATTTTTTTGAAAAAAAAATTTAGGCTACATGTGATCGTTTTCGTAATTTATAATTTAAAAAACGTCGTAAGTTTTTACAGGAAATATTCCTTTAATTTTTTGCCTGTAGAATCTATCGTGTCACTCTTAATCGTTTATTTGACGTTTGCCCGAACCCTTAAGCGTAAAAATAGCATTGGGAGAGATATAAACGTTTTCAGGCGAGGAAAAGAATTTGAGATAGTTTAAACTATATAAATACGTAATTATTTAAAAAAAATATTTTTCTATTCTACTTACGATGTTTTTTAAACGGATTAAAAAGTGTAAAATAAGTTCTTCTAGCTCACTACAAAAGCGTGGTTTGTGACTGATAAACTATCTCAAAGTTTATAACCCAGGCTTTTATACCGGGCAAAAAGAAATTATTTTATGCTTTTGAGTCCGTTTTAAAAACGTAGTATTTTATAGTTTTTCAGTTAAATTATGTATAATTATTTTCTGTCTTGTGTGTGTGAAATTTTAAAGTTTCAAATCTCTAACTCATCGGTTACTATAGTATTGTATTGTCATCGGAACTACACGTGTGATCAAAATTTTAACTCAAATGGATCACGTAGGTGAAAAATCGATTGCAAATTTTGTACCAAACAAACAGAAACAAAAAGAAAGCAAGCCAAAAAAGAAGTCCCCTCGAGGTACCTTGGCATTAAATTTGAAATTTTAGATTTATAGGTTGATAAGTAAATATCGTTCGGCTCATAGTTCGCGACGCTCGTGTAGTAAGGTACTTCTAGGTGTATGGTCAACAGTACTGATTCTTTTCGTTGTTACGAAATTTAGAGAATTAATGAGTTGCATTATTAAACCTTTATTAACCTTATTTTAATAGTTGCCAATGACCTCGCTGTCAAGGCTATAATCTACAATCTCTCCCTTCACCTTACTTGGACAACAAATTCGACATTAGCGATTTTGCCTCATGTCTCGAGATGAAAATGGCAGGATATTTAAATTGTCTACCCTTGTTTATATAAAATAGCTACAATTATTTAGCACCGAATTTTTTTAATATGCTAAGCTTGCCTATGGAAAAATTTAAAAAACAAAAAAATGTTAGATTTAGAAAAATGATTGAATAGTCACAATAGGTAGAAAGAACGGAAACGAACATATTTTTTTTCAAACTAATATCGAAAAAATTATCACGATAGGAGACAATAAATAATTAAGTGCCCAAATTGTCTGCTATTATCTTCAGTTTTAATTGGAAATTATAAAACAACAATTTTTAATTAGTTTGCATATAGCGTATAGGTACTCGCATCCAGGGGCGGATCTAGTTTTTTCGGGTCCAGGGGCTCATTGAAGTTCAATGGAGTCCCATTTTGTCAAAATTGATCGAAACAAATTCTCAAAATTTATCCAAAAATTTGTCAAGATTCACCCAAAAATTTGTGCAAATTCACACAAAAATTGTCAAAATTCACAAAAAGAAAACAAAATTCTTAAAAAAATTGTGAAAATTCAAATAAAAAAATGTGAAAATTCACCCAAAATATTGTCAAAATACATCCAAAAAAGTGTCAGCATTCAACCATGATAATGATAATAATCATTAATATTAACTATTTTTTACTAGGCGATAAGTAATCATTGTTAATGAAAAAATATAAAAAATTTATGATAATAACTCAATTTTTGTGGGCCCTTGACACTTGGGTTCCCATATGTTTCCGCCTCTGCTCGTATTTCCATGTACTTACTTGTAGATTTTTGTATACTTGGTACAGATTATTTTTTGCACTAGGTATACTAAAATAATTGATAACTATAATATCAAAAAATTCTGTAGATAATTGGAAAGGTCGTCTTATTAAAATTTTATGCGGACAATATGTTTCTTATCAGCTGAAGTCTTGCATTCCAGAAGTACACAAAAACCGATGTGTTTTATTTCTGCACAATTAATCGTGACATATTTAAAAATACAGAACATTGATAGGACATGCTTCAAATAAAATTATTTCTATAAAATAAAATTATCAATAGAAGTTCTTAATAGACTGATCAGCTACAGTAAGTTATACCTATTAAAAGAAACAGTTAAAATACTAAAAAATACAGTATTACATGTAACATAGCGATAATACCATATAGATATACGTTCATAAATTCTAGACAATGACTCTTAAACTTATACTTCACAATATAAGCGGCACAGTTTTTTGTGCGGAACAGCTATGCTTTGCTTAGTTTCATTGCTTGACCGCTCTCTACTATTTCAGAACCACCGAACAAACTAGTTTAATATTGTATATAATAGCAACTTTAGTTGAAATAAGCAAGTGTTGAAGTAACTTGGTTTATAAATAATGTGTTTAACAGCTCCCGTGATTAAAATTCATTATGTTCAATATATATGATATATTTTTATTTCTGTAGACAAGTAACAATAGTTCAGTATTTCTATTTTATACAGTTTGAATCCGCCGACATTTTTTTTTCATTCTAGTTATAAAGTTTTAATTTATCTTCAATTTCTGTTTCGCAAGAGCAGTGAACAGCTTATCCGTTATAATAATGAAATTAGTCTACTTTAACAGAAGTCTTTATATTCTATCTAGATGAAAAAAATACACTTCTTCACTAAATATTCTATGCTGTGTTCCTTTTTATTACAAGTTCTTATTTAGCT
Source organism: Venustoraphidia nigricollis (assembly GCA_034508555.1). Lineage (NCBI taxonomy): Eukaryota > Metazoa > Arthropoda > Insecta > Raphidioptera > Raphidiidae > Venustoraphidia > Venustoraphidia nigricollis. Next base: position 1,786,914 of record JAVRKA010000062.1, read on the forward strand.
TGCAATATTTGAATGTTCGTTCGGGTCACATCTTGCGATGGATTTTTCGACCACTTCCCGATATCCGAGCATTCCGAAATTTTGCACAAACCTTTGAATCTGACAACAATACAACACAGTATATTAGGCTAGATTCAATATGACCGCCATCACAAAATGCCGGATTACCATAATCTTTACAACTCCCTCCACATGGGTATCAAATAAAAGGATATTATAACGAGTAGAATGCAATGACCAGTGTGACATCTAGTATGACGGCCAAAATAAAATGGCGAATTACATTTTTCTTAAAAATCCCCTCAATATTGGTATCAAATGAAAGGGTAGGACAAGTAGAATACAGTAAGGTACGTGACATCATTCTAAATTCAAAATAGTGGTCGCACAAAATGGCGAATTAATCACTTCTTTACAATCTCCTTGACACGGGTATCAAATGGAAATGTTTGACATGCAGAATATTAGAACTAAATAATCAATTAATTACACTAATTGATGTTTTAATAATAACAATTTTGAAAGATTAAAAAGAGCAAAATAAAATATTAGTAAAAAAAATTTTTTAAAGACAAACTTTTATTGAATTGTACTAAACAAGAAAAAATAATTTTTAATAATTTAGGTTCATAATTATAAAAACGTAGATTGTAAGCTTTATGATACTAACGACCACGCTTTTATAATTATGAACCTATAAATTATTAAAAATTATTTTTTCTTGTTTAGTACAATTCAATAAAAGCTTGTCTTTAAAAAGTTTTTTTTTACTAATATTTTATTACTTATATAAATTTCTTTTTCTTAATCAATCAGATATTTAACTCCCAAAGATAAATATTTTTAGCCTTATAAAATTAAGCCTATTACAAATCTACTAGCCGCTAGCCGCGGCTACGCACGCGACTGAGACTGTAGTGGAACCTTTGGCTGCACCATCACTTCACAGTATTACTATCCCACGCGGAGCTGCGCCACACTCGATAGCAACAACAGTAGTGAAGCCTTACTCCACCGTTTACGATTCATGTGTTGTTGTGTGTTCAGCTAGCTAACTAGATTAGGAGCTCACCATATTTTTTTTTAAATTTTAACCATAGTCTTAAAAAAAGCAAAATCAATGGCGAAGTAAATTTTATATTGACTTTTTGCTTTTTTGTCCTTGGTAATTAATATAAAATTTATATTTACTTAAAGTGTCCTTTTTTCCCAACAAATAAATTTTGTAAATTTTATATCTTTAAAAATAACAATGTTTTCTACCATAAAGTTTAAATTTGACAATTCCTCGCGCTATGCCGTTCTCAGTATAACAATATAGGTACCTAATTCAATATATTTTTCACCCTAAAAAGTAATTTTTATAAAAAATTAAAAATTAACTTTCAGCTGTTGACCGTTTAACAAGTTGAATTTCCGTTAGTGTATACTGACCTTTGAAGTAATGATTATAAGTCCAATAAAACTATTGCAAAAAAATGAAAAGGCCTTTGATCTATGATATCGTATTACGTTTTTCCTGTTTCGAGAAAAAGCAGATATGTTAGAAAATAGTGACTTAATTTTTATCTTTGATTAACATTATCATTGAACAGAGTTTGGTTTCTGAGAATTTTTTTCTTAATATCGTGTGTTCTAAAATAATCGTCTCAAAGAAAATGTTATCCTTTCACTATAAAAGAATGCGCACACTCATCAAGCATAGACTAGCATAACCAACAGCACAAACTTACATGTACGATGCCGTACACTAGACCAGTACAAACCTGCACAAAACAGCAAATTTTAGTGAGGGTTTCGTGATATGCTGTAGACATTTTGCAGTTTTCAAATAGTTTTATCAATGCAAATGAATTATTGAAAACGACATATCATTAGCACACTAGATCAGTCCAGAAGGGTAAGACACAAATGGCAGGCGAGTAACTGACGGTCGTTGATGGTTACAAATGTTGATCCAATGTGTTAAATAACATGGGTTCTTCACGAACCGTGCAATGATTGGTACGCTTAATAAATGTGCGCAATCTTTAAAATAAAATTTTCAAATTAAACTGTGTTTAATTCTATTTGGAAACAAATTATTCAATTAAACTGCAGAATATCCATTTTATGTGTCTTATATTCTCATCCTTAGTATATTCGGAAAAAGTAACACTATATTACAACACTAGCGGCCCAGTCCGGCTTCGCCCGGGTGTAAATGTAATATATAGGATATAAAAGATCTGAATCGTTATCATTAAATTCTCAACGTGTATTGAATTTGCGCGAATTCAATCGCTTTTATTTCTGAATGTTCAGAAATCATAGAAAAATCTTATTTCCCAAAAAGAAATTTAAAAAATTTTGTTGATCCGATCGCTACCAAACTTCAAAAGATCACCCGCTGGGCTAATCTAAAGATTGTCTGAAAATTTCATCAAAAATGGTCTACCCGTTTGGAGTCCATAGATTACATATACATCGTCTTTTATCTATATAGATTATTAAAATGTAAAAAGTGGTTATTGTGGCATAACGATAATAGTTGGACATATAGTATTGCGAAGTTTTTTGTAGTTATTGATATGTTCTTTAATATTGTAGAACATACTTTTGTTCTATCATCAATAGTTTCCGCAGCGCATGCGACGAAAGATGTTTTATGGCATTTTTTTTACACCTTGGGTTACGTTACTAAAGTTTTAGTAAGGATCCCTAATATTTTCTAGCAATAAATATAGCCTATGTTACTCAGGATGAATGGTGAAAGAATTTTTTAAATCGGCACAGTAGTTTTTGAGTTTATTCATTACAAACATACACACACACAAAAATACAAATCTTTATAATATTAGTGTAGATGTAGCTCAAAATATCGACAGTTTGAAATTATGAACTAAATAAACTTGAAGTAATTTTAGAATTATTAATACCAATATAGCGCAACATTCAGATTTTAATAGTTTTAGCCTGTTGATGCAATAGAATATTGTAATTTATTAATTTTCGTGATCGGACTGTATTATTTAATTAAAGTTTTTTTTATTATTTTTCAAGAAAACGACAGCTGACGTCACAACATTGTTTATTTAATGATAATTTTGTGTATTGTGTCATCACATCATTCAAAAATGTGTTTTTATCAAATGCATTGTGTGTCTACACTTTTCTTAAAGTCTAAACTCTAGAGCAAATACACTACGGTTATTAGAGTACTTATAGGTAGGGCGTAAGTGTCTCGAAATGTGGTCACGTTTATGGTTGGTTGAATCGATTGCATACGCCATCGAAACCATTGGTTTGGTTTTTCAATTATAATGAACGGTTGGTGGTTGGGAAACAGCAAGGTTAACAGAGGACTGATAGGTTAGGCATAAGAGACTATAAATGTAGATACGTTTGTGGTTCGTTGAATCGATTGGTTACGTCATTAGAAACCCTTGGTTTGGTTTTTCAATTATAATGAACGTTTGATATTTGAGAAAAAGCATGGTTAGTGGAGTACTTATAGGTTGGGCGTAAGAGTTTAAATGTGGTCACGTCATTCTAAACCCTTGGTTTAATTTTTCAATTATAATGAGAGTTTGGGGTTTCAAAAACTACTACACCCGCACTCTCTACCGTCTCGTCAAGTCACTCCTACCAAGAATACGACGCCCAACCTTAGTAATCTACTAACCTTATAAATACACGTACAATTTTATCAGTCACTTATTGACCTTACAAAGTATAACAGCATATCAAATATTTTCCATTAGCACCTGTGTAATGTGTTGTCACGTGCTAGATAAATAACAGTAATTGAATACATTACAGATGTTCAATAGATAATGATATATCCGTCAAAACAATTTTGGCAAAATTAGACATTCAAAAAAACTATTGAACCGATTTAAGTACAATTTATGTCATATAGATGCACCAAAAATTATCAATCATAGAATCATCTTCGCTAACATGTTACATGCATTTTAAGGCAAATTTTTATACAAGACCAAAAACTCAGCTTATGTGGGATTCCAAATAACATGCGTGGTTTTAAATGCAAAATATAAAATGTATGTGGGTAGTGAGGAACTTCCAGCTAATGCTTTAGGTCGCGCCTAACAGCATTTGTAAATATTCAATAAATCACATTATACACGTTGTGAAGTTGCCAACTTGATTTCCATTTATTTAAGGGGATCTTTCACGTTCGGGCCGATATTTTCGAGTCTTTGTTTGTGGATGATTGTGAAGGAATGGTTGTTTGCTTTTTATTAACGCATTTTCTGGACATTTACAATATTATTTTTGAAAAATGTTTGTTTCACACCTGCGACTTTGGATTGTCCTTGACCACGGCTCTGTCACAGTCGATTTGACTTTGACCAATTAGGTTGTCAGAAATGAAAAAAAAGACAAATATCTATAATTATTGTTATTATGTTGGATAGGTCAGAACATCACTTCGCCGAATTTCAGCGGGATCAGTTTAGCATATTATTATTATTTTATTTTTTACAGAATTAAATTGAATATTTGAATATTGATCCTATCATTTTTTTTAATTATTGAACGGAAGTATAAACTTCTTTTTGAACGACAAAAAAGAATCGTATCTGGGAATTTAATGAGTAATGAGCAACTGTTTTTTCATTGATAAATATCTAGAGAAAATTTCATTTACATACAATCGAGTTTATAGATAACGATATTAAGTTTGTAATAAAAGTGATTTAAGAAGTATCACCACTCAAAATCAGTATTAGTATCTAAAGTGTTAATCGTCGAATAGCCTACCAGCAAGAAATTTATAAAATTTTGCCATAATTAAATGTAAGTACATACTCAGTGATTTTTACAGTTCACAATTTTGCACGTTAGCCAGCTAGACTAGCGCGTCAGAGTTGTGTTTCGCTCCTATAAGAAGTTATATCTAGATTTATTTCGCCCGAAATCCACTCAAATTGTAGTTTATTTAAAAGGGGAGATTCTGTTCTATAGAATGGAACAATTTTTAAATTGATTCGAGTTCATAATTACTTCGAAAATTTTAATTGAAAGTCGCGAATAGCAGTTGTCGATTGGTCTGTACGTACGTAAGTACGTACATCCGAGCTCTACAGATCGCAACTTGTCACAGATCACTTTGAATTATATTTTATTCATTTTGTTTTCTATCGGAGCAGAACCCTATTTAAATTCACTGAAATGTGTTCAGTAGTTTAATAGTCTATTTGACTCAATTAAAAATATGTTGCAAATTCTTATCATTCTAATATATCTAATAGAGCGTAAAAAAGCCTATGCACTTTACTTTCAGGATAAAATATGTTTATTTTCTGAAAAAACTTGAATAAATTTTTAAAAATTTTAAGCTCTTATCATGTGATGGAAAACGCTCTGTGATTGGTTACAACGCAAGTAAACATACAGAATTATAGTGTGTAAGCTTTCAAGGGCGGCGTTGTTGTAAAACCGAGAATCTGTGAATCTGTCTATTTTTGATTTTAGAGATTTTTTGTATCTTTTTAATTTTTTGTGTCCTTGTAATAACCTTTCCGTCGTATAGAGGATGTCAAATCCAATGAAACACTGTGATGCTACATGCATAGAATCAGACATGCAAATATACTGGAAAACAGCATCCCATTTTTTGAGCACTTAAAAATAGACTAACTAGAAATTGATTGATGAAAACGTATGAGCCTCACCCACATAAACTCACAGGAGAAATATAGCTTCTTTAAAGTTATGAACTCGTTTCATTAATGCGTTATCCATTTTGTTTTAGCAAAGTTTCTCATATATTTCCCCGCTGTTGACTCATTTCTCCTTTAACGTCACAGAAAATTTCAAACAGATACGTTATTAAAGAAGTTTCATAAAAAAAACATTTTTCCTTTTTTAGTAACCGCGGATATTATAATAGAATTTGTTATTCTAGTGGTACCTTAAACTTGTAGGAAGATTTCCACAGGTTGACATTTTATTAGTTCAAAGTAATGAGTAACACACTTTTTTACAATGGAAAACTTTGATCAGAAGATTTTTTGAACCACTTATTAAAACAATATTTATGTGAGTGATAACAAACTGATAAAAATGCTTTTCAAAATAATACCAGGAATTCGAAAACTACAGACAGTATAATAAAAAACACAACTAAATCATAAGTTGACTATATGATTTTTAGTGTTTGCCTATGCACAGTATAATATGGCACATACAATATACATGTTTGACGTTGGTTGAATGACGTGGTCCACAGATCGAAATATAAAGTAAGATAATGCACCACCGTTATAATAGCATATATCTCTTTTACGCATGCGCCGATGCGCCCCAAGAATAATAAGGCTCTTCATATTTATATGCTAAACAGCCTACCAAAATTTGGTTTTCATCCGCTTAGTCGTTTAAGCTATATCTTGCTCAGACGAACAGACTTTTACTAATAATGTGCTTTTTGAATTCGGTAAACCTCAAAACGAAAAAACATTTTATTTAAAAAAATGGATTTTGACCAAAATAATTACTATTCCCTAGCAAAATTGTCTTTAAAAAATTAATCGCGACAAATTATCCTGATTTTAAGTGGAGAAAATGTCAATAATTTATTAATGTAAATAATTTTTCATAAACTACTATCGTATTAATGTTGAAAATCTGGTACGCCTTTCAGCATTAAATCTAGATTTAAGGCTGAAAATCATATCAAAAACCCAACATAAGTCTTGTCATTGAAACTATTCGAGATTAGAGATATAACTCGCATAAAAAATTAACTAAAAAATTTCAATAATAAATTTGCAAGAACTTGGATTAAATATGTTTATTCTAATTTAATACAATAAATTATTTCAGCAACGTTTCAATTTAAATTAAATCTTCCTCAGACATCATAATTAATTCACAATAACTATGATGAATATTACAATACAACTTGACAGTAACCAAAATTTTTTTTTGTTACTGTCAATAAGAAAAATTAGTTATGTTTAATAGTTGTATTATAATATTATCATAATTATTGTGAATTAATTATGATGCCTGAGGAAGCTTTAATTTAAATCGGAACGTAGCTAAACTAATTAATTGAATTAATTTATAATAAACATATTTAATTCAAGTTCCTGCAAATTTATTATTTAAAATAAAAATAATCGATGCTAATAGCAATATGGATAACTAATCTTTTTTTTTACAGAATGGATATAGTAACTATTATTCTGTCGTTAGCATTGGTTTTTATACCAATGCTTATATTATTTAAGAGGATCCAAAGAAAACAAAGAATAGCAAGGATCATTGACAGACTTCCAGGACCTAAGGCCTACCCTATCGTTGGAACGACCTTTGCGTTTGTTGGAGTGCCCAAAGAAAGTGAGTGAGATTTTATTTTTTTTGCTATAATTAATATTACAAAATGTAATGAAAGCATATAAAAATAGTAGTTTTCACACCTGTATCTTAAGACCGGTTGTACGATAACTTTTTTTTGCACTAGTGTGTAAAGTAAAACAAAAGTAATTCGATTTAACCAGTCTTTTGGATCTCTAAGCATAGTAGGCGTTGCCATCGTAAACAGTCCACATATAATTAAATAAGTAGTCACAGCTCTTTAAAATAAATTACCGCGGTTATTTAATTGAATATTCAATCGGCAATGTATCATTTTACATCACTAATGTCATGACTAAGTTTCAACATTTCAGAAACAACCATTTGATTTTGGTATTTACGTTGGTTTACAATGCATATGATAATTTATTGTTATTTTACTGAGGAATGCTTTTGATTTATTTATATCCGCTTATTTGGCATTCATATCGAAATAAAATCAATAAATAATTATAAACTGACCCACTCTTTTAACATAATGTAATTTGGATATCTACATTTTAAAGAGATAATTTATATCGGTAATCTGAGTAAAAACCATTCTATTAAAAAAAATATTGGTAATCTTTTCTAAAAATACTTGTGACTTACTGGAGTTACTGGAAATGAATGCGCTTAACTATATAGATTAATATCGATGATTATCCACTTGAATTTTGTAGGTTTTTAATATTTCTGATAATTTATAATAACAAGATAATTAACTAATGAAATAACGTCTACAAGTATATTATATTAATGTAATTAGTTAATATTTCTATATTTATTATTAGACCGACGATGACTAATTGCACAAAGGCCATAAATTTTTTTTTTCTGAAAAGTATGTGTTACACAATATAATTATGCAATCGATTTATAATGATAAAAACAATAATAATACAAAATAATATATTTATACGATATATGCATATAATTTGATTTAAAAACATGTAACATACTAATGCATACGGCTGTAAGCACCGAAATGAAAATAAAAAGATTTTATTAAATTTGTCAGTCAGTACCCCTACAAAATCATTGCTTTACATGCATGTATACAATCATGTAAGTGACCCATTAAGCACTAGTATGGTAAAGTAAAACAAAACTGTTCGCACTATACCAATAGCATATTAAAATAACCTTTTTTTCTGTTTTTTTATAATATATTATACTATTAGAAGATGAGTTTGCTCAAAAGTTAACTGTCAAAAATTTATAAATTGGAGTGTGATACGAGCTATTTTATAGGAGGTGAAAGTATATCTGGTCAGGATTAACTGTGCCGGAATCTCTCCTAATGTGAAAAACAATTGCTACAAACGTGTTTTTCCATCTTTCACTCAGATTTGTGTGAGAATGTAGAAGAAAATTGCATACCAGCCATTTTGTACAGCATAAAATGCATGAACATTTTAGTTTGTATTTTCTACTAATTTGACCTACAGTGGTATTTCTGACGAACTGCTAGTAAATCAAACTTTTGATACAAATATTATCTATTTATCTATCTATCAATATCATGGATTTGTACAACTACGTGTTTGTACTACTAATTGGTTGGCAACATAGTATATAATATATATTATTAGTGTATTTGCCATATGGCAACATACACTATTGGCGTCGGTCGGATGGGGGGACCTAGGGGTCGGACCAAAATTTCTCGACGTTTCATAACCTCCTAAACACTTTGGCACCATTTTTGAAAATGTTTATATATATATGTATATATATATATATGTGTGTGTACGGGCAATAACTTTCGAAAGACTTAATTGATTTTAACGAAATTTGGTCCACGTATTGAAATCCATCATCGCCAGAAGCCTATTTAAAATGGGCGTAATCGGGCCATTTTAAGGGTAGTTTTTAGGGGATGAAAAATGTTTTTGGGCCCCAAAATACCGAAAAAATTCTCAGAATCGTTTCAAAATTGACATTTAACCCGTTAGTAGCAATTAAAAAGTGTCCCTAAAATTTTAATAAAATCGCCCCAACAGGACCGGACTGACAAATTTTTTGAAAACACTAATTTGTAGAAAGTGACTTATTTATTCAAGGGTGTATTTAATTCGGTGTAGACGTTAGATCGATAATAATATTGCAGTTAAGAAAAAAAAATGTTATTTTAAGGGGTGTATTAAGGGCTCAAATTTTTTATTTTGCCCAAAAACCAACTTAAGTTTGCATAATAAAGCCACACTGCCTGTATAAGCAAATACACTTTATTGTCGACAGGGTTTTGGCACTGCGACCCGGGTTTTTTTAATGTATTATAGGCGTTACGTGCACACTTGGCTTAGTTGAGAGCTATCGTCGAATCAGCTTATTGATATATTATATTTATGAACTGAGTTGGATTTAAGAGCGTGCAGTCAACACGGTTCAATTAGCATAGGTACCTATAACGGGTAATATATATGTATATATAGCAATATACTATGCTATGCTATGCTATGGCACCTAGTTCTCTCACATATTGTAATACATCGACTAAACCAGTACAAATACGTCAAATTTTTTTAGAAAGATATCACCAAATGTATTAGGATCCCTATGTGCGTTGCCACTCCCAACTGCATTTTTGACCTAAAAGTTGTATAGCTATTTTTTTAAATATTATAATACTCAAATACTGGGTTGCCGATTTCATTGTCACAATATATGATTTCGCAATGACTTTAGTTTGTGATCATGTACTTAAATTTGTTTTTCGACAGAATAAAAAATTAAATTAAAATAACATATTATACAATTCAAATATTATTATCAATCCAACATCTGCACAAAATTAAATACACTTTTCAGTAAGTAATTCACTACCTGCAGGCTAGTGTTTTCATTAAATTTTTAGGTCGGGTTATTAAAATTTTAACAGCACATTTCAGTCTTAATTAAATTTCAATTTCTAAACGATTCTAAGAATGCTTACGGTTTTTTTCGGACGTAAAAACATTTTCAACCGATAATAACTATCCTTAAATAATGATATGATTCGACACCAATTTAAATAGGCTTCGTGCGGTAATGGATTCGTTATAAATAATCAAATTATTAAGTTTTTTCTAAAGTTATTTCCCGGACACACAAAAGTATGTACTGTATATATATTGACAACATAATTAGGGAATCAGATAAAAAAATCAAATTTTTGTGATTCAAATCGCTGTATTATCGCGAAAATAATTGTACATTTTAGTTTGAAACGTCGAGAAACTTTAGTTCGACCCCTAGGTTCCGCCATCTTTTGTATTGCAAATACACTAATAATACGAAAACGATTTAGTTTGTCCGCGGCTGTATTTACATATAGAATTGAACATATTACAGGATACAGGTAATCCGATGCATTCCATCAATGCACTGGCGTGATACGGATCACAATAGCACATGACTGATTGCAAGTTTATCTCAATTTCCGGTTATTATTATTTGCACCATCAATTATTTGTACCTCCAGATTCGTTGTTTCTACATAGGTACCTACAACAATAGTAAAGCTTGGAATTACTGTTCACACCCACTGGATCGGATCGGATCGACACGATCGGCAGTTTTGTAATACATGAAGTTAAATGAGTTCTCATGCACTAATCGGCCCAGATCGACTCAGCAACATACATTACTGTTCAAAGCCAATTTTTTTTATAAAATGGAACCGTTTTTATATTAATTCTAGTCGTAATATCAGTTGTCGGTTGATATTTGCATACGTACGTACGTCCGAGTTGTACACGTGACAAAGTTAAAGGAATTGTCTTGGTTTATTTTCTTCTGCTTTCTTTACTATCAAATTGAAATCCTATTGGAAAAAATTGATACGCGTTCAGTGGTTTAATTATTATAAAAAATCTTATTACTTATGAGTATGACAGTAATAAAGTTTGAATCTTTAAACATAATATTAACGGTTACCATATGCTATAAATTAACGAGCAATAGTAATTACTTTACTGGTTAATATACTATTTTTTGTACCATGAAAACAACTACACATTAATCACGTTTGATGGCCGATGTTATTATCATGTCTGCTTCTTATGCACAAAGTCACTGGTTCGATTCCAGTCGGCACAATTTATTGTAGGAGTGCTGCAAACGTTTGTGTGCAAAAAAGGAACTATCTAGCTCGAAGCATATGTGGTCGACGCGATGGTGCAAAGTTAGTTTAAAAAATGTTATACAAAAGTTAAAGTTATCTCTTTAAAGATATGTATATAAAAACAAATAAAATTCCAACTAATGGAGCTATTTTATGAAGGTGTGTGCAGAAGTGTATTTTATGCTTGCTTTATTATCTACTAGTTTTAGAGAAGTACTATATACTGAACAATATGCACTCAAAACTGAATTATCGAAATAATCAGATAACCAGATAATATAATCGATAAAGAATTCCTCATAATTTAATTAGAAACATATTTCAATTGTTGTGTATTTATATAGTTATTTCCGGAATTATAGAGATATGCGTACTATTTTCAAATTAAAACTATAATTACCTAATTAAAACCAGATATGTCGTATTTATATTAACTTTTTTTTTGTTAGTAAATAATTTCTTTTGGACATTTCAAACCTACAAAGCTGATACATTAACAACAGCGAAGAACACTAATACAATCCTTAAAACTATATTTTTATAATAATTTATAAATAAGTATGTTTGTAGATATTGGATAATTGGACTATAAATAAAATTCTAATTTTTTTTAAATTTGCGACGTTTCGTAGATTATTTTTCTACTTCATCAGGCAATTTTATATTTTAGAATATTTGTTGATATATTTTAGTGATGTCATTTTTTTTATTTCAAAAAATTTAGAATTTCTTTTATTTATAGTCCAATTATCCAATATCTACATACATATTTAATATTATGGACGATAACAACTTGAATTTATAAATAAGTATTTTTGCTTTGTACACGACCCTCTATAAAATAGCTGCTATCATGCTTGTATAATGATAGGACTCATTTTGAACTAGTCCGTAAAGTAAAATAGAAGAAATGGTGAACGTACTCGTACGAACAATTCCTTAGTAAATGTGTGAAAACCCAACGCAACCTACAATTGGAAGTCAACTTCTTCAACATTGAACTGTCTAAAATTTTGTGAAAATCAGCCACGTTATAGAGGATACGTGCAAAAAATACTACGACTTATGTGACTGTTGAAACTCACTGTCGCTCGTTTTTTCTCAAAAAAGTTAATTTTTTCCTGAAAATTTCATCATGCCTATTGTTAAATTGGTGCTTCAATAAATTTTCATTGACTATAAACTACATTCTTTTTTCCATTTCTCAATTTACCCCCTGAAATTAACCCTCAGCCTCAAAATTCAACTTTTTACACTTCACGCCTGTATTTGGACCACCACACTCTATCTTTGCATCAAGGTTCAAATCCTCAAATAGTTGACAGATAGACACCGAAATGATTCCGTAAGTGTTCCGTGTTGCACGGAACACTAAAAAGTTTGAATTCTAAGCGAAAATTGGCACATTTACCCCACGCAGTATTGCGTAGTGATGCGTAGGACAAGTTCTCCAAGCACCGTGGAACGAACAGAGAGCCGGCGTCGCAGTCGAACGATTTGCATCTCGATATGTTATGTCTCCCGGGTACCGATTGATTGATGAACGTGTTTGATAAGTCCCTGTATCATTTCACTTGCATAGACACTCGCATGTATGCTGGCTATCGATAATAGCAAATTGTGCGTAAA